>BSBK01008731.1:600000-820000 GCA_027943335.1 Chamaecyparis obtusa | reverse complement strand
TATATATATATAAATATATATATATATATATATATATATAAATATATATATATATAAATATATATATAATAAATATATAAATAATATATATATATATATATATATATATAATATATATATATATATATATATATATATATATATATATATATATATATATATATATATATATATATTCACATATATATATGCTTAATTTTATTTTATGTAATTTATATGTATACAAGTATACATACATGCATACACATATACTAGCTTATTTGCATATAGATATACATGTATACATTTACATATATATACATAGGTACACACATAGTTACAGGTATATGTATGTACACACACACACACACACACACACAGATATATATATATTTATATATATATATATATATATATATATATACTATATATATATAGAGTTATATATATATATATATATATAGTTATATATATATACTTAGGTGTTTATTTATTTTAGTTTTATTTCCTTTTTATTTTTTCCTTCTTTATTATCCTTTTTTCTCTTGATTTGTCCCCCTCTTAGATATCCCTTTTTGTTTTCTTCCTTTTGGTTGGTTTAATCCTTATTTGTTTTGCACTTCTCCCCAATCTACTTGGTTTGATAGGTCTTTTTTGTGTTTATCCTTTTTATGTATTTTTTATATTTTTATACTTTGTGTACCTCCCTTTTTTATCTCCTCTTCCCTTCTCCAATCCTTCTTTTATGGTCTTCTAGATTTGCAATCACCCATGTTTTTTTCTTCTTGCTCTCTGGCATCTTGATGATGGATAATGTAGTATGATTGGAAACATTGATGGTTAAAAACTCTACACAATCGAATCCAAAAATTGATATACTATATTTTCTCCTTACTAACTAAACCAATCAAATCCCTTTATATAGAGGGTTGCCACTTATTGAAATTATGAAAGTAAAGTCTAACTGAATCTCACCACAGAAAGAGGAAGTATAAACAACCATGACATTTTACAATAAGTGCGGATAACAGAATAACACATTGAGGAAATATAGCAGAACTATTTCCTACATTCTCTAGAATGCAAGCTCCTTCTTATTAGCGGCATGATCCTAGGAATCATGTTGGCTGCTTCCGTCATGGCTAGATTCCTAACACTCCTTTAATGCGGTTGCACCACTCTCAAACTGCTCCTTCTTTTCTAGCAGGTTAGTAGCATTCGATATATATATATATATATATATATTATATATATATATACTATATATAGTATATATATATATATATATATATACTATATAAGTCAACATTTCAACTCCTACCCAAATATTAGAATACAGATTAAAGTAGCTATATGAAGTACTACAATATATATAATATTCAGCAAAACATGTCATTCTAACTACCCATAATTTTTGTGGTCCTAGCTGTACTTATCACAAATTTACATAGGTATAGGTGCATAAACGTCTTGGAAATGTCTTATCAAAGCATAAAGAGTGTCAAAAAAGTATAAAGATTATAAAAAAATAGAGAAAATAAATTTTCTCATTAGGTACCTCGATAGAGGGTTACATAGGTAGCCATTCTTGCCCCTCGGATGAGGATAGATCCTGGGACAGGGAGTAGAAAATCTCAGGAGAGATCGGCAAGGTAGAGGATGGATGAGGTGCCATAATAGCCTCCAAACATAGAGGAATAGGTTGAGGGTGGGGATGAGGATATGCAAGATCAGGCCACACAGGGTCTTGTTAGGAATGAATGCTAAATGTTTGGCAACCATTCTATAATAGTTGTTGTTGCATTCATGACTATGATTGTCATTGATGTCAGCACAGTGATTTACCAGAGACTTGTAGACAAGTAGAAAGCATTTGAATTAGTGCACGTGGGATATTGCAGTTGGAGCTATGTGATGTTGAGGATATACTCTTTGATATATTATATTTTTATGGTTAAGATCACAAATAGTAATTCATTTATTCATGGAAGTTATGAGCATTTTGGTGGTAGCAGTATTCAGGTAGTGTTCCTAAGTAGTGGTTTGTGGAAATCAGATGATATCTCCTAATCGGGATGGAATCTAGTTTTGTGTAGTTAAAGGAAGTTGAAGACACATTATTAGTGATGGTGGATGAGAGTTCAAACTTTGAGGTCGCATAAGTGAAAAATTATTGTAGTTGGAAGTTGACAATTTTGTGTAATTTTGATGTAGCATGTGGAAACTTTTATTTTGTAATTGTATGCCAACTCATTTGTAATTACTTGAGTGTGGTATAAAGGAAGGAATGTTTTTCCTTGTTTTAATGTAGTGGAAGAATATGAAGTGAAGAAAAGAGCTAAATGTGAAAGCGAATTTGTGAAGGAAGACATGCGAAGTACATAGATCTGAAATTGAGATCTGGTGTAATAGTGAGTGTAGTTTGGCACCGTCAGAGAAGAGGTAACATATTATTCTATTGAGTAATACAAAGATTATTTGGACAGTGTGTTCAATGATCTTACCTTGAAGCTATTTGGGCAGTGGGTCCTTTTGTCTTCCATAACCCTTAACAGGGTTAGAATCTTCTAACAGGGATTCAAAATATCCTAATAGGGATTCATATGTACTGAATGTATTTCATAAGAATCCTAAAAAAGTCCATCCTTTCACAAGGAATATTCATATTAGTTCATCTTTTGTGGGCATCATTCTCACTGGGGTTTACTCTTTGATCAAGAGGTTCCCTAGTCAACATATCTTGTGTCATTGTGTTATTATGTATGACTATCTTTCTATTGTTGGTAATTATATTGCTTACATGGTTTAATGGTATTGAAGTTGATAAAAGTTATAATTATCTAATGACTGATTCACCCCCCATTCTTAGTTATCTTGGTGGAATTTACTTTCTAACAATTGGTATCAGAGTGACATGTCCTTGAAAAAGAAGTTTAATAGCTTAAGGAGATCCATGACGAATTTCAGGAAAGAAAGCCCTAAGTTTGATAGAGTAAATTTTGAGAGCTGGAAAGAAAAGATGAAGACACATCTACTGTGTTTAGGACCAAGTTATTGGTTGATTACAAAGAATGATAAGACTATCATTGAAGAGGAAAATCTTGAAACATGTACTGCTAATGAGAGAGATCTATTCATGTGTAACATACTTGCAAGAGAAGCACTTTTGGTAGCCCTTCCAGAGAATGAGTACAGTCAGGTAAAATGTTTGAAAAAATCTTATGAAATTTGGAAAGCTTTACACTCTAATTTTGAAGGTGATGAACATGCAAAAAGAGTTAGATTACATAATTGGATATGTACATTTGAAGATATAAGAATTTTGGAAGATGAATCTGTTAGAAGCTATATTGGTAGAATGTCATAAATTGTTACAGGTATAAAATCTTATGGAGGAACAAAGATAGAGAATGAAGTGATATGGAAAATTCTAAGAACATTGACTAATGTATTTAAGTAGACAAAATAGATGATTGAACAAGTTATACCTTGTACTACAAACTTTACAAGAGAGACTCTTCTTGGAAGATTGGAAGCAACATAAATGCACTTGAGGTTATCAAGAGACTTACTGAGAATGGAGACAACATTTAGTGCTCTTAGTGTTCACCCTACTTTGTCAAGAAGCATCAGTGTGAGAGGAGATTATGCTGGCAACAACAAATCTAGAAATGAAGAAGACAAGAAGATTGAAGAAGGTATTGCCTTGCTTGTGAAGAGAGAACCGAACGGTAAGAAAATTTAGAAATGTTGGACTTGTCAAGAATATGGTCATTTTGCATCTAAATGTCCTAAGAGAGTTAAAAAGTACGGAAACAATTTCAAACCTAGAAGATCTAAGAAATTTTATTATGCTAATGATGAAGATCTTGAAGTTGGTAGAGAGAGAACTCTAAGTGAAAGTGATACTGAGAATAATGATGACATAGGATTTGTAGCAATTAAAGAAGAGAATCCAGAAACTAATGTTAAGGAAGAAAAAGACTTAGTTTCTCAAGTTGAAAATAAATTTGATTGGATTATAGATAGTGGTTGTTCACATCATATGACTGGAGACATGAAAAAGTTCATAAAGTTTAACAAATATGATGGAGGCGTTGTTAGAGTTGGAAACAATGCACCTTGCTTGATTAAAGGTATAGGATCTATTACTCTTGATGGAAAGACTAATACTGATGATGTTTACTTTATGGATGGATTGAAACATAATCTTTTGAGTGTTGGATAGTTAGTCTATAAGGGATATCAAGTTTGGTTTACTGAGAAAAACTTGTGTGATAAAGGATAAAGATGGAAATCTGATTGGAACTGGATCTAGAACCATAGGTAATGTATTTTAGTTGAATCCTACTAAAATGACATGTTTGATTACTAAAATTGATGACAGTTGGTTATGGCATAGAAGGTTTTGTCATATAAACTTTGATAATATTGTGAAAGTAAGTACTACACTTGCAGTAAGGAATTTACCTAAAATTATGAAGCCTACTAACATGATTTGCAAAGAATGTGTGATGGCTAAATAGAAGAGAAGTTCTTTTCCCAGTAAGAAGTTTACATCTGCAGAAAAGCTGGAGATTGTTCATATAGATTTGAGCGGTCCTACCAGGACTAGAGGATTCTATGGAGAAAGGTATTTTATGATTCTTGTTGATGATTTTACAAGAATGATGTGGATTGCATTTCTTAAAGAAAACTTTGAAGCATTTGATAAGTTTAAGATTGTTAAGAATAAAGTTGAGAATGAATCTAGAATGAAGATTAAATGTTTGAGATCTAATAGAGGTGGAGAATTTACTTCTAGAGAGTTTAACACCTTTTGTATTACAGAAAGAAGAGATAGATCAGTGACTGAAGCAGCAAGAGCTATGCTATTTGAGAATGATTTGGCGAACATATTCTAGAGAGAAGTAGTGAACACAACAATGTATACAATGAACAGAGTGAAAATCAGAGAAAACACAGACAAGACACCCTATGAATTATGGTTTGGACATGCACCCTTAGTTAAGTATTTTAGAATTTTTGGAAGCAAATGTTATATAAAGAGAGATGATGATATTGGAAAGTTTGATCCTAGAAGTGATGAAGGTATATTTCTTGGATATTCTTTGAAAAGAAAAGCCTATAGATGTTACAATAAAAGAACTAAGACTATTGTTGAGAGTGCAAATGTTAAAGTTGATGAAAATTTCAAAATTTAGGAAAGAATGCTTGATTATGAATCAAATGAAGAAGCTCATCCTAAACCTAACACTGGATCTACTAAATTATTTTATGAGACTGACAGTGATTTGTTGAATGAAAGCCACAGTGAATTCATTGAAGAACCTACACCTAAAGTGAGATCTAAGACAACGACACCTAACGAGAGTTTATCAAGAAATCATCCTATTGGGAAAATTATTGGAAGCATCAAAAGAGGAGTTCTAACTCAGAATAAGGTAAAAGAATAGTTATGTTTGATTTCTCAAATTGAACCTAAAACTACTAGTGAAGCTTGTGAAGATGAAATTTGGACTAATGCTATGAAAGAAGAACTAGATCAGATTGAAAAGAACAAGACATGGGAATTGGTCCCTAGAACTAAAGACAAGAATGTTATTGGAACTAAATGGGTATTCAGAAACAAGATGAATGAACAAGGAGAAGTAGTAAGAAACAAAGCAATATTGGTATGTAAGGGATACTCATAGCAAGAAGGAATTGACTATGAAGAAACCTTTGCATTTGTTGCAAGAATTGAAGCAGTAAGAATGTTTTTGGCTTATGCATCTTACAAGAAATTCAAAGTATATCAGATGGATGTCAAGTCAAAATTTTTGAATGGAGAATTGGAAGAAGAAGTATACATTGAGAAGCCTAAAGGTTTTCCTTTGACTCAAGAAGGAGACATGGTATGTAAACTGAAGAAAGCTTTATATGGACTAAAACAAGCACCTAGAACTTGGTATGCAAGATTGGGAAAGTATTTGTTAAAGTTGAGATTTACAAAAGGAATAGCTGATAGCAATCTATACACAAAAGAAATTGAAAATGGTTTGTTGGTTATAGTTATTTTTGTTGATGACATTATTTTTGGAGGAGAAGATGAAGCTAGTGACAAATTTGCTAATGAAATGAAGACTGAATTTGAAATGAGTATGATTGGTGAAATGAGATACTTTTTGGGATTGTAGATAACACAGAACAATGATGGTATCTTTTTAAGTCAGAAAAAGTACCTGAATGACTTGTTGAAAATATTTGGAATGGAGAACTGTAAACCAGTTGGAACACCTATGGTAATTGGACATAAATTATCTAGGACAGATGAAACACCGATAGTTGAATAGAAGAGATACAGATCTATGATTGGAGGATTGTAGTATTTGACTCATACAAGACCTGATATAGCACATTTAGTTGGAATTGTAGCAAGATTTCAAGCTGAACCTAGAGAATCACATTATGTAGCAGTAAAGAGGATACTGAGATATTTAAGAGGCACAATGGACTATGGATTGTGGTATGAAAAATTTGATGATTTTACCCTATGTGCATATACATATGCTGATTGGGGAGGCAGTGTTGATGATAAGAAAAGCACCAGTGGTGGAGCATTTTTCCTTGGAGGAAGATTGGTTTCTTGGTTAAGCAAGAAGTAGAATTGTATCTCACAGAGCACAAAAAAAGAAAAATATGTAGCAACAGAAAATAATTGCAACCAGATAATTTGGATGAAGAAAATGTTGAAGGATATTGGAATAAAGTTTGTTGAACCTGTTGTCATACATTGTGACAACACCAACATAGTTAGTATGTCTAAGAACCCTGTATTACATTCTAAGACAAAACATATAGAGATTAAGTATCATTTTGTAAGAGAGAAAGTTGCTGAGAAAGAAGTCAGACTTGAGTACATAAGTACAAAGGAGTAGATAGCAGATATATTTACAAATCATTTGCCTTAGGATACATTTGAGTATTTGAGAGGTATGCTTGGGGTTATGCCCCAGCCTACTTTTGAGAAGTGATGCAATTGGTTGCATCCATCTAGTGGTATATGAGCCTTATCTTTCTTCTGGACTAGATGTTGTTACTTCCTCTATTGGGGAGTATATGTATTTGAGCTGAGTCATGAGGACTCTAGTGGATGTATTTTTCTGAATAGTGTCTTTTGACATTAGAGTTGTTGTTGACATAATGATGAAATTTTTTTCATTTTTGTTGATGGGGGAGAAGTGCACATGAAAAAACTATTTGTACTATCTAAACAGGAAAATGAAGCAATATTTGATTGATGAAGAGGACTTGAAGCAGCAGTGTTGCAGTATTGGATTTTTGGAACATTGGATGTTTTTTCATCTATGTTGCCATCAATTCCAATGGGGGAGATTGTTAGGAATGAATGCTAAATTTTTGGCAGCCATTCTATAACAGTTGTTGCATTCATGACTATGATTGTCATTGATGTCAAGACAATGATTTACCAGAGACATGTAAAGAAGAAGACATAGTTTGAATTAGCACACGTGGGATATTGTTGTTGGAGCTATGCAATGTTGAGGATATACTATTTGATATGTTATATTTTTATGGTTAAGAGAACAAATAGTAATTCATTTATTCATGGAAGTTATGAGCATTTTGGTGGAAGCAGTATTCAGGCAGTGTTCCTGAGTAGTGGTTTGTGGAAATCGGATGATATCTCCTAATTGTGATGGAATTTGGTTTTGCATAGTTAAAGGGAAGTTGAAGACACATTATTAGTGACATGGATGATAATGCAAACTTTGAGGTCACACAAGTGAAGAATTATTGTAGTTGGAAGCCAACAATTTTGTGTAATTTTGATGTAGCATGTGGAAACTTTTATTTTGTAATTGTATGCTGACTCATTTGTAATTACTTGAGTGTGGTATAAAGGAAGGAATGTTTTTCCTTGCTATAATGTAGTGGAAGAATATGAAATGAAGAAAAGAGCTAAATGTGAAAGTGAATTTGTGAAGGAAGACATGCAAAGTACAGAGATCTGAAATTGAGATCTGGTGTAACAGTGAGTGTGGTTTGGCATAGTCAAAGAAGAGGTAACATATTATTCTATTGAGTAATATAAAGATTATTTGGAAAATGTGTTCAATGATCTTACCCTGAAGCTGTTTGGGTAGTGGGTCCTTTTGTCTTCCATAACTCTTAACAGGGTTAGAATCTTTTAACAGGGATTCAAAATCTCCTAACAGGGATTCATATGTACTGAATGTATTTCATAAGAATCCTAACAGAGTCCATCCTTTCACAAGGAATATTCATATTAGTGCATCTTTTGTGGGCATCATTCCCACTGGGGTTTACTCTTTGATCAAGAGGTTCCCTAGTCAACATATCTTGTGTCATTGTGTTATTGTGTATGAATATCTTTCTATGGTTGGTAATTATATTGCTTACATGGTTTAATGTTGTTGAAGTTAATAAAATTTATAATTATTTGATAATTGATTCACCCCCCCTCTTAGTTATCTTGGTGTACTTTTATTTCTAAGAGGTCCACCCCTAGGAGATGCAATCACACAGCTGCAAGATTCATTACGGAGAAGTAGATAGAGGGTGAGATTGGCACAGAGGTAGTTAGGGGACCTACAGATATACGTCACCATCTGAGATGCCCATTTGGCTGATAGAGATCAAGAGATCAGAGAGCTAAAAGAGGAGTTAGTGAGGGCGTAGATAGAGACTCAGTATGAGGTTGCATAGGCATCGTATTATTATGCAGCATACATTGGCATGGTTCTTGATGCAACAGAGCAAATACCTAGGTTTACAGAGTATGTCAGAGTGCTAGAGGTTCCATAGGGACCTCCTCCATAGGCACCACCTCAACCAAACATGCCACCTTGTCCACCTCCTCTAGATGGTGATGGCCATAGTTAGATTGAGCATTGATTTGATCATGATGTATTTGATGCATAGGCATCATTGTATTGTAACCCATTTTTGAGATATAGACTATGCTCGAGTAGCACCATTTTATATACTGACACTCTGATTCATATATATATATGAGATTGATTCTTTTGGTATCATTGTACATGTCATATATTGCTTCGACTATTTTATGATTTATGAGATGTATCTAAATGATTAGATGAGTAGATGTGAAATGTATGACATGTATGAATATGTAAATGATTATGCACATGTTTTCTATTATGTATGTATGCAATGTGAAATGCAATGAGAGATAGTAAATGTAATGGATGTTTTGATTTATGCTTATAATGGATGCACATGTATATGAATATCTAGTTTTATATATATGTCAATGATATATGATAATGCACTTTGTAGATGCAATGTATGCAATGTGTGGTACTAACATCTCATGTAGGATATCACAACACATGACAGATACTAACCAAAGGAACTTTCTTCGAAGATCAAGAGTGAGGATCAAACACTTGTCCAGTCATGATGAAACAGGGACATGAGATGAGAACCCTCAACATACAAATCTAGGAGAATGCAATGAAGTGAGCATCAAACACTGTTGCTATGCAAGTCTAGAATGAAAATGAAAGCCTAAGCTAGATGCAATCCCTAGGACTTGGTTGCTGGACACATTGGATAGTTTTCATCATAGAGATTTTAGTATCAGATGATCATGAGATGTCATAAAACTCTCACTGATATGACAATAATGAGATTATGAATATGACATTAGTCTTAGATTTGTCAGAATGAGGTGTAAGCATTAAGGCACAAGAAGCCAGAATGACTTGAACACCTATTCATTTTGATTTAGCAAGTTAACATAAGAATCAAAGAATAGTTTCTAAGATGACCTGAATGTTGCTTGCATAAAAGCACACTAGATATGTGAGATTTACTTCTTTTGCTAAGTGATTAAGAAGCATACTAAGAATGCTCGCAGTGAATCTTATGTTCACTTTGTAGGACAAGCATTTGAAATTTCACTTGTAGTAGAAAGAAGTCACTCAAATAGACAAGGAGAAGAACCAACCTCACCAAAGTTTCCATATAAAAGGAGTTGAGGTAAACATGGCCATCTAACATGAGATAGAGGATCTCATAGTGGACACCCATTTTGTATGGATCCATTAGATCATTGGAACTAAACCAGCAAATAGAAAGAAAAGAAAAGATCATGCCCCCAGTCTTTGCATCTCTCAGTCAAGATAGACGTCTTTGAGTTGCTCAAGGAGGAATGATAAAGAGAAAACAAAAGAACACAAAAGAAAATCTTAGCATGTCTTAGAGAGTCACAAGTTCAGTTTTAGTTTCAGCAAATTGATGTCAGATCATAAGTATACATCCTATATGAAAAAGTCTCAACAGGATGACAACATTAGACAGATGCAGTGAGAACCACTAGTGACTAATGCTAGAGAGAGTCTCAAGGAGAGATCATAGTGCTAACTAAGTATCAGTAGGTAGATGCAGTGAGAGCCACTGGTGACTGATACAAGGAAGATCCTCAAAGAGAGAGATCTTAGTACTAGCTAGGCATTAGTAGGCAGATGCAATGAGAACCATTAGTGACTGATACAAGGAATATACTCAGAGAGAGAGATCAGAGTACTGGCTAGGCATAAGTAGGTAGACGTAGTGAGAACCACTAGTGACTGATACAAGGAGGATCCTTAGAGAGAGAGATGAGAGTACTATCTAGGCATCAGTAGGTAGACACAAAGAGAAACACTGGTGAATGATGCGTGGAAGATCCTCCAAAAATGATAGGACGGTGCCCCCTAGAGTAGGAAGGGTACCTCGAAGTGTGACCAGTTTCAATCCATGTAGAGTCAAGCATAGTCTCGAAGGTAACTAAGAGAAAGTGCATGAGATAGAAAAAAAAAAAGCAGGAAAGAAACTGTATAGAGCCAAGAGGTGTTGTGATAGGTATAGCATTATAGAACAAGAGGCACCTATTTACCAGGTTTTCACCTTCTTGGTAGAATTTTTAGGATTTTTGCAATTTTTAGGATTTTTTTAAGAATTGAGTATGGACATGGAGTATTCAAAAGATGTATCAGTTGTAGAATTGCTTTATATGCAAAGTTTTGATTGGCTCTTTGAGCTATTCTCCTTCAGTATTAGAGAGTTGATAGGTGCCAGAGCCAAACAATGCAATAACAATATATGGACCAAGCCAATTTGGTTCAAACTTTCCCTTCTAGATCCATTGTTGTTGATTCTTAGGGTTCTCTCTCAGGATGAGGTCACCCACTTGGAAGTCACTTGGTCTGACTTTCTTGTTGTAGCTCTTGGACATCCTCTTTTGATATGCTCAGATATGATCAAATGCCACTTGCCGACGTTCATCCAGTAGTTCTAGCTCTTTTAGCTAAGATATTATAATGTTATCATCAGTGATGAGGCCTTTTAGAGAGACTTGCAATGTAGGAGTCTCAACCTCAATAGGTAGTACAACATCTACCCCGTAAACCAAAGAAAAGGGTGTAGCCCCTGTTGGTGTTCATATGCTTGTTCGATAAGCCCATAGAGTTGGATTAATTTGGAGGTGCCAGTCTCATCCAAATTTGTGAACTGTGTAGTGCATGATTTTTAGGATTACCTTGTTGGATGCTTCTACCTGTCCATTACCCTAGGGATAATAGATTGAAGACCAATGTTGCATGATTTTGAACTTAGATCAAAGCTCTTTCAGATCCTTATTTTTGAACTTCCCCCATTGTCAATGATTATTAAGGAGGGTACACCATACTTGTAGATCATGTAATTCAATATGAACATGGCTACATATTTGCCATTGGCTATTGTCAGGGGTACTACCTCGACCCACTTAGTGAAATAATCTATAGGAGTGATAATGAACTTGTGTCTGTTTGATGAAGAAGGATGAATCTGAACCACTAAATCAAAGGCCCATTGTTGAAATGGCCAGAAAGTGATGAACATAATTAGCTCCTTTGCAGGAGCATGAATCAGATTCCCATGAAGTTGACACTATTTACAAGCCTTAGTATATTATGTAGTTTCCTTCTCCATATCAAGCCAATAGTAACCAGCTCTAATAAGCTTACGAGCTAGTGTTAGGCCACTCAAATGAGATCCATAAATGCCTTCATGCACCTTAGCTAATGCACGCTTAGACTCATTGGGTTCTAAACACCTAAGGAGGGTACCGTCTAGACCTTGCCTATACAATTTGTTAGCTATGATGATGTACCATGAAGCAATGTGGATTAGGTGACATTTCTCATTCTGGGTGTAGGTATCTAGAATGATCTGGTTAGGAAGGTAGGAGTAGATATTATGGTAGTGGGATGAATTGTGTCCAATGACTGAACATATCATCCTAGATTTAGGGGTGTCATAGGATGGGTAGTGTAAAGTCTCCACTAGGAATTCATGTTACAAGTCATTTTTTGGCATTTGTAGCATAGAGGCAAGAGTAGCCATGGCATCAGATGCTTTGTTATCTACCCTTGGAATCTACTAGAAAGTGACATGTGCAAAGTACTTTCTTAGGTCACTGACCATCCATTTATAAGGTACCAGTTTGTCATATTTTGTCTGATAAATTTCATTGACCTGATTGATGACCAAATGTGAGTCCCCAAAGACCTTTAGTTCATCTCCTCACCATTCAATGGCTATCTTTATACCATTGATTAGAGCTTTGTACTCAGTGATGTTATTTGTACAAGGAAACAACATCTTATATGCCTTGGGTAAAGAGTATCTTTGTGGCGTGATGAATAATATCCCAACGCCTGACCCCTATTGGCTAAATGATCCATTAAAGAACATAGTCCATGTTTGATGTGTGAGAAGCATTAGGGACTCATCTAGAAACTCAATGTTCAATGGTTGATGATCTGTGAGTGGTGCCTCTACCAACTGATCTATAATTGCTTGTCCTTTGATGGCCTTTCTTTCTACATACTCAATGTTGTACTCACTAAGTATCATGACCCATTTCACCAATCTACCTATAAGGGCAGCTTTGCTAAGTAAGTATTTTAATGGATCAATCTTAGCAATGAGACAGGTGTGTTAGGAATGGGAACACTGAGAGGGGGGGTGAATCTATGTTCACTATATGTTTAGATTTTCATAACTCTTGAATCTTAACTTGATTGCTTAAGTACTGATATGAACATCAATGTAAACAAGATAAAAAATCACAACACATAACACTAATATGGTTATGGGGAAACCCAAATAGGTAAAAAACCCGGTGGGAATTGACACCCACTAAGAACTACACTAGTATTTTACGATCCTTGTTAGAAGATCTACAACCCTGTTAGGAGTTGTTCTTTACAATGCTTTTAGTACAGTGACTTGGTCAAAGGTTAGACCCTGTTAGGATTCTTTTACAATAACCCTATTAGGGATAGGGACACACTATCCTAGAGCTCACTACTCAAGTGGTGAAGGCTACAACCTTATGATCTCAGATACACAATATATCTGCTGGATGAACTGGTGTTGTGACACTGCTTGTCTGATTAGTTCCTTTTGTGCGCTGATTCTTTAGCCCCTTGTAAAGCTCTAACTTATTCTATTTTCACTTTGCATTTCTCTCCTCTACTTATCTTATCTCTATATCCACTTCCATACGTTATTACAAAGGAACATCTTATGTTTATATGCGCTAACAAAACAATTAACTAGGTCGGCCTATAACCGATTACATACAATGCTTCTAAGTGAATTGGCTCCAACATGTTTACAAAAAAAGATGTTTACATGTATAAAACCTAATTACAATAGGCACATATCCTTTACAAAATATTATCATAACTGCTAATCAAAATACTAACAGCCGGCTGTATACTCTATTTTGTTCTGGCATTGATTGTCTGTTAGAAAGTAAAGATCCCCAAGATAACTAAGAGGTGGGGGGTGAATCAGTTATTTGATAATTTAACCATTCAACTACTTTAAACAATATAATTAATGTACTAATCAACCATAGAAAGATAACAATACACAATTGCACAATAACACAAGATATGTTGACTAGGGAACCTCTTGAAAAGAGTAAACCCCGGTGGGAATGATGCCCACAAAATGATGCACTAATATGAAAGTTCCTTATTAGAGGATGGACCCTGTTAGGAGTCTTATGAAATACATTTAGTACATATAAATCCCTGTTAGGAGATTTTGAATCCCTGTTAAAAGATTCTAACCCGGTTAAGAGTTTATGGAAGACAGAAGAACCCACCGCCCAAATAGCTTCAAGGCAAGATCTTTGAACCCACTGTCCAAAATATCTTAGAATTATTCAATAGAATAATATGAAATATATTACCTCCTTCACACTATGCCAAAACCACACTCTCTACTACACAAGATCACAATTCTAGATCTCTGTACTCACAAGTCTTCCTTCATCACTGAATTAGCTCTTTTCTTCACTTCATGCATATATTCACATCTCAACCTTCACAATACATATTGAAACAAGGAAAAAATTCCTTCTTATATACCAAACTCAAATAATTACAAATGATTTGGTCCTCAATTATAAAATAATAATTTCTACACGCTACACACAAAATTTACATAAAACTGTCAGCTTCCAGATAGTGTAACTTTCTCCAAACATATCTTCAAAGTTTGTGCTATGAGCCACATCATCATTAATGAGTCTCCAACATCCCTTTAACTATGAAAAATTAGATTCCATCCCAGCTAAGAGATATCCTCCGATTTCTGAAAATTAGTTCATAGAAACACTGTCTAAACACTGCTTTCACCAAAATGCTCATAACTCTCATGAATGAATGAATTTATTTTTGTGCTTTTAACCATAGGTTAATAACACACCAAAGAACATACCATGAATTGTGCAAAATCCAATCTATAATACAACATGTGTGCAAAACAAAACTGTACCTACTTTCCTGCTGATATCTAGAATATCACTGTGTTGACATCAATGACAATCCAAGTCATGAATGCAACAACAACTGCTTCAGAATGACTGCCAAAATACTTTGCATTCATTCCTAACAATCTCCCCCATTGGCATTGATGGGAACATAGATGAAAAACATCCAATGTTCCAAAAATCCAATACTGCAACATCACTGCAAAATATCAAATTAATCCTGCTTCATTTTCCTATTCAGCTCTCTCATACAATCCACAATGTTTTTCATGTATATCTCTCCCCCATTGACATCAATGATAGAAATTTCATCACTAAGTCAACAATAACTTAATGTCAAAAGACACTTTTCAGAAAAATACAATAACAAGAGTCCTCATGACTCAGCTCATAAACTCCCCCATAGAGGAAGTTCCAACATCCAATCCAGAAGAAAGATAGGGCTCATATACCACTGGATAGATGCAATCATCTACATCAATTCTCAAAAATAGGTTGGGGCATAACCCCAAGCATACCTCTCAAATACACAAATGTATCCTTAGGTAAAGGTTTTGTAAATATATCTGCTATCTATTCCTTTGTGCTTATGTACTCCAATTTCACTTCTTTTTCTGCAACTTTCTCTCTTACAACATGATACTTGATCTCAATATGTTTAGTCTTAGAATGTAAAATAGGATTTTTTGACATACTCACTATACTAGTGTTATCACAATGTATAACAACAGGCTCATCAAACTTTATTCCAATATCCTTCAACATCTGCTTCATCCAAATAATCTGATTACAATTGTTTGCTGCTGCAACATATTCTGCTTCTGCTGTAATTTGTAAAGTACAATTCTACTTCTTAGTTGACCAAGAGACCAATTTTCCTCCAAGAAAAAAGGTTCCACCACTGGTGCTTTTCTTGTCATCAATGCTGCCTCCCTAATCTGTATCAGTATAGGCACATAAAGTAAAATCATCAGAATTCTCATACCATAATCCATAATCCATTGTTCCTTTCAGATATCTCACTATCCTCTTTACTACTGCATAATGTGATTCTCTAGGTTCTGCTTGAAATCTTGCTACAATCCCAACTGAATGTGCTATATCAGGTCTTGTATGTGTCAAGTACTGCAATCCTCCAATCATAGATCTGTATTTTTTCTGCTCAACTACTAGTGTCTCATCTTTGCTAGATAACTTATGTCTAGTTACCATAGGTGTTCCAACAGGTTTAGAATCTTCCATTCCAAATATTTTCAATAAGTCATTCAAATACTTAGTCTGACTTACAAATATACCTTCCTTGCTTTGTGTTATCTATAATCCCAAAAAATATTTCATTTCTCCAATCATGCTCATCTCAAATTCAGTCTTCATTTCATCTGCAAATTTGTCACTAGCTTCATCTTCTCCTCTAAAGATAATATCATCAAAAAATATAACTATAACCAACAAACCATTCTCAATTTCTTTTGTGTATAAGTTACTATCTGCTGTTCCTTTTATAAATCCCAATTTCAATAAATACTTATCCAATCTTGCATACCAAGTTCTAGGTACTTGTTTTAATCCATATAAAGCTTTCTTTAACTTACATACCATCTCTCCTTCTTGTGTCAAAGGAAAACCTTCAAGCTGCTCAATGTAGACTTCTTCTTCCAATTCACCATTCAAAAATGCTGACTTCACATCCATCTGATACACTTTGAATTTCTTGTAAGCTGCATATGCTAGAAACATTCTCACTGCTTCAAGTCTGGCCACAGGTGCAAAAGTTTCTTCATAGTCAATTCCTTCTTGTTGTGAATATCCTTTACATACCAATCTTGCTTTGTTTCTTATCACTTCTCCTTGTTCATTCATCTTGTTTCTGAATACCCACTTTGTTCCAATCACATTCTTGTCTTCAGGTCTAGGGACCAATTCCCATGTCTTGTTTTTTTCAATCTGCTCCAGTTCTTCTTTCATAGCATTAATCCAATGTTCATCTTCACAAGCTTCATTAGTAGTCTTAGGTTCAATTTGAGAAATCAAACATAAATGTACCTTATTTCAAGTCAAAACTCCTGTGTCTAAACTTCCAATAACTTGCTCAACAGGGTTATGTCTTGAAATATACCTATTAGGTGTCATAGTTACTGATCTTGTTCCAATTATAGATTCTTCTCTGCTTTCTTCTCTGTTTTCTTCTCTATTTTCTTCAGTATGACTTTCATTTAGCAAATCACTGTTAGTTTCAAAAAATAATTCTGCATTTTCAATGTTAGGCTGAGGTTGTGCTTCTCCATCAGATTCATAATCAAGTATTCTTTCCTGAATTTTAAACTTCTCATCAACTTTTACATTTGCACTTTCAACAATAGTCTTAGTTCTTTTGTTATAACATCTATATGCTTTTCTTTTTAAAGAATATCCAAGAAATATTCCTTCATCACTTCTAGGATCAAACTTTCCTATATCATCATCTCTCTTAATATAACATTTACTTCCAAAAATTCTAAAATACTTAACTAAGGGTGCATGTCCAAACCATAATTCATAAGGTGTCTTGTTTGTATCTTCTCTAATTTGTACTCTGTTCATAGTGTATACTGCCATGTTCATTGCTTCTCTCCAAAAAGTCTTAGCCAAATCATTTTCAAACAACATAGCTCTTGCTACTTCAGTTATTGACTTGTTCCTTCTTTCTGCAATACCATTTTGTTTTGGTGTTCTAGGGGCTGAAAGTTGTCTCTTAATACCATTCATTTCACAAAAAAGTATTAAACTCTCTAGATGTAAATTCACCACCTCTATCAGATCTTAGACACTTAATCTTCATTCCAGATTCATTCTAAATTTTGCTTTTCATGATTTTAAATTTATCAAATGCTTTAGATTTTTCTTTCAAAAATGCAATCCACATCATCCTTGTAAAATCATCAACAAGAATCATAAAATACCTTTCTCCATAGAATCCTCTAGTCCTAGTAGGACCACTCAAATTTGTATGAACAATCTCTAGCTTCTCTGTCGATGTGAACTTCTTGCTGGGAAATGAACTCCTGTTCTACTTTGCTATCATACATTCTTTGCAAATCATGTTAGTAGGTTTCATAATTCTAGGTAAATCTCTTACCGCAAGTGTAGTGCTCACCTTGACAATATTATCAAAGTTTATATGACAAAACCTTTTATGCCATAACCAACTGTCATCAATCTTAGTTATCAAACATGTCATCTCAGTAGGATTCAATTGAAATACATTACCTCTAGTTCTGGATCCTTTTCCAATCAGATTTCCATCTCTATCTTTTATCACACAAGTTTTCTCAGCAAACCAAACTTGATAACCCTTATCAACCAATTGTCCAACGCTTAGTAGATTATGTCTCAATCCATCAAAAAAGTAAACATCATTAGTGTTAGTCTTTCCATCAAGAGTAATAGATCCTATACCCTTAATCAAACAACGTGCATTATTACCAACCCTAACAGTTCCTCCATCATAATTATCTAACTTAACAAACTTTCTTTTATCTCCAGTCATATGATGTGAACAACCACTGTCTATAATCCAATCAGATTTCTTTTCAACTTGAGAAAATAATGCTTTTTCTTCCCTTTCATCAGATTCAAAACTTTCTTCTTTAATTGCTACAAATCCTATTTCCTCAAAGTTATCATTATCACTGTCACTTAAATGTCTTTCAATTCCCGCTTCAAGATCTTCATCATTTGCATAATAACATTCTTTAGATCTCCTAGGTTTAGAGTTGCTTCTATACTTCTTAACTCTTTTAGGATATTTAGATGCAAAATGACCATATTCTTCACAAGTCCAACATTTAAAGATTTTCTTACCATCTGGTTCTCTTTTTACAAGTAATGCAATACCTTCTTCAATCTTCTTATCTTCCTCAGATTTAGATCTGCTACTGCTGGCATAATCTCCATTCACACTAGTACTTTTTGTAGGTCTAATGTTAAGAGCACTAAATGCTGTCTCCTTTCTAGGTAGCTCTCCTAATAATCTCAAATTCATCTCTGCTATTTCTAATCTTCCAAGAAGAGTCTCTCTTGAAAAGTTTGATGTACAAGGTATCACTTGTTCAATCATCTGTGTTGTTTGCTTGAATACTAGTGTCAAGGTTCTCAGAATTTTCCATATCACTTCATTCTTTGTCTTATCACCTCCACAAGACTTTATTCCTATTACAATCTCAGACATCCTACCAATATAGCTTTTAATAGATTCATCTTCCATCATTCTGATATCTTCAAATGCACAAATCCAATTATGTAATCTAGCCTTCTTTGCATGTTCATCACCTTCAAAAGTAGAATGGAAAGCTTTCCAAATTGCATGAGATGTTTTCAAACATCTTACCTGACTATATTAATTCTCTGGTAGTGCCAAAAAAAGTTCTTCTCTTGCAAGTATGTTACACATGAATAGATCTAGTTCATCTTTAGTTCCTGCCTCTAGATTGTCTTCCTCAATGATAGCCTTCTCATTCTTTGTAATCAACCAATAACTTGGTCCTAAACACAATAGATGTGTCTTCATCTTTTCTTTCCAGCTGTGAAAATTTACTCCATCAAACTTAGGGCTTTCTTTCCTGAAATTCGCCATGGATCTCCTTAAGTTGTTAAACTTTTCTTTCAAGGACTTGCTGCTCTGATACCAATTGTTAGAAAGTAAAGATCCCCAAGATAACTTAGAGGGGGGGGGCATGAATTAGTTATCTGATAATTTAACCATTCAACTACTTTAAACAATATAATTAATGTACTAATCAATCATAGAAAGATAACCATACACAATTGCACAATAACACAAGATATGTTGACTAGGGAACCTCTTGAAAAGAGTAAACCCCGGTGGGAATGATGCCCACAAAATTATGCACTAATATGAAAGTTCCTTGTTAGAGGATGGACCCTATTAAGAGTCTAATGAAATACATTTAGTACATATAAATCCCTATTAGGAGATTTTGAATCCCTGTTAAAAGATTCTAACCCGGTTAAGAGTTTATGGAAGACAGAAGGACCCACTGCCCAAACAGCTTCAAGGCAAGATCTCTAAACCCATTGTCCAAAAGATCTTAGAATTATTCAACAAAATAATATGAAATATATTACCTCCTTCACACTGTGCCAAAACGGCACTCTCTGCTACACAAGATCACAATTCTAGATCTCTGTACTCACAAGTCTTCCTTCATCACTGAATTAGCTCTTTTCTTCACTTCATGCATATATTAGCATCTCAACCGTCACAATACATATTGAAACAAGGAAAACATTCCTTCTTATATACCAAAATCAAATAATTACAAATGAGTCGGTCCTCAATAACAAAATAATAATTTCTACACGCTACACACAAAATTCATATAAAACTGTCGGCTTCCAGATACTGCAACTTTCTCCAAACATATCTTCAAAGTTTGTGCTATGAACCACAACATCATTAATGAGTCTCAAACATCCCTTTAACTGTGCAAAATCAGATTCCATCCCAGCTAAGAGATATCCTCTGATTTTTGAAAATCGCTTCACAGAAACACTGTCTAAACACTGCTTTGACCAAAATGCTCATAACTCTCATGAATGAATGAATTTTTTTTTGTGCTATTAACCATAGGTTAATAACACATGAAAGAACATACCATCAATTGTGCAAAATCCAATCTACAATACAACATGTGTGCAAAACAAAATTGTACCTGCTTTCCTGCTGATATCTAGAATATCACTGTGTTGACATCAATGATAATCCAAGTCATGAATGCAACAACAACTACTATAGAATGACTACCAAAATAATTTTCATTCATTCCTAACATTGTCTGTACCACTTCAACTGACTATATCTTTGCACTACAACATTCTACACCATTTTTCAATGCACTATTGGTTGATGTTTCTACCCAACACAGTCGAATAGTTGACCAACTGGTTCATCGCTATTATATGCATCGAAATATTGACCCATTTCTGAAACCGTCAAATGATTGATGCCAATATTGGTTGAAAATGAGGGCAATCTAGGCTGAAAATAACATTGGCAAGTGTTGGTGTATTGGTCAATCTTTCGACCAATATAAATTAATATTGGTCAAAAAATTTGGTCACTCTGACCAAGATGCCAAACTTGTGACGGTCATATTTGGACCACATTTGGTCAAAATATTTAGTAGCTCTAACCAGGATGCCAAACCCATGATGCCACATTTCAACATAGAATGGTTGATTTTAGACCAGATTTTTGATGAATGTGGGTTGAAATTTTGACAAAACTTGAAGTATTTAAAAAAAAATTGAAGATAAATATCCAGACTAATCACCAATGGAATCCTAATCAGTGATTAGTCTAGATATTTATCTTCAGGTGTCCACACTCATTCTACTACTTGTTGCCAGCCGGTCCCTGCTCATTCTATTTTCTAGACTGCTTTGGGCTCTAGCAATCCATCTACTTTGCTCTACGTGAAACTGTGGGTTTTTTCATTTTGTTTGAACTATTTGAAAGATAGGCTCTGATTGTTGATCTGTGAATTGTTAGAGATTCCTCTTAGACACCCACAACTCTTCAAATCTATTAATGTGAAGCCCCCAAAGGTTATTCTTCTCTATGGGCTTGCTAGTTCTGGGAAAACTTTAATTGCTAGGGCAGTAGCAAATGAAACTGGTGCCTTCTTTTTTTGTATCAATGGACCTGAGATCATGTCAAAGTTGGCTAGAGAAAGTGAAAGAAATCTCTAGAAGGCTTTTGAGAAGGCTGAGAAGAATGCCCCATCCATTATATTTATTGATGAGATATTATAGAGATTTGTCAACGGGCTTGCATGTATGCTATTAGAGAAAATATTGAGAAGGTGAATTTAAATTTTGGCGGCTTTTGCAAACTAGATTTGGTTATGAATTTCTTAATGGTTTTTTTTGAACTGGTTTGTTAGAATTTTACATTTTTTGATTTAATTTTCCTCAACTTGTATCTTATTATTTCAATTTGTCATGTTGTCTTTCCTCTGCACTTTTATAGGATAATATTGAACGTGAAAGAAAAAGAAGTGAGAACCTCGAGGCAATGGATGAGGATGATAGTGATGAGGTAGCTAAAATAAAGGCTGCTCATTTTGAGGAGTCAATGAAATATGCCCAAAGAAGTGTCAGTGATACTGATATTCAGAAGTATCAAGCCTTTGCACAAACACTACAATAATCTCGAGGCTTTGGTTCTGAATTTTGATTTCCTGGTGCTTCTGCTAGTGCTTCAGATGTATTTTGTACAATAGATAATAAAGAAGATGATGACTTATACAGTTAGGAAACTTAGTACAAAATTGTCATCTTAATGAAGTGACAAATGTGTCTGTTCTAGCAGGGACCTATCACAGAAAAATAGCCAATGCTATTCAATTTGGCTCCGACTTTTGCTTGTATGAGTTTTATTTATTCATATGTTTGAAACTTTATTTAGTTTATTAGCCCTTTAGCCAAGGAATTACTAACTTGTAAGTATTTAGAGAAATATTAACTGTGGCAAGGAAATTTAGCTATGGAAATGTTATCTCAAGTGGTAGATAACGCTACAAAAACCTTGCTTTAAAAAAAAACAATTCCTGCTAGAAAATATTCTATACTAAATAAATTCTACAACAAAGAAAGTCTAGTTCAACTAATTCTGACTGGTGATCCATGAATTGGTAGAGATTCCTCTTAGATTCCCACAAATCTTCAAATCTATTGGTGTGAAGCCCCAAAAGGGTATTCTGCTCTATGGGCCTCCTAGTTCTGGGAAAACTTTAATTTCTAGGGTAGTGGCAAATGAAACTGGTGCCTTCTTTTTCTATATCAATGGACTTGATATCATGTCAAAGTTGGTTGGAGAAAGTGAAAGCAATATTTGAAAGGCTTTTGAGGAGTCTAAGAAGAATGGCCCATCCATTATATTTATTGATGAGATATTACAAAGATTTGTCAGCGGGCTCTAGCAATCCATCTGCTCTGTTCTGCGTGAAACTGTGGGTTTTTTTAATTTGGTTTGAACTATTTGAGAGATAGGCTCTGAATGGTGATGCATAATTGGTTTTCATGTTTGTAGTGTGGAAGTAGTGTTGGGGATGTTGGTGATTCTGCAGACAAATTCCTTAACCAGTTGTTCACAGAGATGGATGGTAAGACAACCAAGAAAATAGTTTACATTATACCTAATGGCATTGGCCTGTTATACCCAAGGATTAAATGGAGTTGATATTATAGAGGTTTGTCAGTGGGCTTGCAAGTATGCTATTAGAGAAAATATTGAGAAGGTGAGTTTCAATTGCGGTGGCTTTTGCAAACTAGATTTGGTTATGAATTTCTTAATGGTTTTTTTTTTTACTGCTTTGTTAGAATTTTACATTTTTTGATTCAATTTTCCTCAACTTGTATCTTATTATTTCAATTTGTCATGTTCTCTTTCCTATGCACTTTTACAGGATATTGAACATGAAAGAAAAAGAAGTGATAATGGTGAGGCAATGTATGAGGATAATAGTGATGAGGTAGTTGAAATAAAGGATGCTCATTTTGAGGAGTCAATGAAAAATGCCTGAAAAGTGTCAGTGATGTATTTGCTGATGCTACTACTTCTGTTGCTGCTTCAGATGTATTTGCTAAGATGATTTCCCCCACCAAGATGATGTGCATCCATTTTATAGAGATTTGCTAAATGTTTTATATGATAAAGATCACTACAAGTTGGCCCTTGGCTAGATCAATATTGCTCACAATCTCATTGCCAAAGTGGCCAAAGACTATGTTAGGTTGATAAAATATGGGGATTCTCTTTACCACTACAAATCTTTGAAGGTTACTACACTTGGATGGATATGTACCATTGTTAAGAGAATTGGACCGAGTCTGGCTTACCTCAAACATGTGAGGCAGCATATGGTTATGTTTTTTTTTATATCTATCTACTTTTCACTACGTGTCGTTCCTTGGGATATCTTGCAAGGGTTCTATAAATTGATCGTCTATATTTTGGTGGGTGTCTTGTATGGGCCTATGAACTTTTTTATCTTGTCTTTTTTTCAATCCTACAACTAGATTTTGATACATGGATTGCTTTTAAGGAACTTTGATACCACCATTTCAGTAGTTCTTCATATGATAGTTTTCTATGCAGTCCCTAGTCTAGGCTTTATTTGTAGATTTTTTATCTCAATATTAAAATAATTAATTTAGTTAAATAAAGATTTATGTACCAAACACAATGACAACTAGGATGTGAATTTAATCTTTCTGACAACTAAAGAGTCAAAAAAGATAACAGATGGTTCAATATAACCTACAACTTTGTCCATGTAAGAGTTGAACTCTAAAATTTATGGTATGAAGACCTACAACTTGCAGCTAAGAATATGATATTGAATAATTATGACTTATATAAAAAAATTCAAGAAAACTTAACCATTTCTGTAGCAATTACTTAAAAAAAAGTATACCTGATCGATGACTCAATATTTGTAACTTCTCAAAAACTTTTCCTTTCCACTTCAATATCTTTCCTTGATAATTCTTGATCTCCTTAGAACCACTAGAAAAAAAACAATGACAACAGAACTTGCTACTTTAGAAAATTGCATCAATACTTAACTTAAACATTGCAGTCATGAAGGGTGTAACAAAATCTGATATGCTAATAGACAAACTCATTTTGCACAAAATGGAAATAAGCATGGATTTTGGTTTACACGTGGTACATCAATTCCTTCACTGAAGACATTATCTATTACATTTATAATTGTTTATTTAGGTTCCATAGCACTAGCATATACACAAAAAGAATCTGTATTAAAAAAAAATATGGACACTACATATATATAAAAATAACCTATTAAAAAAAAAGAGACCATTGAGGACGATTACACAGGTCTCCAAAAACAACATTACCCAACTCTTTCTCTCAAGCCAAAGACTCAGTGTGTTCAATTGCCTAGACTAGTAGTCAATTCTATGTTGAGTATATCTGTCAAGCCCTCCTGTAGTTTGAATGAATTAAGAATAGAAGATAGGAACTGATTTAACACTTCACCTACTCAAAAACACAAACCAATGAAATAATCCACATTAGGCCAAGAGAGGTTGATGCATTCAATATGAGAATACTTACACAAAATGAAGTCGAATCATGCCAGAAAATGACAATGAGAAGTTGACTATTGGCTCTTCTAGTTTTTTATTTGATAGTTGCTTGACAATGACACATTCAAAATGCACTTATGGGAAAAGAGCTAGAACAAATGAAATTTATTAAATAATGAAGGTATGTTAGTTTGAGCTTCACTTGGTTTTGAAAATACTTTAATATTCTCTACTTAACAAGGCCAACCACGTGAAGGTGGAAGCTCATCTGGCCTCACCCCCCTCCCCCTAACATCAATCTAAATTCCCCATTAATATCTAATTAAACACTTCATTCATCCATTTATGAACTATAACATTCAATTAATACAATCACATAACATCCGTTAATATGATATAACATCCATTAATATGCAACACTAATCAAGAATTCATTAACACAACAATATTCATTAACATGACACATAATTCAATATTAATTCACAACATTCATAGATAATTACTTAAAACAAAAAATAGTCAAAACGGTGAAGAAAAAACTAAAAAGAGTCAATGCAAAAATTATTACTATTTTGCATGACGCTACTATTGGCCTCACCGTGATGTCCATGACTAGGTAATTGAGCAAGAAAAAATTCATGTAATAATAAGACATATATATTTTAGTTCATGACATAAAAGAGTATAAAATATAAACCTTTATTGAACTTTTGTTATAACTAAAGATTCATTACTGTTTACTTCAAAATGACGTGCTCACACCATCAATTCATCTATCCTCTTCAGCATCTCCTCAGTTGGATTTGCATCTTCCAAAATAGTAATAATTTTTGCATTACTCTTTTTAGTTTTTTCTTCATCGTATTTATTATATTAGGGATTTCTAGGATATCCTAATCTATATCTATAGCTATTGCCTCTGTTGTTGTAGGTGCTTTTCCCCTATCTGATATTTATCTTTAGGTGTCCACACTCATTTTGTTTCTTTTTGCTAGCGGGTCACAGTCAGTGATTGGGAGAGCCCTATTTTGGCACCAGTCATATAGTACAAGCACTAGAATTAAGTTTGTTGGCACGGGCTGGGAAATTTTTGTATATCAACATGCAATAGAGTTTTGGGATTTTTTAGTATTTAAATACATCTATGGGATGTATTTCAGAGTTTAGATATATGGGAAGAATGACTGTGAAAAATATATTTGTGTTTTTCATTCTGAGAAGATCTAGAGTGATTTTGAGTCACAGAGGAAATGCCCTAATCCTTCAAAAAGTGCTATTTCGATGAGTTCTAATCACTTGAGGGACCAAAAATTACCTGTTGAGTTGAAAAGAAAATCAAGTGATCAACAAATAATTTTATGTCCCTCAATTGATCAGAACTCATCGAAATAACACTTTTTGAAGGATTAAGGCATTTCCTCTATGACTCAAAATTACTTTGGATATTATCAGAATGAAAAAATAAAATATCTTTTTCACAACCATTCTTCCCATATATCCAAACTCTGAAATACATCCCCTAGATGTATTTAAATACTAAAAAATCCCCAAACTCTATCACATGTTGATATACAAAAATTTCCTAGCCCGTGCCAAAAAACTCAATTCTAGTGCTTGTACTACATGGGTGGTGCCAAAAGAGGGCTCTCCCAATCACTGACTGTGACCCCAAATCTACAAACTATCATGTTAAATATTGGTCACTTTACATGCATTTCCAATTTCCTGATTTGATGTCTCACTATGCATAGCTTGAGAAAAACTCTTTTGTTGCTTCAACTTCTTCTCCACCATATAATGATGGTGTGAGACATCTTTCCACTAGGATGCCATGTCTGAATACACCTCCTACACTAAAATGGAATCCCTTCATAATCCCTTTATTAAATTATTGAGATTCTCTTTGTTTCGAGAATAGTTTAACATTCTCTACTTAACAGGGCCAACCACATGAAGGTGGAAGCTCATCTTGCCCCTCCTAGGAGCCTCTTATGACCCTTTATGACATTTTAAGACCTCTAAGATGTATTCTTAGGGATCGTAAATGATTGTAAAGGGTCATAAGGTGTCTTGGGACACAACAAATGAGAAACATAATTGTAGGCATCATGGTCACATTTTTTTGGAGACAACGTAATTGAGTGGTATACCTAGACGATGGGGAGAAACTTCTACACCTTCAGTTCCAAGTTATTCTCCATTCCGCAGTGTTAACTTGGAATCAGAGGATCAGAAGTTGCACTCCATCATCTAGGTATACAACTCAATTATGTTGTCTCCAAAAAAAGGTGACCATGATGCTTACAATTATGTTTGTCAGCTATTGTGAAATATTTTGTAGTGTGGCCTTTTTTGCCTTTGATGTGTCCTAAAACCTATGAAAAGTTTGAAATATGTTATATGATATAGATATAAAGATCACTAATTAGTGCATTATTAAATTCTACTAGTAGTTAATACTATTGCATACCTTCTTCTCTCATTTGCTGGTGTAATTCCTCTTTGAGTATCCCCTTTCTCCTTTGCATCCAAAATGAACTCATTCCAATCCCTCACTAGAATAAAGGGAGGATGCTCCTTCTTTGGGTTCTGGATGAGATTCCTTCTATATGAGTCCCTCACAGTCTTAAGATGTTTGGCAGCTTTTTCTAAAAATTTCTAAAATTTTCTTTTCCTAATAATATATGTATTGACTCTTTTTAGTTTTTTCTTCAACATATTTATTAGATTAGGGATTTCTTGGATATCCTCATCTGTATCTACAACTATTGCCTCTATTGTTCTAGGTGCTTTTCCCCTATCTTGAAGACCAAATTGTGACATGAATATCAATAAAACTATCATAATAACTCCAAAACCCTCAATAAAATAACATAATAATATAACATTTTTCAACTATCTAATTTGTACAATTTCAGTAAGGTTTTCCATTGCTGATGAATGGGTGGGAGAAGTATCCTTATGACCTCTATCATTTGGGGGATGCATGTCACCTACTCTTGTACTTCTTTCATAGTTTGAGTGAAATCCTCAGCATGTCCACTCTTCATCTGTTTGAGGATGGTAAGCCGAGCTAAATGATAGGTTAGTTCCAAGTCTTTTCCATAAGGTCTGCCAAAAATGGCTCATGAACTTACTATCCCTGTCTAATACAATGCTTAGTGGGAGTCCATGTATCCTTACAACATCCTCAAAGAAAAGATGTGCAATGTAACTAGCATCATGGGTAGTTCTACATGGAATAAAATGGCTCATTTTAGAAAATCTGTCTACGACCACATATACATTTCAGAAGAATATGAATGAATAAATGTTTTGAGAAATATTTGAATTTAATTTTGACAATAGCATGAGGAGTGATATATTTCAAACTTCAGTGAGACTTCATACCACACAGTGTTTGTAGATTACATTTAATGTGTTATTTACGCTTGTATTGGTGGGAAAACTCTTGAAAATGTGCAAAAGAGATTGCATTCAACCATGTTGTTTATATGACACATGTAGTTTACCTCCAGCCTAAATCAGTGTTGCGTACAAATCTATGGATGATGTGTGGTATGAAGCCTCACTCAAGCTTGAAAATGATAGTCAATCCATAGTCAATGTCTATTTAAACTTTAGGATGGTACTTATATGATGGCTTAAGTAAATTGTTCTTACCTTTAGACTAGTACACCATGGGATTAGAGGATGGTTGTTATAATAGCAACTATGTGTCTGTGGGATACTTTTATATTTTGTATTAAATGATTATGCATATGTGTTTCTTCCTTTTACAAAGGTTTATATTCTGATACTTATAGCCTATGATTCTGATACCTTGTATTCAGAAGATGTTGGCAAGACCATCTCATCTTCCCCCATCTCATCATCCTCATCACCATTAGCTGCCATCCAAAGCCCTTCTTCCCTCTATAGTTCTTCAAGCCTCTACAAGATATCTAGATCAATAAAGTCTGTAACATTGTGTCCATCCATGATCTCAAAAATACCATCTTCTTTCCACTCTTCTTGCCTCTCTTTCCCATCTCACAGCTTGGGCATTGCAACATGAATCCTATTTTCCACAACTACTGATGGATCCTTAGGTGTAGTTGAAATTGAACAAATGGAATAACCAAGAAAACACTATACATTAAATCATGTGATTGATATTAGATTGGGGCTCACCTGAGCCATAAACATGAAGAATTATTCTAAAAAAAGATGTAAACCATATATATGCGCACTTGAGGAAAGTCATATCCATATTAAAATATTAGTTACAATATGAAAATACTAAACTAACTAATTCCTAAGTTCATCTCTGCATATGGTCGCAACAAAGATATGCGATTACAATACAAAGAAGGCATCATAAAAATATAATTTCAGAAT
The DNA here is from genome assembly GCA_027943335.1 of Chamaecyparis obtusa. Lineage (NCBI taxonomy): Eukaryota > Viridiplantae > Streptophyta > Pinopsida > Cupressales > Cupressaceae > Chamaecyparis > Chamaecyparis obtusa. Next base: position 790,656 of record BSBK01008731.1, on the reverse strand, counting down.
TTGCCCTAGCCTGACATGTTTTGCACTCAAATCCTTCATCACAAATAAGTGGAGATGGGCAGATAGATGCAGATGAGTTGTCATCGACCCAACTAAAGTATCTACAACTATTATTTCCCTGTGATGCCCAATCTACATTAGTTCTTATAATATAATGAATAGTATTTACATTAGAAACATTAAATATATAAACATTAGAAACCTTTTTTCTATTTGGGCAACACCAAAATTGTCGTCCAAGGTTGCTCTGTGTCCATGAAGTCTTCAACACACACTGCACACCACCACATTGACAGTTTGGCACATTGACAAGAGCCATTGAACCTATATCAATAATGCACTGCACCATCGTTACTCATTTATTATTTTTTTGTGATTATTTTTATATGGAATACACCAAAGAGTACCATCAGAAATATTAACCATTTACAATAATGAAAAGTAAACCTAAATCAAATAGATCATTTTTTTTATCAACATGTGTAGTCTCTGTGTATATGAAAAATGAAAGAAATATCAAGCTGAAATAAAATAGTGAAAAAAATAGTATTCCAAATAGAGTGAATGAAATATACCATCAAAAGAAGGTGACAAAATCCTATCATGAAGCACAAACATAGGAAATAAAAAAGGGACAAAAGACAAGAAATAAGAAAAATCAATATGACTATATACAAATCATTTATACTATAATAAAAAAAAGAAACACTCTTTGTCAACAATTTTCAAAATCATTAGGACTATAGAAAAATAATTAAGACTATACAAAATTAAATTCAAGAAATGGATGGTTCTGCTGCTTTTCCATTACAACAATTGAGCATTCATCATTTGGTATTGTGTATTCCATTTAAGTATGTCAACAATGTTCAAGAAATAAGAAAAATCATTAGGACTATAGAAAAATCAAGTTCTAGAAATGGACGGTTCTGAAATTGCTTTGCCATTACAAAAATTGAGCACTCATCATTTGGTATTGTGTATTCCATTTAAGTATGTCAAAAATGTTCAAGAAATAAGAAAAATCATTAGGACTATAGAAAAATCAAGTTGTAGAAATGGACGGTTCTGATATTGCTTTTATATTACAACAATTGAGCATTTATCATTTGGTACTTCTTGGTGTATTCCATTTAAGTTTCTTGTTGAATCCTCAAGTTGAGTTGGCCTATTTAAAGTGATAGTAGAGGGCTCTACATCAGTATTCTATAGAATTAGACCTTTATTTTAAATGCATTTAACACAAAAAATAAATTACAAAATTGAACCAATGGCATGTTTACAACAAAGAAATAGAATGATAATAATATGCTGAAAATTTGATTCTATTTAATACATGCCAAAGGACTAGTAGGGGAGAGATAGAGAGAGAGAGAGAGAGAGAGAGAGAGAGGAGGGGAATGCCGAGGATATTAATGCTCCGCTTAGCCGTTATCTTAGAAAAATGAGCAAGAAACCAAAAAAGAAATGATTGTAATTAACATATTTTGCTAATCATTTATTTTTTGGTTTCTTGCTCATTTTTATAAGGTAATGGCTAGTAAGAGGAGTATCAATATCCTCATCATTCCTCTCTCTCTCTCTCTCTCTCTCTCTCTTGCAACAAATGGACTTGTGATGATTTTCACAATAGTATGTGTGTGGAAGGAATGCTCAAAGTACTACTTAGGAAAATATGAATGTTCATCACCTGTTGCTGAAATAGATTTACACAAACCAATTAACTCAAAACATAAACCCTTTTTTGAATAATTTAATTTTAACTTTGGTTGTGTTAAAGGAACTATGTTGAATTTATTTTGTAGTTGTTTAACATGAGAGTTTGTAGATTAATAGGAGTTCACATTTTTATGGGAATGTATCATTCAATTGAGCATTAATGCCCATCTATATCTAGTGAGATGAACATAAATCATGTACCTCATGCTAGTGTGCTTAGATTAGACTAGACATTATCCAACCTCCTGTGAGGGTTGTCACTATTATTAATTGGTGTAAAAGGAGGACTGCTTATGTGTTATAGCACTTTATATAAATACTCACTATTTGGATAATGTCTAGTTTAATGAAAAATAGTTTATACAAGGTATCCAAGCACACTAGCATGAGGTAGATGAGTTATGTGCATCTCACTGGTTATAGATGGGAAACTATGGCACACTAGTATCTATGAACTCCTATTAATCTACAAACTCTCATGTTAAACAACTACAAAATAAAGTCAACATAGTTCTGTTAACACAACCAAAGTTAAAATTAAATTATCTAAAAAAAATGGTGCCTTAGAGGGATAGAGGAACACTTTGCTAAATAAGTTTGACTATTGTTTGTGAAAATGCCTCCAAGGAATGCAAGTACTACCAGGGAGATCGAAGAGTTGAAGGAGAAGAACACAAGGTTGCAAGAATCTTACAATGCACTTTTGGCTATGGTTGAAGCATTGGAATCTAATCAAAGAAGAGCAGCAGATGAAGGTGTTGATAGTGAAGAAGAGGAAGAAACCCATAAGGAAGGGGAAGGAGAGGAAGAAGAGGAATAAATAGATCCTAAAGAGCAGAGGACAATTAGGATATTCAAGGCTATGATGATTGAGCAGCATAAGGTGAGGGGAGATATTCCTATGTATGATGGAAGTCTAAAAGAAGAAGAGTTTTTAGACTGGATTGCATCAATGGTTGCATACTTTGAAGGTGAAGAGGTATTCTAAGATCAAAGGATCAGATTGGAAAAAAAAAAACTCAAAGGGCATGCACTCCTATGGTGGGATCATGAGGAGGCAGAAAAAAGGAGAAGAGGTAAGCCAAAGATTGTCTCTTGAGACAGGATGATAGCAAAACTGAAAGGTAACTTTCTTCCTAAAGACTTTGATGTACAAATGCATAAAAGAATGCAAAGTTTAAAACAAAGAGATTTAGATGTTAAAGCATATACAAATGAATTCTATAAACTAAGCATAAGGTCAAGATTGGAAGAAGATGAAGTTGTTAAGGTTGCTAGATGTTTAGGTGGTTTAAGATTTAACATCCAAGATGAATTTGTGGCTTCTAACCCAAAAAGTGTGAAGGAATGTTACCAGTTGGCCCTTAGAATAGAGGAGAAATTGAAGAGGAAAAGTGAAAGATATAATAGCAGAAATAGAGGAGGTTCTTCAATGAGGGGAAGAGGAGGAAGGACAAATCAGGTTTGGGAAGAAAAGGACAAAGGATTCAATAGGACAATGCTGCACAGTCCTAGAAATGTAGACTTTTGGGATTTGAACTATGTTCAAATAGGTACAGTCAAGTGTCCTATTCAAGGGAACCTAGTAAAAAACCATGTTCAGATGTGGATGTATAGTGGGTAGAAAGAACCAACTGTCAAGGCACCATATTCCTAAAGTACAGGTTCAGACTCAGACATCCAATGCCAGGACTGATTCTTGGGACAAGAATCCTTTCAAAGGTGGTGAACATGGTGTAGGGGCACCTAGAACATCCAAAGACTACCAGGAGTCTATAATGACAACCATACACCTAATGACATCTAAAGACATCAATTGGAATGTATTAGCACCTATAATGGCCTATAAGGTCATTCCATGCAATGCAAATGACAAATATGTAATAAGTCTTAAAAGGCCTAATAGTCCTTAGGGCCAAAATAAGAGCCTAGGATGGTATTTTGTGTTAAAAGTTTATAATAGTTTAGATTTGATTTTAATACTACTTAATAAGTTCATTTGGGTCACATTTCAAAGTCTTAAGGCTTCATTATCTTTAAAAGTTTCAAAAACTCCAAATTTGTAATGTTGCAAATTAAAAAATTTGAAATGCAACGGTTATTAGAAAATGCAGGGAATTGGATTTTGTTATGTTTTAGTGAAAATTAATCCATCCAACTGATTGGGATTGGTTGGGGTAGTTTCTAGGAGTCCATCAAATATGCCAAAGTTTCATTGTATGATAGAAGAGGCCTGGTGTACGGACTATACTGAGTTTTTGATAAATAAATTTCTTTCAAATGCAATTTCCTTGAGTTCTTAGGGTGATTTTGGATTCATTTTGTCATTTTCTTACATTTCAATGCATTTTGAATAGTTATATATTGATCCTAGACCACATCTATGCATTTGTGAGGTCTGTATTTGTATTTTTACTCAATTAATTCTGCTTGGCAGAGTAGTTTTAGCCATTCCTTTGACATTTTGTGAGTTTCCAATTGAATATGGTCATTCCATGACTTCTGACCACTGTAAAACATGGAATGACTAAGTATTAACATGTACTATAGTTCCCTAATCCATTAATGTAATGAGAAGGAAGAATGTTTGGGTGATCACCATAATTTATAGAGGAAACTTAATGAATTTGCTTGGTATGCTACATCAGTAGTCATTTGGTTTGAAGGAGGAACATAGATTATGATTTGGATCATCTTATAATGATCATCTAATGGTGAAACAACTACCTATTGGACCTAGAAGTGATCAGAGATAGGAGATTTAAGAAACCCTTGGATTAAGGGTTTAGAAGTGCTAAATTTACAGATTTTGGGGTTCTCGGTGGACTAAGCCCTATTTCTTTGAGGTTTGTTCATTTTTAGACATTATTAAAGACTAATGAAGGTTTGGATTCTTGGGAGTGCAAGGATTCTATGTTTTCTTTTTTTATTTGGGGTCTTTTTAAGCACTTATGAAGCCATAGTGTGTAGAAGTCACACCTGGTCTAAAAGAGTCCATAGAAAGCCGACTGTAGAAAGCTAGCTGCCCTAGTTTTATGTCAAAAATGGTCTATAGATGACTATCACATGATTTCTTTCAGTTTTCTCCACCAAATGATCTCAGACCGATCGCAATTGAAAGCTATGACTCCAAGTAGACTTCCTATGGAGTTAGATTTGACATTCCAATCCACACAAAGTTGGTAGAAAACAAATACCGATAAAAAAAATGTTAAAAACACAGTTTTCTCAATCCTATTTGCAATATTTCCTCTTCCAACCTTACAATCATAAACCTAACACTAGTACATTTACAGTGTAACATGATGCGGTGATTAAAAAATATAGGGTTTTGCAAGTTCATCTCTGAATCAAATGTATATAAACAATGATAAAAAATGTGCCAGCAGATACCATATCTATGATGCCCTAGCACATTGCTCACGGGCCCTAAGTAGGTAACCAATAAAATAATGCTAGAAAAATGTAGAGTAAGGAAATCCTTACAGGTGGTCCTCCTTTTACACAAAATCATAGTGGCAACCCTCGTAGGCAGGTGGTCCTCCTTTTACTCTCACCAAATAACAGTTCAAACAATCGTAGGCTCCAGCTCCTTCGTGCGCTCCAAGTTAAAACCAAACAATGAAATGAGATACAAAATCTTTTTTCTTTTTAAAGTTATGCCCGTGTTGGTGAAAATTTTGACCTACATTGTATTGGTCAAAATTTCAACTAACACAGGCATGGATTAAAAAAAAAGGAAGTTTTCCTTCTATAATCTGACCAACCTAAACCTTTTTAATTGATGGTCAAAAATTTTGGTAGAAAAATGAGGTCAAATTCAGTAGTGTCATCATACTATCTCATCTGATCATGCACTCTTAAAATTAGCATGAATACACAATTACCAACTTAACTTCAAGGGTGCATACCATAACTTGATCATACACACGTGTGTTGATGCTCTGATCTTCTGGTGCTCTCTAACTATCCAGTCTTCTATACTTAGCCATATTTTGACCTTATGATAATGTGCGTTGACTCCAAAAATCTATATGACTTTGTTGCCATAATGACAACACTATATCTAGTTATATACAATAGTATAGTCAACTTGCCAACAATCTCCCCCCTTTTCATTAATGGAAACAAAGGAATATGGCGAAGTTACTAACTATACCCTTATACAAAATTTTGTAATATATACTCTAACTTATATCTCCCTTATAATATGTACTATACTTCTTCTTTACATCATATATAATAATCCATATTCTACATACAATACTCCCCCTTTGACATTAATGACAAAGGTGCTCAAAAAAGTGTATCTACAAGTACTTACAAAGAAAGTACATCTAGATAAGCAATCTGCAAGTTCTGGATCTCTTGTTTCCAAAATGCTATTAGTGCATTGATAGTTTGTAGATGGGCACATAAGGAATATGTCAGCTTCTCCGTCTTTTCCAAGTCTCTACTTGGACCTTGATCATATGTCACCATAGTGGCATCGATCTCCTTGATGTTATGATTAAGTACATTTAGAGAGGGCGCAAGAGAATTCCTGAGCTGTGTTTGCCTTGCCCTTATCTTAGACATCTCTTTCTACAACCTTTTCTATTTTGTCTATTTTCCCCTAGTACACATTGTTGCACATGTTCACATCGGTGGAGGGATCTTCCACTGATTTTCTTACATAATCAATCATTGGTTCTGCCTCCTATATTTTCTTGTATAGATCTACAGTTAGTTTATCTTGGTTCATGCAGTATGCAATGATCTTCCTTCCCTTAGTTGCAAATGCCTTCAAGGATGCTTGACCTACCTTCAATGAACTAGGGTCAAGTGCAAAGTTTCCAATTAGTTCACTCAATCTCTTCTTCATATATTTCTCTTCTGCAACTTGGGATGCAGATTCTTCCTAGATAGAAAATTTTGTCTTGAAGTTTGTAAGAATGGTGCTAACATCATCAACTAAATGAACCTTAGACACTTTCTTGTATGAAGGTAACAAGATGTTCAGAATGTTTATTGATTCAACAAATAGAGGGTTCCTCATCACCTACTTCTCTTTTTCTTTTTCCATAGCAATGACACTGATCCTAATCAGGTCTTCTTCTCCCCAAGAGTCCAAGCTTGTGGTTTCTGGTGTCAAACTTGACAATAATGATGTTTAGGGTATGGGAGTGATAGGAGTGTTGTCCATCACTTCTTTCTTTATTCTAATTAGTATTTCAATAGATGGCTCATCTGTTGGCTCACTTCTTTTCACCTCTTGTATCTTAGGTGAATTTTCACCACATAGAATTTCAACCTCTTGTGTGCTTACAAAAGCTTCCTCAAATTTATCCAAGTCATTGTCTATGGCTGCCATTTCTATCTCTACATTATCAATAAAGACTGTGTCATCTTTTTGTGTCTCAGTCATGGGCGAAAACTTCACTACCTCTATAGGTGTTATCACTGTAGGCTTCAAATCTTGAGGACTTGTTACTGGTACATCGGTGGTCTCTAATTCCTTGGAGTCCTTAGAGGGCACTTGAGTTGTGGGCGCAGTAGGTGGGTACATGTGCCTATCTAGAAAAACTTTCTCAAAAGATTTCTCAATTTTTTTAGCTACCAACTCATAGTTCTTATCCATTATGTGCAGAGTTCTCGACTTAGTTCTTAGGTGTAGCTTCACCAGATCTAACAATAATTTTTTCTCTTCTAGGAAACATACAAGGAGGGTTTCATCTAGAATCTTTTCTCTTACTCTTAGATCCTCCTCAATAGCCTATCTTTTCAAGAATTCCAAGATGTTCAACACATTGTCTGAAATTACTGTCTGAACTTGAGCATGTGTTTAATTATCATTCCATGAATTTTTGATTTATCAATCTCACTTTATTTCTCATAGAATTTCCCTATTTGATCAATTATTCCTTCGGTATTATCTTAAAATGGAAGCACTTCCATGATAAGAGAATTTATCCCTCTAATTAAGTGGTCTGGGGTCATGTTAAGTGCCTTGATCGGGTCTTTGCATGTATCTAGTTTTACCCCCTATTTTGATTTCCTCTGCACCTAATTTTCACTTTATATCTGCATTTCCTAGCATTCTGGGTCAGGATCCTAAGGTTTTTGACCATAAGGTCAAAGTTGACCTTATAGGGTAAAATTTGACCTTGACCCTAACCTGGTCAGGATTGACCTTGACTCTGACTTGGTTAGATCCAAGCTCATCCTTGACCCCCTGTCTAGATTTCAAATTTCGTTGATTTCTGGGTGTCAGGTTTTGGGGATATTTGTTTTCCCACCTCCGGGTCAGCCATTTCAAGTTTTAGAATGGTAAATCCTTAAATTTCATTTAATCTAGGTATATTTTATAAAGGTTAGGACCTAATTGGGATTTAATTCTCCAAGGTGGCCCCTCTAGAGGATTGTGCCCTAGTTCACTATAAAAGGAGGCCTTCCTCTCTCATTTTCGCAATCAAGTTTTGTGAGATCCATTATCCACATCTCTTAAGAAATTTCATGAGAAAGTTCAAGTAAGTGAATTAAAGCATTCAATGAAGCCTTCAAGCATTCAAATGTTCAAGCATTCATCCATCAAGGAGATCCATTGTTAGCCATTGAAGGATTCAATCTGTTTGGAGGCCCCTTGAAGATCCATTCTTCTACATTAGTCCAAGCCTCCTCATATGTAAATATCAATTCAAGATTAGTGTTGAAGATCAAATTCTATTGATTTGAGACATCCTACATGCATTGAAGCATTCCTACTTATGGATTTGAGGATTCGAATCGTCTACAAGGACTTCAACATAAGCGAGGTGAATTGTTTCAATTAATTTGTTTATGCACACTGCATTTCAATTCAATTTCAAGGTTAATTCCTAAATTGGGGATTGACCAAGGCAAACCCCCCATACAAATAAAAACCCCCTTTTTCTTGCAAGTATAGGTGCGAAATTTTGGATCTGAGATCAGATTTGGATACCCTTTTTGGTGAACTTTTGAGATCTACAAACAAAGTCAAAATCGACCTTCAAATAAAGAATGTAGCCTTTGACCTTTTATGAGGGTCAAAGACTACTTTCCATAAAAAATACAAAAGATTTTTGGTTTTGTTCATCTCGGCATTTCCAGTCCGAAATAGGTTACATAATTGCCCGAAAGTACACACAGACATAAAAAATTGGCATTTTCCAAATTTTCCCTAATTTGAGGTTAGTACTTGTATTTCAATTATTTGAAATTTCAAGCATAATTCTCCATAGGGAAATATATGGTTTTTCTCTCTCTTTCATATTCTCCATAGATTGATTCGATTATGTATTAACCTTTTGGTTGATCAAATTAGATCTCTCCTTTGGGAATTTGGATTTAGGAGTGGATCTCATATTTCCCCCATACATTACAATTACACATCTAAATAGAGGTGATTCCATTTTACCTCTATTCACCTTCCTCAATAATCCTTGTTTTCAGCACTTGAAGACTAGCTCTAAAACCTACTTGCAAAGGTGCTTGAGTGTTCTTTTTCAGACTTTTGGTTGTCCGCGAGGATGGGTGGCTTGCACCGGTCTCCTTCTTCCTCTTGGTCATTGTCTTATACTTAAGAGGTGATGTTAGATCAATTGTATCTTTGGGCACAGGAGGGATAACATCTCTTTTACCTTGTTTATCCTTTGGATCATCAGTCTTCTCAATCTTGACTTTCTTCATTTTAGGATCACCAATTTTAGCTTCCACTATGGATGCGCTCTCAATCTCTGAGGCTATCTTTACCTCTCTTTCTTTTTCAAGATATTCCTATGTAATCTCAGATGTAATCTTAGAGGCTTTCCTCTTAGTTGCTACACTATTCAGAACTGCATCAACTTCCCTTGTCTTTTCTTCATAAGTTCCCCATCCAGGTTCATTAGGGTCCTTGGGTGCTAAAAGTAGTACTTGTGCATAAGCTTCCAAGATTGGTTATTCTACCTCATAACCTAGTCGATGGATCCACTTTGTTCTAGGCTCAACTTCTTCCATACATGTTATGTCAGTTTCTACCATAAAACAAATGATGTCTTTGTATTTCTCAACAATACTTTTTGGTATGCTGTACCTCATCTACATTTTGATCCTGAATGCCTTCAATTCTAGCTCCCTGTAATCCTTGAATGTGCTCTCATTAGATGCCTTAAGAGATATTTGAGGAATTATAGGCATACTTTTGTCTAAGTACAAATCTGAGACCTTTCCAAGTATATGGTAGTACATGTAAATGATTAGAGACCCAAACCTGAATATTTTGGTCTTATCATGCTTGATGGCTCTAATGTTATCAATCAATTGTGCATGCAAGATCTCACATAGATTGAACTCTCCATTTTCTCTAACAAGTCTGATTACTACAAGAATAGTGGCTAGGGACACACTATTCACCCTGTTGGTGTGCTGAAACCTGTAACCTAGTATCATAGACATCAATTTGATGTATTTCTCTTCAATAGGCTCAATTGTCATACCGCACCTATCACTTTTGGACTTACATGCCTGTTCAACTAATTTCCTCACATCCTTTCCCACTGGAAGAATGGTGCATGTCTTAGAGAGGCTTTTCATTTCATGAATGAGTTCTCTCGTGATTCTAACTAGCACTTCACCTATCCAGAATAGGTCATCATGAATCCTACTTAGTAATATCTTGATCCACTCAAATTCATAAAACTCATATGTCATAGCATACTAAAAAATGGGATGGTTTTCCAAATGTGCGAACTCATCTAGGAATGTTTTGTTTGGTTTCATCATGGACTCAAGGTGCGACTTTATCCTATCAAGTCCAATTGGTTCCTTCTTACAATATATATACGCACGAATATCTTCAACATCCATGATGCCCATAGGGGTTCTTGAAAATGCACCTTCTAGGTCATCTAAGGTGGAATTAAAAGGGTTCCTTTTAAAAACATATATCTTCCTTTTCACAACATTAAATATAATAGGTGTAGCCATGACTTACTTGGTTAATGCTTCAAATAAGTTTTCAAAAACTTATGTCCCATCGGACTAGGGCTTCACAACTGATCAATCACACTTCTTCACTGGTAAATCAAGCTCCAACACTTCATAATTCAACTTCTAGTGCTTCTATGGTCTCCAATCACTCTATCTCAAATGCAATGAGTGATCTGTAAGTCTTTGTATACTATAAAGTGATTTTTTTTCCATTAATGCTTGCCGCGTAAACTAGAATTCAACTGAGAATTTTCAACTTCCATCCTACAATTGATCAGGTAGTGCTCTCTTGCACCTAACATCAAATAGTCTTCAAAATGTTAAATCCAAAGGCACATACTCTAAGGGTGAGTATACCAGCCGCCCAGGGGTCTAGAGCTAAATTAGCTCCCCCTATGATCTTGAGGGTCATTCATTTAGACATAGAGGGTGCATCCATTGTGGATGCATCCAATACATACTTAGCAACTTTATCCTTCTTTTCCTCTGACCAAATCAAGCTCGCATCCTCTGTAGCTTTTACAAAGTTGACTTATCCTTCTTCATTCAATATTGATATTGCTGGCTTTTTAGGGCTTTCCTGACTTTGTGTTCTTGATCTACAAAACTTTGAGATGTGTCCAGCCGTGTTACAAGAGTGACAAATAACTGGTGGCCTTAAGTTCCTTGGTGCATTGATATGGGTTACCATTTTACATTGTCTAGCTGAGTGACCATTATAATTACATATCTGACATGTAATACTCTGAGAACTTCTTGCATTTGGTTGATTCTAATTTCTCTAGTTATGCTGAGTCTTGTTCTACAATTCATAGCTCTATGACCAAATTTATTGCATGAATAATAGTAACCATTGAAAGGTCTTACCTCTTTACAATCCCTTGCTATATGTCTATGCTTGTTACATGCATAACAAGTTCAGTCTACGGGCTTGCGCTCATCCTTAGATGGTTCAAAATTCTCTTTAGTGTGATTTCCAGTTTCCTTAGCATCTGTAGTGTCTTTTGGTACTTTCATCTTTGCTCGCATGTCATCAATCTAATTTTGTGCTTCATTGAATCCAATACCGTTGGTATCTCCTTTAAGCTTTTGTGCATATAACTGGGACTCTATCAAATCAGAACTAGTGTGTAATTTCTCAATGTGATTCTTTTCCTCTTTCAACTTAGATTCCAACTTTTATTTGTTGTTTCTTAGCTCCAAGATTTCCATGTTTTCTTTCCTAAATTCTTCATTTAGTTGAAGTTTCTCTTTGATCTGTTCATCATAAAATTCTTGATTGTTAGTTATCTTTTCATTCAAATCTTCAATTTGATCTTTTAGAGATGTGTTCTCCTCATTCAGCTTCTTAACCAATTTTCCCATATCATTGTTTGTATAATTTTTCAAATCTTGTCTCAGTTTCTTGATGAATACTTGTGTGCCATTGACTTTCAATTTTAGTTCTTCAACTTCTTTCTCAGATCTGTCAAGGTCTTTAAGAGTTTCCATAAGATTCTTCTTTAGATTCTTTTCTTCTTCTAAACCTATTGTCTCCTCAAGTGGTTAAACTTTTCTTCAGAGGACTAGAGCTATGATACCAATTGTTAGGAATGGGAACACTGAGAGGGGGGGGGGGTGAATTAGTGTTCACTATATCTTTAGATTTTCTTAACTCTTGAATCTTAACTTGATTGCTTAAGTATTGATATGAACATCAATGTAAACAAGATAAACAAGCACAACACATAACACTAATATGGTTACAGGGAAACCCAAATAGGTAAAAACCCTGGTGGGAATTGACACCCACTAAGAACTGCACTAGTGTTTTATGATCTTGATAGAAGATCTGCAACCCTATTAGGAGTTGTTCTTTACAATGCTTTTAGTACAATGACCTAGTCAAAGGTCAGACCCTGTTAGGAGTCTTTTACAAGAACCCTGTTAGGGGTAGGGACACACTGTCCAAGAGGTGACTACTCAAGTGGTGAAGGCTACAACCTTCTAATCTCAGATATACACTATATCTGCTGGATGAACTAGTGTTGTGACACTACTTGTCTAATCAATTCCTTTTGTGCACTGATGCTTTAGCCCCTTGTAAAGCTCTAACTTATTCTATCTTCACTTCACATGTCTCTTCTCTACTTATCTTATCTCTATATCCACTTCCATACTTTATTACAAAGGCACATCTTATATTTATATGTGCTAACCAAACAATTAACTAGGTTGGCCTATAACCGATTACATACAATGCTTCCAAGTGAATTAGCTCAAGCGTGTTTACAAACAAAGATGTTTACATGTCTACAACCTAATTTCAATAGGTGTATAGCCTTTACAAAACATTATTATAACTACTAATCAAAATACTAATAGTCGGCTGCATACTCTATTATGTTCTGGTGTTCACTATTTGTACCACTTCAATTGACTGTATCTTCGTCATACTGTCTCATCTGATCATGCTCTCTTAGACTTAGCATGAATACACAATTACCAACTTAAATTCTAGGGTGCATACTATAAATCAGTCATACACATGTGTGCTAATGCTCTGATCTTCTGGTGCTTTGCTAACTATCTAGTCTTCTATAGTTAGCCATATTTTGACCTTATGATAATATGCGCTAACTCCAAAACTCTATATGACTTTGTTGCCATAATGAAAACACTATATCTAGTCATATACAACAATATAGTCAACTTTCCAATAGGGTGGTGTGAGAAAGCATGTAATGCCACAATTTTTGTAAAGTAAATACCACCTCTAGACAAGCTTTCTCAATGATAGAGTAGTTTTTTTCATAAGAGACCAGAGTTCTACTGATGTAATAAATAGATCTTTCTTTGTTGTTCTGATCTTCTTGAGCTAGTAAGACACCTAGTGATGTATCTATAGTAGAGATGTAGAGAATGAACGACTTCCCATGAATAGGAGGCATTAATATTGGTGGATTTTCAAGATACAACTTGATCTATTTGAGCCCTTTGTCATAGTCTTCATTCCATTCATAAGTCACACCTTTATGTAAGGTCTTGGTGAATGGTTGTGACTTGTTTGCCAACTATGCAATCAAGCATCAAATAGACAATAACTTACCTTGGAGTCCTCTCATCTAACTAATATTTCATGGAGGAGGCATTTCCATGATGGCTTGAACTATCTCAGGATCTACTTCTATGCCTTTTGCCAATATGATGTAACCCAATAGCTTGCTAGATGTAACGTTGAATGCACACTTTTTTGGATTGAGTCTCAGACTAAATTATTCTAGTCGATCTACTATAGGTCCTAGATCTACAAGATGCACTTTCCATTCCATGATTTTAGCTAACGTATCATCCACATAATCTTCCATCATCTTATGCATCATGTCATGAAAGATAGTGGTGACAACTCTTTGATATGTGGCTTCGGCATTTTTAAGTTTGAAGGGCATAACATTCCAATAGAAAGTTCCCCAAGAACCTGTGAAGGTAGTCTTCTCTTGGTCTTCTAGCATGATATTGATCTAGTTGTAGCCAGAGAAACTATCCATCAGTGAGTACATTTCATAGCCCACTATCATGTCCACAATAATGTCAATGTTAGGTAATGGGAAATCATTCTTGGGATAACCTTTGTTTAAATCTCAGAAATCAAAGAAGACTCTGATATATTTGTCATGTTTAGAAACTGGAACATTATTGGAAATCCATTCTGCATAATCAATTTCTCTAATGAAGCCATCTTTAAGCAATTTGTCTAGTTCAGCTTTGACTAATAGTGCCACATGCAGATGCATCTTACGAAGCTTTTGTTTAACAAGTTTAACACCTGGTGCAATAGACAAGTGATGCATGATTAGATTAGGATCCAAACTAGGCATATCATAATAGGTCCATGCAAAGTTGATTTTCTTACTTTGAAAGAAATTGGTGAATTCCTCTTTCTCTTTTGTGGATAAAGATTGTGCCAAATGAATAATCTGTGGTGCAGCCTCTATGCCCAAGTTCACAGGTTGAGTCGGTTCAACCAACACTAAAGATATTTCCTAAAAATGACTTGGAAGCATATCAAGTATCCCATCCTCGGGTGCCTCAGAGAGGTTTTCACCCTCAGAAACATCTTTTGTTTTTACTTTTTTTTTGCTCTAATACTACCATATTGTGGTTTTCACCATCAGAGCGCCTATTCATTTTTCCTCTTTTAATTTTATGACTGAGATACTTGATATCGGCCTCTATCATATTGACACTATCTTCACTAGTGGAGGATGTTACATGTTCAACATCATTAAGGTAGCAAGTAAGAGTGTAATCATTCTAGAATGTAAGGACTTCATTGGATGGAGAGGATGGGTTCCAGTTTATCAGCTCGGGATGGTGGAGTGAAAGAGAAGTGACAGGTTCAAGTGCATTCAGGGCATAGTCATCAAAAGCATAGACAAGAAAGTCAAGACCTAAAGAGATCTCATCCAAAGATGTGTTCAAGTCCCTTCAAGGCCTCATGCTAGAAGTAGAGGGTATGTGAATGTCAGTAGAATCACACTCAGTTGTCCTAACACTAGACCCTTCACCTACTCTGAGAAGGTTTTTAAATGTATGTACAATGTCTACATCTTTGTCAAAAGTTTCATCAAACAGAGAATTGAACTCATACTCATGTGAGTCCATAATACTTGATATAGGAACACCATTAATACTTGATGTACCATCTAACTTGTTCTCATCTCTTATAGCATTGATGGCTTGTTCCTGTTTAAACTATTCTTGGAAAGGTGACGACATTTACATTTCCCATTTATATTTAGGGTGAGCCATTTGCATTTTTCTTAACTTATTGTATGTCAATGGAGTAACTGAGGTGGTGTCATCAAAATCACTATCAAATTCAAGGTGTCTAACACATGGCACAAAATCATCAATCTCTGTGAAGAGCACAACAAGATCTGGAGGAATAGGATAAGGAAAGGTATCCTCATATGAACTGACCTTTGAGTTTTTAGCTAAAATAATGTCCCTAGATGCTGGTTGGCATTCAGGTTCTGGTACAAATTTATTGATCCCTTTTCACTCCTATAGGGCCACTCCCTTTATATATCAAGGTGACTTGTTCAGATGTGTCCTTATCTTTGTAAATCCAAGTTGTAATGGCTCTATTTTCATCCTTGTCTTCTAATGGTGTTGTGGCCTATACAAAGGTGCCATCATAGACTACTTGAGGGGACACAATAGAAGGTTTCTTGTTCTCAGAGGGTCTCCCATAGGAATGTGAATATAGAGGTAGAGCTATCAATGACAGTATAGGATCCATCTGATACTATCCCATGTAAGAATCCTTGATTTTTAAAGTCTTTTCTATTTCTTTCAATTTGGCATCAAAAACTCCAGTAGACTCTTTATTGGTTGGGAGAAAATTGTTAGCAAATTATGTGAGCATATTGCAAGAATAACTCATGTTGGAAGGGACTATCACTTCTACTCCATGGAATGGGAACTTTATGCACTAATGGTATGTTGAAGGAACTACCTGCATCTCATGGATTTGAGGTTTTCCCAATAGTATATTGACGTAGACCAAGGCAGGGAGGATCCAATTAAGGAAAAGCCAACCTTACAACTTCAAAATTACACAATGGAAAACTGAACACAAAAGATGTTTCAACTTAAATTTTCATTAACATACTTGACTCTAAGGCCTTTCAAGTTAGGGCTAATTACAAACAGAAACAAGTTCTTCAAGATCCACACAAATCTAATACAATCTCAGCTAGTTTAGCTCTGAAAATAATTAGCAACTGATGGAAAATATAAGGTAGATCTAAACTTGATCTTGCAAGCCTCCAATCAATCTCCTTGTCTCCAAGTGTGAAAACTACTAGCTCTGCAACTACAAACTATCATATAAAAATTTGATCCGCAAGATCATGCAAGATCTTTTCCATAACTTTTCCAACTCCAACTTTCAGAACCTCAAATCTGATTGGCTAAGTCTTCCAAGTCATGAAATCCCACTGATCCCACTCATTCCCTAAACATCTACCCAAACATCCTATAAATACTAATCATCAGCCACAAGTCAGCTAGATGAAACCATTAGCTTCCCCCAACAATTATTAAATACAATACAAGTCAGCTTCAAAATAGCCTTACAAACATTTAATCCAACATGTCAACCTGTGATAATAGCTACCAACAATAAATGCACCAATTTGGCCCAAAAAATCACATAGAACTCAAGTCGTAAACCAAAACTACCGAGCAACAATGAAATAATCGAGTAGGACAGGCATCACCGAGCACCAATGTCAATCAATTACCACAGGGATTGCCGAGTAACACTTTCACTGAGCACCAGAGATTACCGAGTTCCTTCAGCGACCGAGCTTCCTTCAATGACCAAGATCGTCGCTCAAGGCTGCAACTAAGTAACACTAGCCAAAGACACTCCTCCCATACAGATTCACCAAGTATCCTATAATGCCCGTGCATCAGACACCCAAGGTTCCAAAAGATGTTCATATGTGAGAAGAACATCTTCCAAGATTCAACACATAAACCCTGAACTAGTTCTTCACATACAAGTCCTCCACCTTTTCAGTTTGCATACTCTTCCACTTCAGCTTTCTCCATCTCTTCAAGTCTTTCCTTAGCAACACATAGGTTTTTTCTCCATACTGATCATTCATTTTCTCTAGATCTACCAACTCAACCTAGCTACCAATACTCAGGCTTTTCCTACCAATCGTTGTATCCAGCAAAAGTATTAGGGAAAAATTCCTATCATCCTTCTCAATAGTAAACACATTTCTAACATAGTCATACATAGCTCTACAATCATATTGCCAAGGTCTACTGAGCAATATGTCACAACTATTCACCTTCACAATGTCACATAACACAAGATCCTTATATTGGCCAATCTGAACATCAATGAATCATTATTGTCTTTCTTCTAGAGCATGAACATCTTGTAACCAGCCAATCCTATAAGGACAAGGATGCTTCATTCTATTCAACCCAGTTTTCTAAACCATGTCCTCAGCAACAAGATTATTAGTAATACCACTATCAACAATAACATCATAGAGTTTACCTCCAGAATTGCATCGGGTCCTAAACAAGTTACTCCTCTGACAAGGTTCCTCCTTTGTACCGAGAAATATTTGCCAAAGTAGCAATTTCTCAGATTCAAGTTCATTCTCATTCACAACAGTAGTCCATTGGTCACCAAGCTTCTTCTCTCTACACTCAAAAGAATAATGTCCTTCCTCTCCACAGTTATAGAAAGTATCCTTAAAGATAACTCTACCTATCTTCTTCTTTGGTTCCATAGGCTTTAGTTCATCTTCTGCATTAGTTAGTTTATCCTTCACTGAGTGATCAATCTTTTCCTTCCCTTGGGGATTACCATGTTGTTTCCTTTTCAAATTATCTTCTTCCTTTAGAGCATACTAATAAGCATCTTCAATAGAATCAATCTTCATCATACCAAGCTCATTGTGAATATTGAATCTCAAACCATTCACATAACGAGCTACCTTTTCCTTACCAAGCTCTCAGTGTCCAGACTGAATAGTAAGTTTTTAGAACTCCTCGGTATAATCTTCAATAGACAAATCCTTCTGTTTCAGATTCTAAAAATTCTTAAACAAGTCAAGCTCATAGTTAGAAGGTATGAACTTAGCTTTCAGTTTTGTCACCACCAACCTCCACCGATTGATCTTTATTTCACCTTCATCTTCTCTATCTCTTTGTAGTTCCTTCCACTAAAGAGAAACATGTCCTTTCAACTTAGTCTGTGCTAATCTCACCTGAAGAGGATTTTCAATTTCTTCCAACTCAAAGAAATCTTCAAGTTCACCAATCTAATGAATCAAGTTCTCGAGATTCAAAGTACTAGAGAAAGTAGAAACTTCCATTCGGTAATGGCTAGTTAATCGAGCTCTAGATCTAGGCAATTGAGTAGTTTTGTCTTCACCAAATCTATCCCTCCAATCATCACCACTGGATCCAGCAAGTTCAATGTCTTCAAAAGATTCCTCATAACCATTTTTAGTACCAACATTCTGAGGTACACTAGTAACAACTCTCATGATCTTGACAACCATGTCATTCTTCATCAACTCCATCTCAGATCTAAAATATGATTTCACCTTATCTGTAACCTTATATTCAATAGTATCACAAAGATTTGCAAGTACTCTAGGGTCCAATCTTCTTGGAGGCATCCTTAAAGATAAGAGAAACCCTCTATAACAAACCCTACACCAACCACCTTGTGGAAATCTCCTTGTTGTATGCAAGTCAGATCTCAACCTGCCACCTCGAACAAACAACCAGGGAAAGATCCACAAGTTCAGTGCAACAGATCTGCAATCTAGATCATACAACCTCTTCACCAACAAGATCAACACCACAAGATCAGCCTTGCTAGGTCAACCTTTTCTCCACAAGATCAAATCAACTCTGATACCACTTAATGTAGTCAAGGATGGTGGATTTGGTTAAGGACAATCCAGCCTTTTAGCTTTAGAATTACACAACGGAAAACTCAACACAAAAGATGTTTGAACTTAAATTTTCATTAACATGCCTATCTATAAGGCCTTCCAAGTTAGGGCCAATTACAAATAGAAACAAGTTCTTCAAGATCCACATAGATCCAATACAATCTCAACTAGTTCAGCTCTAAAAACAATCAACAACTGGTGGAAACTCTAAGGTAGATCTAAACTTGAGCTCACAAGCCTCCAAGAAATCTCCTTGTCTCCAAGTGTGCAAACTACTAGCTCTGCAACTACAAACTACCAGATAACAATCTGATTTGCAAGATTATGCAAGATCTTTTCCACAACTTCACCAACTCTAACTTTTAAAACCTCAGATCTGATTTGATAAGTCTTCCAAGTCCTGAACTCCCACTGATCCCACTCATTCCCTAAACATCTACCCAATTATCCTATAAATACTAATCATCAGCCACAAGTCGGCTAGATGAAACCATTAACTCCCCCCAAAAATTATTAAATGCAATACAAGTCAGCTTCAAAATAGCATTACAAACATTTAATCCAACATGTCAACCTATAACAATAGCTACCAACAATAAATGCACCAAATTGGCCCAACAAATCACATAGAATTCCAGTCGATAAACCAGAACTACCGAGTAACAGTGAAATAACTAAGTAGGCCAGGCATCACCAAGCACCAGTGTCGACCAAGCATCGCAGGCATCCCTAAATAACACTTTCACCGAGTGCTAGAGATTATTGAGTTCCTTCAGTGACCAAGCTTCATTCAATGACCAAGACCTTCAGTCAAGGCTACAACCAAATAACACTGGCCAAACACACTCCTCCCATGCAAATTCATCAAGTATCCTAGAATGCCCATGCATCATATATTGTATGCAAGGGGGATGTCTAGAACTTGATAGATGACATCTCTCTTGACAAGTCCAACTTGGATTGGCAACACCACTAAACCTTTGGATTTTTTTTCCTCTTCATCATATGCCTTGATGGTGATGTTTTTGTGGGCATCTATGTAGTCTTCACCATAACCTAACTAGGTGAGCAAGTTAGTGGAGAAGATATTAAGACCGACACCATTATCATTGAGGAAATGATGAATATGCTTTGGGACAATCATGACTTCAATATATAGAGGGGTATTTTATGGACGGCTTAGTGAATGATAATCTTCCTTACATAAAGACAGATAATGGAGTGAGGTCAAGTGACCCACCATGGATTGAAACCGGTCTAGATCAAGATCCTTAGGGACATTTGCCTCAGCAAGGGCTTTATCAAGAATCTACCTATGAGCATGTGAGATCTTTAACAACTCAAAGATAGTGATTTGAGCATTGGTACATTGTAATTGGTCTAGGATTCTTTAAAATGCATTGCTAGGTGTGCGGACCAATTTTGAATTCTTGTTGGTAGGGCCAACAATAGCTATGTGTACAGGTTGTTTTGGTGCAGATGTAGAAGGCTTGGGGCCTTTGAGAATGATCTTTGCATGAGATTGAGTGACAACATTCACACAAACTGGAGACTATTCTGGTTCAGAAGATGGAGACATAGGGCCTCATAGGACAAACATAGTCTTGGGTATAGGAGCATCCCCACTCCCCTTGATGGTGATCACATCATAGTATTCAACATTGACAAGTTCAACCGTATTAATAACATTTTCATTAGTATTGTACATATAGTTGACCTTGTTGTTGGCATTCTTGGCCTTAGAGGACTCACCCTTCTCATGAGGAGGAAAGGGGTTTTTGAATGCTTGGTGATCTAAGTTCTTGTTATGACCAGTCACAACAACATCACCATTGTCGATAAGATCCTAGATCTTATGTCAAAGTTCAATATAGTTGGAAGTCTTATGACCCTTGTTTTGATGGTAATCATAGTATGTAGATTCATTCCACCAAGCAGGCCGTGGTTGGGAACCATAAGGATGCAAGCTATCTAGAGGTGTGAGTATTTGATTTTGCAATAGAGTCATGTAAACCACGTCAAGAGGTTCCTCTAGGGAAGTGAACTCACATTTGGGTTGAGGTGCCCAAGGTTTTAGTCTAGAATATTTTGAAGGTTGTTGAGTATCTTCCATATCCTTTTCAATGGCTTTGGCTACCTGCATACTGGAAGTGAGATTGAAAACAACCTTTAGAGGCTTTGGGGTCACGTTGTCAACGAATCCATCATTCACAACATCCCAATTTTTTTTGACAATTTTCATTTTTTCTTTGCTTAAGGAGGACCCCTTCTTGTTATCTTTGTGTAGGGTCAGCTCTCCTTTCTTGACCATGAATGTCTATATTCTCACATCTTTCTTGATTATATCATCAAAGGTCAAAGGACCTTGTAGCTGTACTTGGTACCCAAAATTAGGAAAAAGATTGTCTAAAAAGATATCAAGCTTCTCAGATTTTGGTATTTTGTGAGAATATTTACTATAGAGTTGTCTCCATCACTGGAGAAATGTTAGGAAAGGTTCCCCAAGTTGTTGTTTCAGATTGCAAAGATCATAGATATTAACTGGATGTTGGATGTTATGCGAATAGTGCTAAAGGAATAGATTGGCAATCTCATCAAAAGCCTTGATGCCAATAGGAAGTTGAGAGAAGCACTCCATTGTAGATCTACCCAAAATACATGGGAAGAGATGCATGAGATAAGTTTGGTCATGTATAAACTCCATGGATAGAGCACTGAACTCTCTCAAGTGATCTTCAGGATCAGAGGTACCCAAATATTTGTTGTATTTGGGGAGTTTTACACCCTTGGGAAAAGGCGACATGCTAAGACTCTTGTCAAATGGGAATGGATAGATGCTCTCCATTGTGAACTATTTTTTTGGTTTGTCCCTTGTTTTCATGAGTTGTCCAATCTGATCTTGCATGTCTTGAACTAGTTTTTGTAGTTTAGTGGTCTCTGTTTCCTCTTCTTTGACTACAAGAGTCTCAACTTTATAGTTTGGGGGTGACTTGGCCCCTGGTTGGCTAGTTTGAGAAAGTATTTATCCTTCTCTTCTATCATTAGAATCTCCATCATCTTACAGATGCTTTTGTTAGCTCAGGAAACCTCAATATCTTGCTGGGTTATCTCTTCATCATCATTACCAAGTATTTGAAAGATGCTCTAGGCATGAAATTCTTCCTAGTTGTTTTTAGCTTGATCCTAATCATGATCATGAGCTCTACTATACTCACCCTCTTGATTTTGGTGCACCATCTTGCTAGTGTGCAAGTGCACAATGTGAACAAACTAAGTGCAAGGAGGTTTAGTATGAGGAGAGGTCATTACTATGGAAACCTTTGGTGCCTCAAAAGGATCAATCTCAGATGATGACTCTTTAGAGCTTTGGTGTTCTAAAAACAAGGTATTTTTGACATGACTAAAGTTCATAGTAAAAGTACATTGGACACAAGGTCGAATGACAGGAGAAGGAGAGTGAAGTGGTTCCTCTCTAGATGTGTCTAAGGAAGAATGTGAAGATCCCCTACAACACTCAGATTGTGTAACAAGCTTGGAATGACCTCTTCCTTGGTTGCGAGGTCTACCTCTACCCCATCTGGTGGGATGTGTAGGGAACATGTTTCTAATTTGAGTCGCAATAGTCATAGATGAGGATTAAGTAACGAGAGAGAACTAGGACTATTTTTGGAACTCTATCTTTGTAAAAGAAAAGAGTGATAAAAGTGAAATGTACCCAACATGAGTCATTAAGAGTATGGTTAGAACAACTAAGAGATGACTATCATGTTGTAAGGTACAAGAACATAGTAGAATAAGTAGATAACAGAGAGACAAAATGAGTTCAAGTGGTCATCACATGATTCTGAGCCTGAGACATCCAATTTTAGATTGTGTACAAGCAAGAAGATAGATAGGAAGACTCTAAATAGGAATCAGATCAGATAAAAAGTTGACCAATAGATGAGAAATAGCTCATTGTTTTGGCAAATGGGGGATAGTCTCGTGCGAGGAAGTGCAGTCTCGTGTGAGGAAGTGCTAGCCTGCATGTGAAGATATGTTGTCTCAGATGAGAAAGTGTGGGAATAGATTGCAAACTGGTAGGGTTTCTGACAGAACTGTGGTGAAACTTCATGTGGGAAAGTTCACAGAGTGCCAAAATCTCACATGAAAATATGTAGGGAACCCAGTGAAAAAGTACATAATCTAACAGTTTGGATCAATTTTCAAGATAGAATTAGGTTTCAAGACATAGTGTGGGCTGTTCTCTGACAGAATGTTTAGTTCTCAGACTATTTTTGGATAGTTTAAATCAGCAAACTCAGTTTTTGAGGTTTCAATCACTCGTTAATAAGCACAGAGTTTGGGAATAGGAAGCAGTTTGTGAAACAATCAATAGTCGAAAACAATTCTACCAAGGATAAAGCAACTCAAAAGAAACATGGGAGTCTTGAAAAAGTTTGGACATGTTGGATAGTTGAAGACTTGAAACAAACACTCAATTATCCCTACAAAAAAAATGGTAGAGAAGACAAAATATGTGCCGCACAACTTATGCACATGCATTCACCTCACATAGCCATGTCAAACCCTAAATGATGCCCGTGTTTTTGGTGTTTCCAAGGACTCAATAATATATGTTCAAAGGTTACCCTTGAAGCAGGGGCTAGTGACATATACCACCTTCAAACATCTAGGTGCATGCCTATGGTGAGAATCAATGGGAGAGATTCTTCCCCCTCCCTGCACAAAGATTATGTTCCCTTTTAGAGATGAACTAGGGAGCCAACTAACTAAGAGAGTGTTTAATAGGCTTCCATTCACACTAACCTTTGATTCCCCTAATACAGGGCTAGGGCCTCTCAGCCACACCAACACCTGAAAGTGGACACCCCTGGCTAGTAGGGCTGGGAGCGGTGCTACTCAGTACAATAGACAGAGCTTTCTCAAGATGTTCATCATGGGTCAAGAGAAAGAAGTTAACATGGCCTTGGAGTCTTTAGACTCAAAAAATCTACTTTATTATAGTGAGGTGGAATCACTGGCAAAAGGTGTGTACTTACTTGGGTCATTCCCAGTGGTTCAACTTCCGCCAAGCCCTCTAAAGGTGACATGAACTTGGCTCGGATTCAAGGGTCAAATTTTTTGATTCTCTCAAAGAGAGAAGAGCATAATCCTCTACCTTTGCACCTTACCCAAACACTCCAAACATGTTTATCACTAAGCTAACTCCTCTTCAACCAATCCAGAAGCTTTTGGGCTTCTGGTTGTCTCAATGAGAGAAGAGCATAATCCCCTGGCTAGTGAGCGTGCTAAAGGTTCATTACCTTTCCTTTCTCCCCTAAATATCTATCCTTCTAGTAGTATCTAGGTCTCAGATTCATCCATGATCATCACTTCTAGGTAATGAAGAGTGTATTACCCTATGCTACTATCAAGACCCTTAAGAGATTTTCACAAGGCCCTATTTAGACTCTATGAAGAAAGCAATAAAAAAGATAGAATGTTTGAGTAGGTTTTAGATTCTCTGATCAGCGTCTTTGACATGTGTCCTACAAGAAAATTGTTACAAAGTATTCATAGTCATGTTTTAGGAGCCTTTGACATTTGTCCTACAGCCCATTGTTATGCTATATCAGAAAATAGAATCATAAAAATCACATCAAAATAACAGATGTCAGAAAACAGGAAAAAAAAGTATGAAAATTGTGCAAATTTAAAGTTCTGGTGTTAGAGTTGGCATAAGATAATGCATAGTCCCATGTGAGAAAACACCTTTGTCACATGAGGAAGTGCTAGGACAAGTACAACTTCATGCGAAAATCTGTACCAAAGGCATATGGGCAGAATGCAAAAATTTGACAAAAACTTAAAACAAGATGAGGCCAGAAATTGATTTTCTGCCCCATGGTGGGTGCTAGAAATGTATAAGCTAAATATGGGCCTCTAATTTAGCCTCACACTTCAACATAGTCATTATTCATTAGTTGCAGACAAGAATGAGTATGAGATCATTCATCTTTCCTATCTGGATAATTCAAATTGTTGCCTCCTATCTAGGTAGGGTTCATGATTTCTCTCAGAATCGAGAGTCCAACAACCATAGACTAGCATTAGAATGGAAGATTTAATTGAAATCAAGATGTTGTTTATTCTAGAATGAGTATGCAAGATTAATCTAGAAATGATGTATGATTATTAATATAATAACAATGAAAGTAAACTAGATTAAGAAATGAAGTGCATATTTAATCTAAACATGATATATTAATCTAAAAATGATTATCAAACTAAGAATGAAAGATTTTGAATGCAAATGAATTCAGATGATAATGTGACAACACTTTGTTGCTCGAAAATTGGGCCCCTTTGAATGAGAAATGAGGGTTTTTTTATATAATTCCAGGTTCAATCGACTGTCGAGATTGAATCAGATGAATGGTGGAGATTGAATGAGAGTTCAGTTCGGAATAGAAATTTTCCTACAAAGAGACAGTCAACTATTTGCCTTTTGCCTATGTAGAGCAATTAACTGATTTATTCCCCTTTTGGATTCTTAGTTAGCTTGATGTTTCCTTTTCTGAACTGGAGAGAAGATTTTGGAGAGAATATTTGATTTTAATAAATAAATATGACCTCATAAATGGATTTTCTCAATTATTTGAATAATTAAATTCAATTATTGAAATGAGGACATTTATTTAATTTCATTTTCATGTGTATTTTAGCTAAAGAGGGTGAATTTAACTTAATTAAAGTTCTAGGAATTTATAATTAAATTAATTGATCATAGGGTTTATTTAGCCAATTATAGTCAATATTTAGGAATTAAATATAGCATGTGATTAATGTAGATTTAGAATTTTCTACATTTGACACTAAGTCAAGTAGAGTCAATTAGAAGACATAATTTCCTAGTACAATAGGACTTTGATGTTTAGAAATTGATAGAATGAGACTAAATGCAAAAAAATTGGTTAGGGTTGCAAGATGCCAATTTTGGCGTATTAGAATAGGAACTATGATTCAGCCCATTTCCATTTCCCCCAACAACTCTGATGACTCCCTATGACATGCTAGTATCAATTAGTCATAGTTTCCTATTATGTCTCATTAATCAATTTTTTCCCTTTAATTTTAACTTTTCCCAAACAACCCAAAGAAAAAATTATAGTTTAGGATACTTTATTGGGCTTTTGAAAACATATCTCAAGTTGGGTTTCTGATCACATGGAAAATGCATTTTTCCTTTGATTGATCCCTTAGGCCTAAGTATACAATTAGCCTCAAGTTCCAAAACAACTACTAAAAAATGGACCGCACCAAATTTTTCAATCCCCCTAACACCTTAGTTCCTATGCCAAACCCCAAGTTCCACTTTCAAACTCTAACCAACTCACCCTTTGGTATCTCTACAACACCTATTTTCCCTTATCTACCAACTAGTCACATAGAGATGTCTTGCTAGGGCTTCCTCATTGTCCCAACTCCCTGCCCTTCCTAGTCCCAAACCACATGAATCTTCTCCATCCTCCACATCATTCTTCCCCTTTAATATCAATGTCCAAAGTGTATTTTAGATACCAACATTGCAAGTCACTCTCCCTTTCTTAATATATTGGTACTTCACAAAACTCAACTTCATTTTCTACACTGACAATTCTCAATAACTAAATTTATATGTTGTGTGATACATCATCGTGCCTACACTTCAACTAGCCATTGAACTTCTGTAATAACTCATTTTCATTATTTTAATATTTCCCTTGGATCTTGTGATGTTTGTTGTTGAACTCCTCATTCTCTTTCAAGGTAGATTTATCATAATATGATTGATATGATTACCTTCACATCTATTTCCTTTGAATCTTAATCATGTCATCACATATTTTTTGTCTCAACATTCAACTATAATGATCAACACGAAAGTACATTATAAACTAAATATGAACTACCTTCTATAACCCCTTGTACTTCTTGGCCTTATTAGACATGCTACATCCCAATCAAAATTTATGTACCAAACTATAATATACTACACTTGTAATCTTATCAACCAAACTCAACCACAAACCTCATAATGTGATATGATATATTATGATACTAACTCTTCACATGTAAAAACCTTGTCACATCAATCAATAAAATGTTCACTCAAACATGTTGCAATCAAATAATTATGTAGCATAACTTCTTTCTACAACTATAATGCAATTCCATCAATCAATATCAATTTTTAATCCTCCAAATATTTTACTAAGTTGTACTGCGATCTTCATCAAACATAAATTCCAACATAAACATCAACATATGCAACA
This sequence comes from Chamaecyparis obtusa, assembly GCA_027943335.1. Taxonomy (NCBI): domain Eukaryota; kingdom Viridiplantae; phylum Streptophyta; class Pinopsida; order Cupressales; family Cupressaceae; genus Chamaecyparis; species Chamaecyparis obtusa. Next base: position 763,187 of record BSBK01008731.1, on the reverse strand, counting down.
TTAAAGTCTGCAAAACCTAATATGCCACAACAACATTAACTACTACAATAGCTGGTTCTCTAATTCTTTTTCACAAGATGTTCATTTTTTTCCTCTAGAAATCTTTATTATCTCTTTTATGAGGCTCCACATAACTGACCTCTCTTAACAGTATCATCATCTCAAATGATCTAAAACCTTACACATTGTCAATGACATAATTTTTTCAATATTTTACATTGCAAAACTTATTTTTATTGTCTAATTTTCCTTTCTTATAATGTTATTAATGTCATCATCTCTTAAGACCTTTGAATTAGGTACAAGATAAATTTATTCAATCGAGTCCTATTTCAAGTACTTCCTCTTTCCATACCTTTATAGCTTTTTCATTTGAGCCTTGACATTAAACAATCATGATAATGTTTTTCTTCACCCTTCATTATCATTTATTGCATCTACATCTCTAGTCTTCATATAGTCACTTGTCTCTTTACAACAACAATGTCTTGTCCTTACAATCTTTTCTCTCTCTTATTGACCATTTTAAAGCTTCACGTCACTAACTCTTACTTTGAAGGAAAGAAAGTACTATATTGAATCCTTGTTTTATTATTATTACTAGATTATGATATTAGCATATTTCTATTTTTTAATGTTCTCTTCTTATTTGAATCTTCTTCATTTTATCACCAATTGTCATACCTCGGTGAATATATTGTTATTCTCATTGATTATCTACCAAATCCCTTTATGATGCCTATTCCAATGTTTGAAACCCTCCTACAAATATTATGGCACTGCATTGAACATTTTTATACTATTTTTAGCTAAATGATAGTAAACATTGTCACTTGATTACATTATATGACAAAGCTTTCACTTAATTTCACTTATCCTAGTTGATGTGATTTTAGGCATTTGATAATACTACTGTTATAGTGAAAATTTCACTACCTTCAAACATTAGCGTAGTTAATACCTTCATTAGACATCAATTTTCTCTATTATTGGCCATCACTCCTTGTAGTTCATAAAGATGATTTCCATCAATCATCTTAGATCTTATCTATATCATAAGCACTATCCTTTCAACTAGAATTTTCTTGATACAGTAGATATAATCATTTCTATAAGTCTTGATTTAAGACATCAACTACACTTACAAACCTTATTATTTTCTTTAATGGGAAAAAAATAAGACCGTGTTTAACTCCACCTAAATCTCTTCTTCTTCTCAAGATCTAGATGATATATCATGTGCATGAAGTACACGCTAATTTTTCATGGAGTCATCCTTTTCATTCTTCTTATCATCTTAGTTATATTTCTTCTCCAAACCATTGTAGATCCTTTCTTATTGTTCTGATCTCTAAGTAGTTTTCCAACATTACTTCTGCAAGAGTATGCTTTATGTCCAAATTTGTTACATATATCACATTTTATATTCATATCTTTCAAAGACATACTTACTCTAATATAATGTATATTTTTTATACTACAACTGAAGAACTACTCTGAGAATAGAATGTGAAGATGATCACTGAGCTACAAAGGTATATGTGAGACATTAGATCAGTTGTTATATTGTTATTGATGTCAACTAGTTTTGACTATACTTATCATGTTCGTTACAAACATCTGAAGAAGATAATATTGGTGAAGGAAAGAGATATTAACATGAAAATGAGATGTATGAGAAATTTATGAATATGGTATTCACTGGGTAATTTATTGATGATTATATGATAGTATGATAGTGATTTGATTGGCTTACATGATTCTGTTAAGTATGTAACTTCAAGAATGTAAAAGTTTATGGTGTCGGTATATGAAGAACTTAGTGTACACTGAGCAGATGAAGTTTACACCAAGTGCGGTATTAACCAAGAAGGAAGTCACTGAAACATCATGATATTGACTGAGCAGGGGAAATAAGGAGAAACATATGATTTTTGACATGAGATGATAAGCTAGATGAATCTGGATGATTTCAAGTATAAAGATAAAGTATATTATGAAGATCTAGAACTGACAAAATTGAAGGTTGATCGAATGATGAAGATTGAAAACATATTAAGGCACAAGTTCTGAGGAAGGTTAAAGAGGCAAAATCAATGGTGGAGATTAAGAGGCAAAATCTATGGCTGGGAAGAAAATGGTTTATCATGTCTATATAAGGAGATAAGAAATTCAAAAAGAGTTATGTGCATGAGGAGAAGATTGTATTCATGTGAAGCTGGTCAGACAGGTTGAAGTAAGAACTGAGCAATTCTACAGCCAACACTAAGTGTCAGAAGGGGATTAACTGAGCATAACAGAGTTGGAGGAAGAAAGTAAATTGAAGAGATTATGATGACTAGATTTATTCTGAGCTTAGCATAGATCTGAATATTGACAAGTAAAGTTTCATCTAAATCAAGTCATATAATTTTTCTTTCTAACTATTGCTACAGACAAAATCTCTTAACTATCTTTATTATTTCATTATGACATTCAATGAATGTTAATTATTTTCTTGTTGACCCAAGTGAATGTATGGTTACAGAGAACTATTAGTAATAAATCCTCTAACAAGGTCACACCTTACAGTGTGTTTTGTAACCTTTAATAGGGTTGTCACTTAACCAAGCTCACATTAGAAAAGTGAAAATATTTCATGTACCGGTCCTATGTGGTTTTTCCCTTAACAGGGATTCCACTTTAAAAATCAAGTTTTATATGTGTATGCATGTGATGATTTCTTATTTTTCTTTACACAATACCACTGGTTTGATCGGTATATACTAGATAATTTAACTGGCAGTCGCTAAATGAAACATATAGACACAGTCAAGTGTTTACTGAGCTATTTAAGTTTATTTGTTCAAGTTTTTTTATACTTCAGTGGAGGAATTTGGGACTCTAGGATAACTGGATGTAACTGATTTACCCCCCTCTTAGTTATCTAATTATTGGTATTAGAGCTCAAGTACTTAAAGGAAGAAGTTTGAAGGACATAAGTTAAAGATCTAAAGATGTATAAGAGAGAGGTACCAAAGTTGAACAAAGATAATTTCTCAACATGACAAAGTAGGATGAAGTTTTATCAATCAAGAATTGGAGATTCTATACTATACTATTTGAAAAATGATTTCATAACTCCCACTGGTTCTCTGACTATCGAAAAAATGGAAGAGAGACAAGAACATAATGCTCTGATGGTTGAGATTGCTTCTTCTCTATCAGAAGTTGAATTTGAAGACATTAAGAACTATACAACTACAAAAGAGATGTGGGATAAATTGACACTTGTTCATGGATGAGATCTGAATATGCTCAGGGAATAGGTAGAAATATTAAGAGGTAAGTTTGATGATATGAAAATGAAATAAGGTGAAAACATTACTCAGTACAACAATTGAATCAAGGAAGTGGTGAATGTTATCTGAGGAGAAGGTGGAATTATTGAAGGGGAAACTATTGTAAGTAAAATTCTAAGAACAATATTGCCTACATATGCTATTAGAGTATCTGCGATACATGAAATGAGAGTAGCTTCTAGTAATAATATTTCCCTTGATATTTTGATCCCTAGATTGACTGCATTTGAGCTTAACAACATTGATAACAATGTTTTACCTAAGGAAGAATCTACATTTGTGTCATCTTTAAAAATTGGAAGATCAAGTAGTAGACATCAAATAATAAATGGAAGTGATACTGAAGATGAAGAGGATGATCTTGATGAGCTTGAAACATTAATGGCTAGAAGGCTACTGAAAGGAAAAGGAATATATAGAGGTAAATTACCCTTGGTATATTTTAAATGTAAAGAGATTGGCCATATTGTTGCAAGATGTCCTGACAGGAATGATAATGAGAAGACAAGTGAAAGATCAAGTGAAAGAAAGTATGATAAAAGAGAGTAATGAGATCACAGATGTAACCAACAACATGGAAAAAGAGAGTACCGAGACTACAGAGATAAAGGAAAAAAGACATTCTACCTAGTGGAAGAAGATATTGACACTGAGATTGAAACTGATGAAGATATAGAAGTGGTGTTTGTAGAATTGAAGGAATATTTTGAAGAAGAAGAAAGGTATGTAGAAACATCACTTATTTCTAAAGTAAGAAAGAATTATACATGGATTATTGATAGTGGTTTCACACATCATATGAATGGTGATGAATATAAGTTTGAATATCTTGAACATTATAATGGTGGATCTATGAAAATGCGAAATAATACACCCTGTCAAGTGAAAGGTAAAGGATCTCTATTGCTAAATAACAAGATTAGATGTGAAAATTCTTATTGGGTGAAAGGACTTAACTATAATATGTTGAGTGTCAAACAGTTGAATAATATAGATCACCAAGTTGCATTTGAGAAAAGAAAAGTATAGATCTATGATGATGCTGGAAAACTGATCAGTACTGGTGAACAATCTAGAGGTAACTTATTATATTTGAATAGTGCTGAATATTCTTATTTTTTGGCTAAGAATGATGATGTTTGGTTATGGAGAAAAAAGTCATGTCATGTGAATTTTGATAACATGGTAAAGATCAGTAAGAAAAGGAAAGTTACAGGTTTACCAAGTTTGTCAAAGCCTGACCAAGTGATGTGCAAACAATGTCAAATGGATAAAATGATAGTCTAGTTTTAAGAGAAAACAATATTCATCTAATGCAATTTTGGATTTGGTTCATACTGATTTATGTGGTCCAATGAGAACTTTGAGCTATTATGGAGATAGATATTTTATCTTATTTGTTGATGACTTCTCTAGAATCATGTCTTTCATGTTCTTAAAAGAAAAATTAGAATCTTTTCAAATGTTTAAGTGGTACAAAGCAAAAGTAGAAAAGGAAACTGGTAAGAAACTAAAATACTTGATGTTAGATAGAGGTGGTGAGTTCATTTCTAATGAGTTTACTAATTTTTGTAATGAGCATGGAATAAAGAGACAAGTATCAGCACCAAGGACACCTCAACAAAATGGGATTGATGAAAGAAGGAACATATCAATTTTTGGTTGTTCGAGAACATTGATGATTGAAAAAGATGTTGCACAAATTTACTGGAGGGAGATTGTAAGTACTATTGTATTTACACTGAACTAAGTACAACTAAAGAAGGAGACAAATAAGACACCTTATGAGCTATGGTATTGTTATACACCTAATGTGAGTTATTTTAGAATATTTGGAAGTAGATGCTACATTCTGAAAGATAATAGAAATGGGAAATTTGATTCTAAAGGTGATGAAGGTATATTTCTAGGTTACTATACTAGAAGTAAGGCTTATAAATGTTTTAACAAGACTACTAATAAAATGATTGAAAGTGAAAATGTGAGAGTTGATGAATTTCTTGAGAAGAATGATGAAAAAAGCAAGAAGGAACCATAAGACTATGGTAGATTTGGTTACATTGAAGATCCTAAAACTCTACCCAAGCAATAGTCTAGAGTCACCGAGAAACAAAATACTTCTGTTGGTTTTCCTTTTCATTTCTACTTGTAGGTTTACACTATGAATGAAAACTTAATGTCACTGACTCTATCACCACTCCAAAGTCTACAAGGAAAAGGGCCAATTAACAAGGATCAAAGGGATCCTCCTGCACTTTGATCCTAGATGCTCAGGCGGGTATACCTTTAGCTCACTTCTTCAAAGGAGCCACAAAATATTAACCAATTATATCATTTACTAACTGATTTAAAGATTTTATCATTTATATTGTGTGTGTGATTGATGATGATGAACTGCTTCCAGAGAGTGGACCAGTGCCTTAACCAAGGGCATAGAGTCATCAACAATGTATATCAACTGAAAACCCCAACTCAAACACTCTTAAACTTAGAATAAGTGCTTTGCCTATTATTCCTCTCCCTCACATACCTGGACATCAAATTCTTATCTAGCCATGAACTCACTGGAATCACCTTAAAGACTTTAATCCTAACTTTGTTAGGAGCTCAAAGATAACTCCACAATACTCTTTGTTTACCATATGCTAACCCACTTTGTGACATTAACATATATAAGCCCAAGAAAAAAATAAGAAGACATACACAAACATAAGATTGGAATCCAAGTGTATTCTCATTAAAATTTTGCATAATCAATACATTACCAAAACAACAAAATGCTAGGAAGCAAACCCTAAATCCAAGCTCTCCTTGTTCAGTCCTTTACATTGATTTCCAATATACATCAACAACCCTTAATATAGAAAAACCTTTGCAATATAAACCCCTAGTCATCTTGGAATCCCAAAAATAGGATGCAACAAGCTACAGATGACTAGGGTTAGGGTTTCACCCACCAAACCAACTAGAAACAGTCACAATTTAATACAGGGGAGGAAACCCAACCAACCTAGAGAAAAATAGATCCAAGAATTATCTGTAATCATGGTAATTCCTTGAGAAAGTACTGAAAACCATAGAATTTCCCACATTTGTCAACCTATTTGGTCACGTGCAACATGCCTTGAGCAACAAATTTCATCCATTTCCCCATGGTATAGTCCTGCAATCGATCATGGAAACCCTCTGGACAACTCTGCAACAATTGGCAAAATTGATTCTACCAAATCCAACCGCTTAAACATTCAATTCCCATCCTTCTTGTCACAGAAAACCCCTCTAAATTTTGAATTTGAATTACAACGGTTATCTAGATAGAGTTTAAAATGCAACCGTCAATCCTAGTACTTTCCCAGCAAATCGATCAGTTCACATTGTTCATAAAAATAGTCATGAACCCTTTGAAAAGTCATTGGCCACGCTAGCAGTCAACAACCAATGAGAATCAAGCAAGTCAGTACCACACAGCAGTTCAGACCCACAACTTAGAAGCCTTTAAATTGGACGGTTGTCTTAAGATCACATGGCCTAGAAAGATTCCATGCAAACTTAAGATAGCCATAGATTTAGAATCTGCCATCCTTTGAAGGATTCGGCCCCACTGATAAGTCCTTGTCATCAACCGCTCAACCAATGAAAACAAACCAAATTAGCATACCTGGCAACATGGTCCCACTGCAACCTTATCCCTTCCACCAATGAAAAATGTGCATGTCAGCTTAAACTATCAGAGGACCCACCCTTTGTCGCCTGAGAATAAAGTAACATCGATGGTTGGTGTAAGATCTTGTAGCTCTGACAAAACTCATGAGAAACCCTAGATCTTCTACAGATGTCAGGACCCTCAAGGACATACCAGCAACTAGGCCCCAATGACATATTTCCACCTCACCGCTTTGCAACCAATAAGAAATTGCCAACCATGCACACTTGGCAGTGGACCCACTCCAGTCGGCATGAACACGATGGAGGATCTGATGACCGGTGCATGATCTCATGGAGGAAGAAGATTCCATGAGATCATATGCCCACTGTAGATCATGAATCTTAGACTGAGATATTGGGCCCACCAGGACAAATGGCCCTTCATCGCTATACCGCTTGTCAGAAACTTTGACAACCTCTAGTCATGCAAAACAATGACATCCACACATTTCTCAATGGGCGGAACTTAGGAAAAATTACTGCGGGATACTTACGTTTAGAGAAATATTAAAGGCCGAAAACATAAAAAAATTAAAGTGCAAGGGTTTAGGAAAATAAAACCGTCGAGCATTAGACTTAGGAAAATATTTAAGCACATGGATTTTAAGAACTTAAGTTTCTCGAAAAGGTAATGCATGAATATAACAAGGTCGGGGTAATTTAGGGTTTTCTTCATGTAACAGCTAGAAAATTCAAATTTTCACCTCGGGTTTCAAGCCGGGGACATGGAAAATATTGTAGAGACCAGGGAAAATAAATGCAGCCATGAAAGATTTTTCTAGGTGCTAACAACTTCTACCAAGCAACAATCATTATAGACCGAGCAATGAAAAAGAGCTACCGAAGAAATGATGATCATGCACTGAGTGGAGAAAACATTGAAGAACATAGATCTGACCCTGTACTAGAAAAATATGTGAGGAGACACCATCCACAAGATCAGATAATTGGAGGAAAAAGATCAGAAATGATGACAAGAAGTAAGTTACAGAATAATACATGTTTGGTTTGTGAATTTGAACCTAAAACTATTAAAGATGCATTGGCAAATGATGATTGGATGAAAGCAATGAATGGAGAAATTGAGCAAATACAAAAAAACAAGACATGAACATTGGTAACAAGACCTAAAGAAAAATATGTGATTAGGACCAAATGGATTTTTAGAAATAAACTGAATGCAAATGGAGATGTTAAAATAAATAAAGCAAAATTAATCTGCAAAGGTTGTGCAAAAGAGGAAGGAATTAACTATGGAGAAACTTTTTCACTCGTTGCTAGACTTGAAGGAGTGAGAATATTACTTGCATATGCTGCTTACAAAGGATTTAAGGTATATCAAATGGATGTGAAATCTACATTCTAAATGAGATACTTGAAGAAGAGATATACATTGAACAACTTGAAGGTTTTTTTGATCTTAATCACAAGAATATGGTTTGTAAATTGCACAAGACACTTTATGGACTAAAGCAAGCACCAAGTTCATGGTATGAAAGATTTAATTCTTATCTTATTGTGACCAGAGAAAAAATAACCTATTTGGAATAGGCATAGACATTCAAACATTAGTCAAACAGTCTATTCCTAGCATATAGTAAAATAAATTTGCAAAGACACTCAGATAGAGCTTCAACGGGAGCACCCTATCACCGTTCGATTTGATCTCGATTTAGGGATGTGGCTGCACTCTCAAAAAACTTGGAGCATTTACCCAATGCAATTTAGGAAGGATTAGGATGGATTAGGGACAATGAGAATGCCATAATGGCACAATATCAAGTATATAATACCCAATTTGCCCCTAGAGCCTCAAGGAGCCTAATGATGCTCAAATGCAGATTAAGCTACAAATGCTTATTCTAAGATTTATTTTACACCAAATGAAGTGTGATGTGATGAAATTATATGAAAAAAAATAGAACAAACTAAGATTCATCCATATTAGCTAAGCTATGATGTGAGTTAGGAAATCTTAGAAATGAACTAAACTAGCAATTAGAAATTAAGCTATTATTAACTATAAGTGATTTAGCATTATAACATTACTATGTAAATGGAAAGTGAATCGATACTTTTCTCTTGGAAGTGAGGGTATTTATAGGATTTGAGGAAGGTCTTGGGTTAGGAAGTAAAGTTAGGGTCTAAGTCAAGGTTTGGGGTAGAGTCTAAGGTTGAGTTAGGGGTAAGGTTAGATGGATGAGGGTTAGGGTTGCTCATACATATGTGAGCAACACTAGGGAAGTGTTCCTAGGGAAGTGTTCCTAGGGAACTAAGGTGAAAGAGGAGACATGGGTCTCATTATGAGGTTTTAAGAAGACTTAATGAGGGTGTGAGAGGCCATTAATGAGTTTGTAAGGCTCATTAATGAGAGGGTTTGACCAAAAGTCAAAGGAGACTGGATTAGGCTAAGAAAGTTAGGAAACACCTTCTAAAAAGGTTTAGGAAAGGTTTAGGGAAGTTTATGAAACTTAAATAATTTAGGAATCTCTAGAAGATTCTAGGGTTTTGAGGGATTTAAATAAATAATTTATTTATTTAAAGGGTTTTTGGTCAATTTATTAAATAATTAATAAATTTTGGAGGGAATGATGTTCAAATTGGGTTTAAAATTTTTTGGAAGGGATTTCTTAATTAGATATTTTTAAGATAGGAGGGATTAATGGCATAATAATAAATAAATAAATTAATTAATTAATTAATTAACAAATGATGATGTCATCAAGGTTTTGGCAAAATAAAATATTTTTATTTTGGCAAAGGCTTTTTAGGTGTCTATATTTTGCCCCTCTTTGGTGCGATGCCACAAGTGGCGTGGCATCAAAGAAAAGAAAATAAGATGCCCCAGGCTAAAATAGAGGATAAGGGGTTGTGCCCCCCTCAAGAAAATAACACAAAGAGGAAACGTTATGGAATTTTCTTGAAAAGAACATAGAAAGGAAGGGAAGGGATGAATAAACAACCAAACTTCCAAGAACAAATATGCATGAATGCAATTTGAGATGAGATGTAGGATGAAGCTATATGAAGGATGCAAGATGCAAGATTAATCTATATGATGCAGGATGATTCTATATGCTGGATGGTGAATTTGGGGAGCTCCATGTGTAAATGTGGAGAGCACAACCTATTTTGATATAGAAACATTAGAGACCAGACAAGGTTACTGAGAAATCAAGGCTTTATTACCAGCGTTGCATAGGACTGACACAAAAAAGACACAAAAGGTTACCCAAGCATCACACATGAACACAAGAGGAAGCATGGTAGAAATGATACTGGAGAAACCACAAACAAATGAATTTTCCCAAGTGCACCATATAATCTAGAAGATCACATGTGAACCATGCAAGGGTCATGTTCGATCGACTCATAGGCAGAAGCAAAAGATCAAAATGACCTTGCCCCAAATTTTCCTCATTCACAGCGCACCACGATATAAAGGACCATGGCAACTCTGAGGAGAGGAGCAATGAGAAGTTGTAAAAGATTAACAAGATCCAATGGACAAAATCCAAGACCAAAATGATAACTCCAAAAGACATCCTTTTCCAAGGAGAGAGATTGATGGTTAATTGATGGGGGGAGATTAGGTCTGAACATGAGGAAGGATACACCAAACATGAACCAAATTTGATTGGTGGAAGATTAGGTATGACAAGAGGAAGGATACATACTCAAGGACCTGCTGAGTGATGAGGACAATGTGTACTATTGTTGGAAAATGATGAATCAAGGATAATCATTGTGATTAAGGATAGTCAAAAAAAGAGATTGCTAAAGTACAAGGTTGGGTGGGACAAGATATCAGATCAAATGTTGTTGTAGGACTAACGAGGATATGTACAACAAGATGCAACAAGATGTACAATGGATGGAAAGAGTTTTACAATGGATATGTAAAGAAGCTTAGGAATTGGGATAGGAAGATCTCACTATACAAGATATATATAGGAAGCTCAGGATTGGGGAAGCTCAAGATATATATAGGAAGCTTAGCATTAGATAGGCTTGAGGATAGAACACCTTGAGAGTGATGGGCTGGTGTTGGGGATGTGGATTGGATAAAGAGGACTGGGTTGTGGGATTGGGATGGGTGGGAGATGGGAGTTTGATAGATAATGACTTAGTCTACTATGTATGGTGTCTATTTCCAAGTTTTCACCAACATACCTATCCAAGGTGCTTTAATTGCCAAGTTTTCACCATTGGACGATTATTTTTCTTTGCTTTTTTTCTTCTTCTTTTTTTTTTTTGTATTTTTCTGGATTTTCCAATTTTTATGGATTTTCTGAATTTGGTAGGATCTAGTTTAGGAATAGAACCTCTTTAGATGTATGATGTTGATAGGATCATTCAAGGGCTCACCTTTTGGTGTTGATAGCTGATAGGCTTTAGAGCCAAAGCATGTTGTGACAATGTAAGGAGCCAACCAAGTAGGCTCAAACTTTCCCTTTTTCTCTTGGTGTGCTTGCACTTTCTGATTTTCCTTTAGGACCATGTCACCCAATTAGAATTGTCTTGGATGGAATCTCTTGTTATAACTCCTTTTGAGTCAATTTTGGTATGCAACTAGGTGATCATATGCTTTTTTATCTCTTTTCATCTAACAGGTCCAGTTGTGTGAGTTGTGCCATGCGATAGTCTTCATCAGTGGTATAGTTCTTCATGGACACACACAAGGATGGGAGCTCGACCTCAAGGGGTAGAACAACTTTGAGACCATATACAAGGGAATATGGGGTGGTGCTTGTGTGAGTGCGATAAGAAGTATGATAGGCCTAGAGGGTGAGATTTATTGGTAGGTGCTAGTCATGACCAGAATCTTTGACAACCTTCTTGAGTATTTTGAGGATGGTTTTGTTGGTTGCCTCAGCTTGGCCATTTCCTTGGGGGAAGTATGGGCTGGAGAAATGATGGTGGATGTGGAGTCTAGCAGATAGATCATCCACATCCTGATTTTCAAAAGGTGTGTTGTGATCTGTGAAGATGGTAGATGGTATGCTGAAGTGGAAAATGATGTAGTATAAGATGAACTTGGATATTTGAATGCCAGTAGTGAGGATGAGATGAATTGCTTCAACTAACTTGGTGAAGTACTCTATGGATGTTATGCTATATTTATGTCTATCTAAAGAAAGGGGAGTGATTGAACCAACAAGGTTGAAGCCTCAACATGAAAATTTCCATGGTGGTGTGATGGGCTACAGGTCTTGTGCTGGAGCATGAATCAAATTTGCATACTGCTGATATGGTAGACATTTCTTGAAAAATTCATAGGCATCATGTTCCATTGTTGGCTAGTAATACTTGACTTGAAGCAACTCCTTTTCTAGGACCATGCCACTTGTGTGGGCACCACAAATTCTAGCATGAACCTCTTGTAAAGCTAGGATAGTCTCGTTTGAATCTAAACACCTAGAGAGGATATTGTGATATCCTTAATGATAAAGAGTGTTGGCTACAAGATTGTAGCGGGAAGCTCTGTGAATTAGGTTTTGGCATTAGTTGTTGGTGAGATGGGGAGATATGATACCTTTTTTAATATATACATGGATGTCATGGTACCATGGGGAATGAGGACCAACCAAGATACACACCATTTCTGAATCGATGTTCTCTTAAGCAGGTGTGTGTAGCTTCTCAACTAAGAATTTTTACTATGATGCGTATCAAGGGATTTCCAATAAGGATCCAATGGTTTCCATTGCATTAGACACTTTGTTATGAAGCCTTGGTATCTGTGTGAACTATAGATTTAGGAAACATTCTTGAGTCTTTCCACTAGTTCTTTGTAAGGTAGAAGCTTGTTGTCCTTTATCTAGAATTCATCTAGGAATTAATTGATAATCAGTTGTGAATCTCCAAACACTTACAATTATTTTATGTTCCATTGGATGGTTGTTTTGAGGCCTGAGATGAGTGCTTCATATTCTGCAATGTTTTTAGTACACGGGAATCCCAATTTGACTGATTTTGGAATATAGTCACCTTGAGGTGTGACAAATAGGATTCCTGCCCTTGATCCATGTGATGTATAGGATCCATCAAAGTATAGCTTCCATATTGTCTATTCTTTGATCATACATAGATTCTCATTAGGGAATTCCATGATTAGTGGATATGCATCCACCAAAGGTGCTTGTGCTAGCTGACCAACAATTACTTGCAGTTTGATTGCTTTTTTATCTATGTACTGGATGTCAAACTTGCTGAGTAGCATGACCCATTTTTCCATATGACATGTGAGAGTTGTCCTGGATAGTAGATACTTGAGTGGGTCCACCTTTGAGATGAGCTTGATAGTGTGGCTAAGAATGTAATGTCTAAGCTTTTGGGTGGCAAAGACCATTGCAAGGCATGCTTTCTCCATTGGTGAATAATTGAGCTCGTAGCTAACAAGAGTTTGAGTGATGTAATAGATGGATCTCTCTTATTTGTTATTGTCATGTTGTGCTAAGAGTTCCCCCAATGCTATAGTGGTTTTTGAGATGTAGAGTATGAGAGGGCATCCTGAAACTAGTGGCACAAGGATGGAGAGCTGGCCAAATATTCCTTTAGCTTCTCAAAGCTTCTTTGATAGATAGGATCCCATTTTAAGCTTGTGTCCTTGTGGAGAAGATGCATAAAAGGTTGACACTTTTCTTCTAGCTATGATATAAATCAATGCAATGATTGGAGCTTTCCTTGTAGGCTCATGGGATGCTTTAGTGTTCTATGAGGAGGCATTTCCATAAAGGTTTTGACATTTTTAGAATCAATCACTATACTACACCGTGATATGATGAAGCGTAGGAGCTTTCAAGATGTTACACCAAAGACATACTTCTTTGGATTTAGCTTCAAGCCATAATGATGGAAATGATCAAAAACACTCTTAAGGATTTCAAGGTGTTCCCCTCGTGTCTTAGATTTTGCAATAATATTATCCACATAGTCTTCCAGGATTTTGTGTATCATATTATGAAAGATGGCTGTCATTTCTTGTTGATAGGTAGCTCCTACATTATTTAGCCCAAATTTCATCATGTTGTAGTAGAAGGTACCCAAGGGTGTTGTGAATGCTATCTTGTGTTGATCTTCTTCTGCTATTTGAATCTGATTGTATCTTGAGAAGCCATCCATAACTGACAACATCTCATGGCCCACTATGAGATCAACTATCATGTCTATGTTAGGTAGCGGGAAACCATCCTTGGGACATGATTTATTTAAGTCCCTGAAGTCTCTGTAGATTCTTATCTCTCCTGAAGGTTTGGTGATAGACACCATGTTGGAGATCCACTCAAAATAATCAATGGCTCTGATGATCTTGTCTTGTAGGAGATTTTCTAATTCTTCTTTTAACAATAGGGCTACATTAGGATGCATTTGGTGTAGCTTCTACTTTACTAGGTTGGCATTAGGGTCCATTACAAGATTATGCACAACTAGATTTGGATCCAGCCCAGGCATGTGTGCATACGACCATGTAAAATTTATGGTGGCTTCTTGGAGAAGTGCAATGACAACCATTTCTTCACTCTTCACTAGAGATGCTACGATGTAGGTGATTCTTAGGCATTCTTCTGTGCCCAAGTTGATTGGTTTGGTTTCCTCAATGATGATGGGTGACTTCTCTAGTCTATAATCTTGGATGGGAGGAAGAGGCAAGTCTCCATCTTCTATCACCCGAAAGAGGTTTTCACCAAAAGATACACCCTTTATTTTCTCTTTTTTAGAGTTAGAATGCACCCCAGAAGGGTTTTCACATAAGGACTCATTCTATTCTTTTTCTTTTTCAATTTTGTGACTAAATCTTGCCTCTTCCCTAAAAGGGTAGAGCTTGCAGATACAAACTAATTCCTAATGTTCACATGAATCTTAGGAGTGCTACTATGATTTAGAACTCATCAATATGTGTGATGCTTGGTTGGTCCTAGTCTATGAGTTCTGGATGGATAAGGGGAAGTTCTATGACATTATTGGTGAGTTGATGGAGGAAAGAAGTGCCCAGGAGGGTATCAATGTAGGATTTATTTTCTTCCTCTTTAGGGATGTCTTTGATCTCTACAAGGTCAACCTAGCTATTCAAGAAGGGAATGTTGGTCAATTTTGTGCCCCTAGTTGTGATATTGGGTTCTTGTGTTGCAAGTGAGGGGTGTTAAAGACAAGACCTTGATGCTTTGTATTCTTCTAGGCTTTGATTAGATATTTTCTTCCACCTGCTTGTGGTCCTAGACCACCACCTTGATATTTCCATTTTTCTATGGCATACTTGTGTGATGTTGGACATTTCTCTTTGAAGTAGCCAAGGAGTTCAGTGTCAGGAGGTGGGGGATCTCTGTACAACCATCAATTGATGTCAAGTTCCATCTCAAGGCTATCTATATTTCCATGGGAAACAAATGTTAATGGTCCTAATTACTTGATTTCATGATTGGCCTTAGTAGGCTTTCTTTGGTGGCTTGGGCACCCTTGTGTATGTGGATCCAAAGGCAGGGCCCCTAATGAAAATGCATCAGTTAGGTTGTATTCACCACAACCCTGGTTGTTGATCTTGATGTAAGAGAAAGTGGAGGAAATGATAGTCTCTGGATCGCTATGGGATTGGGATGAGTTGGCAACAGAAGTGCCAATTTTGATTCTAGGACAATGGATGGAATGAGGGAATGATGCTTCCATCACATGATAGTATGGGAAGGGTTGGGGGTATGCATGGATGGTGACCTCAGTGCTTTGATGTGAAAATTTGATATACTGGTGATAAGTAGATGGTACAACTTTGATGAAATGGATCCATAGCTAGCTAAGGAGGATGTTATACGATAGATCAAGATCAACAACATGGAAGATGGTGTCTTGAGTTGTACGGCCCAGCTTGATAGGAAAAAGAATGGTACCTTCAAAGGTACAGTCCAAGTTATCATATTCCTTGATGGTGATGACATCATGTGGTATGTGAGCCTCTGTGAGCCTATTTGCTGAATGAATCTCAAAGCACACAAATTTAGGGCTGAGTCATTATCTATCATAACCCTTTTAATGGAAAAGTCTCTGACCATGATGACAAGGTGGAGAGGGAGATTGTGGTCAATCTCAATAGCTAGTATATCAGATGGCCTGAAGGAAAGAACACAGGATGATGATAAATGTCCCACAAGGTTCTCAAACTAGATGGTATTTTTATCTATGGGGACATGTCCTTCTTGAATGGCTCAGTTAAGGATTTACTGATGGATGAGTGAAGTGCGGACAAGGTTGAGGATGGAGATATGGGAAAGTGTATTCCCAAGGTGTTCTAGAAGATTATATTGGGCATTGTGAACTAGCCTTGGATTAGCACCAAAAAAAGATATCTGGCCTCTGTGGGTGGTAACAACACACTGACTATCTACTCCCTCAACATGGATGACATTGACTATGGGCTCAACTTGGGTTATGCATCCAAAAAAATTATCATAGTTGATATGGGTAGTAGTATAGTCTTTATGGTTAGCATGGTCTCCTTTCTTGCCTTTTCCTTGGTTCTAGGGTGGAGGATTGATATTGGCTTGGTTCTTCCTAGCATTGTGTTGGGGGAACACATTTTGATAGATTTGCATATTGGTATTAGGTGTGGCTTGGGCTAGTGTGTCCACTTGGATCTCCTTCTTGTCGATGAGATCTTGGATATAGTGCTTCAATTTCATTCACCTTAGGGTTGCATGTCCTTCAACACAATGATAATCACAATACTCATTATCTCTATACTAGTTGGGATTGAGAGTTGTGTCATCGAATTGCTAGGTTGGTGGGTAAGTGATTTGGTTGGCCTTGGCCATTTGATGAAAGATTACATAGATTGGTTCACCAAGAGGGGTGAAGGTTATCTTTTGGTGAGCCTGGACTCAAGGCCTATTTTTATTTGGAGTAGTGGATATGCTATTGGCTTGATAGGTTAGATTAAAGTGCTATTTTTGAGAATGTTGCATGGGTTGCTGATTGATTTGGGGTTTTTGTTGTTGATATGTAGGATTTGGTGTAGGACCAGCAATAACGATTTGGACAAGCTTGGTGTTAGTGGCTCCATCAGTAACAACATTCTTGTTTCTATTCCAGTAGTGGGTTTTTTCATTATTGGAATTGTTGTTGGAATCATCTTTATAATGTCAAATTGTGCCTTCATCTAAGAGGCCTCTTTCAATATCTATCCCTTTTCCTTTGATGTCTTGATATGTTTGGATGTAATTCATGCTCATGAAGTGGGATAGTTTGGGATGTAGGTTATCAATAAAGTGTTGGCAATTTGGCTGAGCTGAGTACATAGATGTTGTCATTATGGAAACATATGATCCACATGAAGAGTGCAAAGGTCAAAGAGCAAGTATAGTAGTGTGCATTGCAAATTTGTCTAAGTGTGAGATAGCATTTTCACCAGTGTACCCGGACATAGTTTTTGTTTGTGACATTGACTAGAGTAAGTTTAGTGCTTGTGCACATGAACATAGACTCTATGATTTGTAATGATGACCCATCTCAAAGCATAAGTTAGTACGGCATTTACGGAATTAGTTATGATAGTTTTACCGAAGACAATGTTAAGCCGACAGGATAGTTTTGAAGACAGAATTGGTAAAGAGTTAAGGGATTATTTTTTTTATCAAAATAATGTCTTAACAATATAAAGGGAGGACATCCTAGATTTTAACCATTAGATAAATATATATGGAAGCCAACCATGTAAAGTTATTAGCCTTAATAACTTGTATATATGTAATTGTAAATTGTAAGAAGAAAGGATGTGGTAATATTGTAATGATATGATAAAGTGATATGATCTGAATGTAAGAGCAGTGAAAAGATATTGATGCAAGCAGCATAAGGTTATGTACCTTAATCTATTTTTGTAATCAGTATACATTGTACATTACTTGTTTGGGCAGTGGGCTCATCTGGTAATTAGATTTTGTATTGACAACTCCTAACAGGGTTGAGGCTTCTAACAAGGCCTGTAGTCCCTTAATCAAGACTGATACACTATATGCTTGTAATAGACTCCTAATAGGGTCACTATCCTTAACATGATACTTTTGATTAGTGGATCTTTTTGGGTACCATCCCCACCGGGGTTTTCCCTTGGCTAGGGTTTCCTCGAGAAAATATCATATGTTATGAGTTCTTTAGTTTTATTGTTATGCATGTTGTTTAGCTTCTTATGTTATGCATGTGTAAAGATAATTTGTTATATCCATATTTGGGCAAAAGATAAAGTTTTTAGAATATTGATTCACCCCCCCCCTCTCAGTATTCCCTATTTCTAACAATTGGTATCAGAGCTTAGTTACTCGGAAAAGAATCATTCAAGGAAATCCTAGTAGCTTGAGTAAGATCTCTATGGATATGGATCAACTACAAAAGAATCTTGAAGAAGATCTTGATAGATTGATATGCTTATTAATGAAAGAGACACTCTAAAAGGGAAATATGATGATGCAAAGAACCTCATTGAGAAACTGAAAAAGAAGTTGGAAGATCTAAAATCTGAAAAGGAATCCAAAATTCTTATTGAAGATTGTGATGACAATTTAGAAAAAGAAAATGTGATCCTTAAGCATGAACTGAAGATAGCAAAACTGAAATTAAGTTTGAAAGATGGAAATAGCAAGAATGAAGAAAATCTGAGATCTGAGAATGAAAAGTTGAAGATTGAAAATGAAGAACTGAAATCTAAACTTGGAAATGTAACATCTAAACTTGAGAAATACAACAAGATTGTGAAAGGTGAACTGACTCAATCCAAACAACAACTTGAAAGGCTATATTCAAATAGTGAGAAGATTGATGAACAAGTATCTTTTGGGAAACCATCCTATGAGAAGACTTGACTTGGATTTAACATATGTAGAACAAATGATGAGAACAAGGAACCAGATCTAAAAATATCTGAAAGTCTAGATGAGAACAACAAATCAAAAGAACCACCTAAGCAAGAAGAATCACCCAAAGGTATGCAAAGAGAATTCAAAGGTAGATGTTTTGGTTGTAATACTATTGGTCATATGAAGAGAGATTGCACAGGTAAGCAATTTAAACCTCTTAATGGTTATTGTTATAATTGTCATGGTTTTGGACATAGAGCTATTGAATGTAGAAAACCTAAAGTTATTGAAAACAATTATGGTAATAGAATGTTTAGGAATACTAACAATGTAGATAAGAGACCTACTGAAGATATGAATAGAAGAAATGGAATAGTATGTTATAGATGCAACAAGGTTGGACACATTGCTAGAAACTGTAGATCACAAATCAATCAGCATGGACTAAGATATGGAAACAATGGAACTATTTTTGAGATATGCAACAAGATTGGACATACAACAAGATTTTACAGAATGAACAATGGAGTTTTTCATCCTAACCCTAACCCTAGAAATCATGAAAGAAGAAATAAAGATGCAAGAAACAAATAGAAAGGTTTCTATAATAATGCAGATGAAGTGAAGTTTGTTAAAGGCACAAATCAAGGAGACATATTCAACATTGAAGGTAATCAAAAAGGTGAAGTATCAAGTGGTAAGAATGAATCCTTACCTGACCTATCTGGAAGCACTTGATTTATGAAAATTACAGTAGATTAGGAACTTAGAATTAGTGTAGAAGTAGATTTATGATGAATTAAGTCTTGCACAATTAATGTAAGGTAGTTTATGATGTACTGATGCTATGGTTAAGAGAAAAAAAGAAAATATTATGTTTTGCAAGATTGCAAGAAGTTTTAAGTTTTTGCAGGTTAACAGAAACAACTTTTTGGAAAGAAGCGGCAAAAGAATTGAATGAGATGTCAGACCTAAGTGAGATTGAGGTAATAAAAGGTTATGATCGATGTTATTTGATCATCAAAGCAAGTTGAAGTTTTTAGGAGAGCAAAGAGTAGTGATTGGAAGCATTTTGCAATGATTTGGTGAAGGATTTGAGCGTCGAATCTATGCAAGCCCTAGAATCAGGAATTTGAGGTATTTTACTTGGTAGATCTTTGAATTGGTATAAAGAACTAGAAGCACTCATGGATGCATCTTTAATTCATAATGTCAGAGAAAAAAATAGACCTAGAATGAAGAGGGAACCAGTAGAGCCCTTGGAAGAAGATAACCCTAGTTTAGCATTATCATCCGTACCAAACAGAGTTTTGCATTTGGAGAATGTGAGAAGTTATCTTGGATGCAAGTTAGAAACCATTAATGATAGTGATTTTACCAATGAATATCGGAAGATTTACAATCAAGATATGTCATTGAAACAAGGATATGAACATTTGAAAGACAATGAGATTGTTAAGTATGCATTGCAGTATGAATTTGACAATGACGAATGCACTAAGATTATTTTGAGCAGAATTCATAATGTAAAGTTTTGGCTAAAGGATAGAGTGATAGACATTACAACTGACTTGATTCATGAAGTCACTTGACTATCTAAAACTGGTGCTATTCCTTCAATGAAAAGAATATGAGGAAAACAGTCATGGACAGCACAAAATCAACCTATAATGGCAAAGGAATTGTGATTAGCAAGATCAAACAACATGATGTTAGATATTTATGCAAGTTTTTAACCACTAAGTTTTGTGTGAATTCTAGAGAAGATGAAATTGTAGCTGGAATGGTACACATAACCTATTTAATGTGTATTGACAAGGTACCAGTTGATATGTGTGAAATTATGAGAATACAATTGTTTGAAAACTTGGAGAAGATTAAGGAAACTAAGTATGCACAATTTAGATTTTCATCCTTAATCACATACATGTTTTTCCACCTATTGAGAAGATTTATGTACACCATTGCAAATGATTGGAATGATGGTCAATCTACTATGGAAAGGATAAATAAAGTATATATGAAACATGTTATTGACAAAGTGAATGAGAGTGCTATGTTAGTGATGAAGACATTTCAGAAATTGGTAATCAGCAGATCAAGGATTCCACAGTCTATTGTGGAGAAATATAAAGATGATATATGTTTTATGGTTGACGCTAACTTTACCTATATTGAAGCAGTGCAGCCTAGAATTGAGTTCATAAACCCTCTTGGCTATGAGATATCTGAGATAGAAATAGAAGAATATGTTGCCAGGTTACTTAAGTGTAAGTTGGACACTCAATGCAAAAGGTTTGGAAATTTTGAAGAGAATTTCAACTCTGCAAAAGCTATAATTGAGGAGAAGCAATCTAAGAAGAGAGTTGACAGCACTATAAAGAAAATATTGAAAGATTCAGGATTGACACAACATGAGTTTGAGATAGAAAAGAACACAACAGTAGCAATCAGAATGAGTGAACAAAAAGAAGTTTTGTCTACCCCACCAATTGCAATACAATAGAAAGAACGTCAATTTAAGGTGAAAGTAGAGGAACCAGAGATGGAACAAGAAACAAGGAGACCTACTAGGTCTACCTCCTCCACTCCTAGGAAGAGAAAGAAAGAAATTGCTGCTGGACCTGGTAAGAGGTAGAAAATTTTGGTGCCACCAGTTTCTAGGAAAGTTGCAATAATTAAAGATGATGACACTACTTTAGTTAAGAAGAAAGCTTGGAAACCCAAAGTTGAAAAGCTTAATGAGTAGATTATTGAAGATGGAGACTTTACCAGAATGAATAAGTACTATAGTCTTTATGATTATTCAGACAGACTTAACTTGGAGAATGCAATTGTAAAGCACATGGTTTTTGCAAATAAGAAGTTTGACACTATTCAGGATTAGATACTTGATGACTTGTATAACAAACTTGTAAATAGAAAGAAGAGGGCACAAGAAGAAGACACTTCTATTAGAGAGAATCTAGTAAGAAAGCTTTGTGATGTGAGAGATGATGCACACCTGAAGTAGATATTGAAGGCCTTAAGTACCCATCTGAGAACCAAAAGGAGAACCATTCTAATTATGAGAAGTAGATATGAAGAAGTTAATTCTGATATAGAACATGCAATAATCAAGGTTATGGCAGAAATTGTTGGAGAACCATCAATTGCAGCAGAACAAGCAGGTGAAGCAGAACAAGAGGATATTCCCTTTCCTCTAGCTATTAGCATTGAAGATGAATCAATGAATGTAGAAGGTACAAATGTCATTTTGGATACTGCTGACAATGTATTCAAGAATTTAGGAAACATTGTTGATAATTCGGCTCTTGATGAACTGGATAAAGAAGCAAAGTAGACACAAACCACTATTGAAGAACCTAAAGCAACAGAGATTCAAGCACCTATTCCTATCAAAGAAGATATCAGTCTTACTCCTGAGATTGGAAAGAAGAAGGAAATTGGATCTTTATTTGAGGATTTAGGAAAAGAAGTTGATGATGATGATCAGTTGGAACTGATCACTTCTTTGAATAAGATTATTGGAAAGAACAAGAAAGTGAAGAATCTTGAAGGGAGTCTAAAGGAACTAACTGAGAAGCTACAAAGAATTGTAACTACAAAAATTATAGAGGTAGACCCTTTGGAGAAAGCTAAGAAGGTAATGAGCACTTTTGATAATGAATTCACTAACCTATCTGATATTGCAAAAGTGAGAGCTCAAGCAGCTTATGAAGCTGAAATGCTTTTGAATATTAGCTAGAATATCAGGAATGATATTAACAGTCTTGATATCTGTATCAAGGACTTGGGGAAGAATTTGGAAATAGGAAAATATTTGTACATACAGTGTACAAAATCAAAGACCTTAACGGTAGAAGAAGATCAGAAGATGAAGTTGAAAGAAGCAGAAATTTAGAATGAATGTAACCTTCTTTCTAGCCCCAATGTGAAGGTATTAGATATTGAGAAGAAATTTAGGAAGATTTATGATGAAATTAGAGTTTTGCAAGATGAAAGGAATAGAAAAATGAGAAGATTTACTCTTTTGAGAGAGCACACTTCTATGAAGTTAAGTGTAATTGAAGAATAGTTGGAAAAATGTCTTTCAGCAAAGACATCTTTTTAGAAGTTTAACTTTGAAAACCTTCAAGCATGTCAAATAGCAGCTTATGGACTAAGCACTTTACTCAATGTGGCAGATTCCATTAAGAAATCATGGGAGAAGGAGATAGAAGCAATGAAAGTTGATTTTGCATATTGTGTTGCAAGCCTACCGGCTTTGTAATAAGGAACTAAGGTATAATATTTTTTGTGACACAATTTTGTAGCCCTCCCTACTTTATTTTGTCATTGTTGTCAAAGGGGGAGAGATATAGAGCAAAAAATTGTTGTATATGATATGGATTGATACTCTTATAGGGAGTATTGTATTAGAAATTATATTTTGAGGAGTTATAAGGATAATATATGTATATGTTATACTATGGCCACAATTTTGAGACAATTTTGAGATTTTGAGTTGTACACTTAGCCAATTTTTTCATATGTTTCCACCAATGCAAAAGGGGGAGACTGTTGGCAATTTGGTTGAGCTGAGTACATAGATGTTTTCATTATGGAAACATATGATCCACATGAAGAGTGCAAAGGTCAGAGAGCAAGTATAGCAAAGCGCATTGCAAATTTGTCTAAGTGTGAGACAACATTTTCACCAGTGTACCCGGACATAGTTTTTTTTTATGATGTTGACTAGAGTAAGTTTAGTGCTTGCACACTTGAACATAGACTCTATGATGTCTAATTATGACCCATCTCAAAGAGAAAGTTAGTATAGCATGTACGGAATTAGTTATGATAGTTTTACCGAAGACAATGTTAAGCCGACAGGACAGTTTTTAAGACATAATTGGTAAAGAGTTAAGGGATTATTTTTTTTTATCAAAATAATGTCTTAAAAATATAAAGGGATGACATCCTATATGTTAACCCTTAGATAAAGATATATGGAAGCTGACAATGTAAAGTTATTAGCCTTAATAACTTGTATATATGTAATTGTAAATTGTAAGAAGAAAGGATGTGGTAATATTGTAATGATATGATAAAGTGATATGATGTGAATGTAAGAGAAGCGAAAAGATATTGATGCAAGAAGCATAAGGTTATGTACCTTAATCCATTTTTGTAATTAGTATACATTGTACATTACTTGTTTGGGCAGTGGGCTCGTCTGGTAATCAGATTTTGTATTGACAACTCCTAACAGGGTTGAGGCTTCTAACAAGGCCTATAGTCCCTTAATCAGGACTGATACACTATATGCTTGTAATAGACTCCTAACAGGGTCAATATCCTTAACAAGATAATTTTGATTAGTGGTTCTTTGTGGGTACCATCCCCACCGGGGTTTTCCCTTGGCCAGGGTTTCCTTGAGAACATATCATGTGTTATGAGTTCTTTAGTTTTATTGCTATGCATGTTGTTTAGCTTCTTATGTTATGCATGTGTAAAGATAATCTGTTATATCCATATTTGGGCAAAAGATAAAGTTTTTAGAATACCGATTCACCCCCCCCTCTTAGTATTCCCTATTTATAACATAAAGATCTTTGTAAGTTGTTTCTCAGGGGGTTGATATGATAACCTGGCAGTGAGGTTCTTCCATCATTGCAATTAATCAGCTAGGCTTTATCCTCCTTTCTGCTTCAAGTTAGAAAGGTCTAGGAAAGACAACTCATTCTCGACATTATGGGCATATGATGCAAGAGCATCCTAGGTGTAAGAGCAATCTTGCATCACCCAAAAATATTTCTAGTTTCTTTTCAATAAGGGCTATCTTGTGCAGAGCTACTATTTTTGGAAAGTTACTATTTTTAGCAATTTTTGTGTTCAAACTTAGAATGGTCTATTTTCTTCCCTGGAGGTTCTTTTTGGACATATCAGCCTACCAGTAAAGTTTCATTGCCAGATCAAGTCTAGTTTTGAAGATATTGAAAATTTTTGGTATTGGCAGCAGGGTACAAAAACTTCAAACTCAGTTTTGAAGGCTTTAGAGGCCTTGGATGAGGTCAAAACTTTGGCTGAATGAAGCTTGCTTAATGCAAGCATTGTAGAGAACTTCACACCCTTTCCAAAATTGGGTCATAATAGTCAATTGGGTCAATGGGTGATGACTTATGGTCTCCGAAAGTTGGGTCACCTGAAATGGCAAAAAATGATTTTCCTTCAACAATTTTGTTTGGGTTTCAAAAGTTATTTTGAGCTGACTTTGATGTAATAAATTGTAAAATAAAATAATTCTAAGTTTGGTCGGCCTTATTGGCTAAAATTATGGAACCTTCCCAGGTGGTGGAAAATTGCCTATATAAGGAAGGTTGTAGTATTGTCTAAGGCAGTTGGGAGTAGTTCTGGGTAGATCTGGGTAATGATTCAAGACTTTTCCCTAAAAAATATTGTAAGGGAAAATTCCCATGTGGCTTTGCATATTGTAATTCTAAAATTTGTAATTCCACATTTGTGGAGATAATAAGAAGCCCATTTTTTGTTCTTACAATTTGTTGTTATTTCTCTATTTCTGTTATGTGTTTGTGGTATTAAGGGGAGCACCCTTCATCAACATATTGGGAAAAAACCTTCTCAAAGAGCTCGACAATGGTTGTGACTATCCCATAGGGTATCTTGTAGAACCACTCAATAGAAGTTCCTCCCAAGCTCTTGGGAAATAGGTGCATAAGGAAGTTGTCACTATAGACCACTTCTTGACAAGCCATATAGAACTCCTTTATATGACTAGTGGGATCTCCTTTCCTTTAATATTTATCAAAATTAGGTGTCTCAAAGTGTTTGGAAAAGAGGAGCCTTGTGATTGATCTATCAAAAGGATAGGGATAGACCTTGTCAAACTTGAAGGCCTTTCCCTCCGTTCTGGCCTTGAGATCCTTAAGACCATTCTACATCTCTTCCCACTCGACATTGATTAGCATTGGAGTGAGTACTCCCATTGGAAAAGGATCTGATGGTGCTGGTGAATAAGGATGATTTTACAGTGGATATTGCAGAGTGGGAAATGGAGACTTCTCAACAAGATAGGTGGATTGGAATGGATGTTGGGGTGATGGTTTATGGGGAGGATATTGTTGCTGAGGTGCGGGAGCATACTGTTGTGGAGGATATGAAGTGGATTGTTTCTAATAGGGTATGATGGGATTATGTTGTTGGGAGATGATGGAATATTATTGTATTGTTGGATAAGAGGATGCTTGTTGCTACTAGGGGACAATGGGATGTTTTTGCTATGCTACAAAGTATTGCTATGGTGGAGGAGGTTGATGGAATGGTGCAATTTGTTGATATGATTGACCTTGATGCACTTTTATTTGAGATTGGCTAATGTAGGTCAGATGCATTCTTGCATTTCTTAGGGGTGGAATGAATTTTGGGAAGCTTGTGATGGGAGGTTATTGTGTAGGGTAGTTGGTGAGATGACATGAACTTTGTTGTTAGTATGGTGGAACTATTTGAGAAGTGGTAGGCAGTATAGATAGATAGTTTGTGTATGAAGGAAAGGATGAGATTGGTGGAGGTTGTGATTGTTGTTGTTGTGCTTCTTGAGGGAAAGTGACTTGTTGGTTAGCAAGTGTGGATATGTGGGATTGGGTCAGTATACCCAGAGCTTGCATTTATGCTTGAGTGAGGTCCCAACAAGAACTGGTTCATGGTGGGAGTTGTGATGTGGAGGATACTAGAAATGAAGATGTGATGGTGGGGGTTTGGGATGTAGATGGTGGATTCTAAGATCCCATGGAGGGCATCCTTTTTGTGAAGGTAGTTTGTTGGGCTTGCGTATTAGAAATGAAAGGTGGAAGTGGAACATATGCATGTTGGGGAGTGGAAGAAAATTCTTGTGTTTCCCATGAGAAGAGTGGTGCTAACATGGAAGCTTGCTAAGAAAAGGAGGGAAATGATTACATTTCCCCCAAAAATGGTGATGTTTCTTGGCTTGTGGATGGTGGAGGAACTATTTGTGTACTAGCTTGTGTGGGAGGTGGTGGTTGGTTTTGTAGGATGCTTTGGGCCTGAGTTGTGGCTTGGGATGCTATAGGAGATGATGGTGTTCCCATGATGGAAAAGGGAGTGGATTGTGTTGTTACTTGTGTTGTGGGATTTGTGAAGCTACTTTGCAAGAGATGGGGGATGGGAGAGGCTTCCTGAGATATGTGCAAGTTAGGATCATGGATTTGTTGGATGATGGGGGTGTAAGTTTCAGCTAGGATATAGATAGTGTTAATGGGATGAGGGGCTAGAGATGCAGTGGAATGGAAGTACCCTCTTGTGTGAAGTTTTCCATTATAGCTTGTCTATTCTGATCAATAATTATATTCACCATTTGTGCATGCCATGGATGGCTCATGAATGTTTCTATAGAAAATGAAGTGGGGGGTATGTTGGGATCATCCCATATATTCTCATTTTGTGGGATTTGTGGATTGTAGGTCACCATCGCGCTAGTAGGATTGTTAGGATTAGATGAACTAGTGGCCAGGTTGGGATCCATATTCCTTCTCCTCTTGGATCACATCTCGACAGGCATGCAATGTCAATCTAAGGATGATAATGCAAATGATGGGATGGATGTAGGAACTCTAAGGATGATGGATGCATATCTAAAGAATCTCTAAAGATGGTGGATTGCTAGGATGTGATGTATGGACTTGGATCAAATTAAGGATGATGGGATGTCAAAAGATGGTGGGATGTTGGATTTGGATTGAGGAGATGATGGAATATTTTTGGAAGCTTGTGGAGGATTAGGAAGTATCAGTCAAAATGAGTTTCTTTTTCCTAATGTAGGATCAAATAGGATTGGATTGTCACCCTAAGATAGGCTAATCATCTTTGGCTGATAGGATTCTTGTGAATGTAGGCCAATCTCTTGCTCAAGATGATGAAGCTAACAAGGAAAAGTATTGATGCCCTAGACAATACTTAGTCAAAGGGTGGAGATTTCTGATTTGGTATACAGTTTTGAGTCAACTCAAAGGATAGGACACAAAGTGTTTGGGATTTGGTTTACTGGATTTGGTTCAAGGATGATGGTTTCTTACTTTGATGATGGTTTCTTACTTGGATGATGGATAATGGATGAGGCAAGGATTCTGACTTGTGGATTTCTGATGGAAGGATGATGAAGGATGACTAAATGATGCTATTCTAAGAGGATGACCTAGATGCAACTCAAAAAGATGATCTATGATGCAACTAGGAAGATCATAAAATAATGCATCTAAGGATGGATGGTGATAATCTAAGGATGATCTGGGATGTAAAGGATGCTGAGATAGGATTTTGGGATTCTAAAGGAATGGTGGATATACGATGGGCTGAACTAGTCCTCACTCTCCAGGTTGATATAGCGATGATTAACCTAGAACCGATATGTAAACTGTTTCACTCTGGCATTATAGCCCACGTTGTCTAATTTCTCTTGATATTTCTCTTCTACTTGGATTGCTTTGAGGTAAGGTTGGTGATCTTTTAGGTTTCTTTCTACAACATTTCTCTCTTGATTGACTCAGGAATTGGGAAGTTTGTCTTTCTTGTGTTTGATTGAATCAGACATATCTTGGAAATTTTTGGCAATTGGATTGAAACAAAGCTTTGGATATCTGATTTTGAATAATTTCCTTTTGCAAGGATATTTGAATAACTTTGATTAAGATTTGGCACCAGTTTTGATGTCTCCAATTGCAAAGGATAAATTCAACAAATGACACTTTGAAAGAAATCCTGACAAAGGACAAAGAAAATTTGTGGGATGAAAAAAAATGATTAACAAATAACTCTGATAATGCTTCCAAAAGATGTGTATGTTTTGACAAGTGTTTGCACTGAGTTTGTAACTTCAAAAACACTTGAAATAGAACTACCTAAGGGAAGGATAGTATCAAAATCTTTTCCCACAGCTTGATATCCCTAAAAGGGATACATATGGTGAGTGTCTTAAGGTGATTCGGGAAACCACTTGGATCGATCCTTGCACAAAGATTTTGATACCTTTGGGAGTAGATCGGAAAACCTCTAATTTATCAAGTGTTTAATTTGGTCTGTGGAGTCATCCCAATTGGCTTGTAAGTGTGTGACTCACTTAAGATCCTAGTTGACCATGCCAAAATAGTAGGGATATTCACCTACCTAGGCTACCCTCAACACACATCACCCAAGCTTGAGGGGATGAAATGAGAGTTTTCTCAATGCTTTATTACTATACCAGTTGGGGAAGTACCAGTTTGAAGTAATTCTCCAAAGAGGAAGTGCTTTTATCTCTTGACAGGCTTCTCTAGATGTAAAATAAGTGAACTTGTCCAAGTTCAACCTTTTTCATGTCACTTAGATAACAAGGATTTATAGAATTGGAAGCATTTAACAAGTACACCAAGAAGATTTCTTTCCCAATTTGATTAATTGAATTTTAAAAATGAAGACTTTTCCAAACACATGTGCTTCAGTTTTTTATTTGTTCATTTCTTTTGAAGACAAGAAAAGCTTTGAAAGAGATTTGCAAGTTCTTTACTTTGGCATTCAAGATTGAGTTTTTTCTTTCTTTAGGAACCTGATTTTGAACTTTTGAAAATGCAATAAATTATTTGTTTTCAATTTTAATATATTCAAGATTGTGTTTTTTAAAGACTCAAATAAAAATGAATTTTTGGACTTTGGTTGATTTCTTTAGACTCACTCAAGATTTGTTGTTCTAGAATTTAGTTTTTAGACCCAAAAGAAGAGATTCCTAGATAGACTCATGCATGAGAATTTTTGGAAACATTCAAGATTTTTCAACAAGACATTTTTTTTAACCAAAAACAAAGCATTAAGATTGATTTAGGAATGTTTAGGAACTGAATAGGAAAGAGATGCAGATTTGTTTCAAGATTGCATAAAACTTGAAAGCACTTTGAAATTTTGAAAATGAAGTTCACTTTTACTTAAAAAAATGCATTGAGTTGGATTTAATAACACTTTGACTAGATTAGGATTCTTTAGGAACTAAATAGGAAAGAGGTGCAGATTTGTAGTTCTTTTTATGCATCCCAAATTTGAAGTGTTCCTAGTTTGCATGAAAGAACCCTAAGACTTTAGATTTTCATGAATGAGGTTCTTTTTTAGCCAAATGAAAGACATTAGAGATGTGTTTGATTTTTTTAGGACCAATTAGGAATTATTTAGGATTTTTTAGGAATGATTAGGAAACGTTTAGGAACAATATGTAGTGTAGTCCATTAAGGGCATTCAAGAATGACTAGAAGTTTATTTTAAGCCAAGTAAATGAAGTGTTTGAATTCCTAAACATGCAAGGAGGTTATTGAGCCTTAAGGATTTTATTTTTTAGTGATTATCTTTTCCTCCATGAAGTACATGCAAGAGTATGATGTCAAAAATTACAAGTTTGAAGTCTAGGGTCACTAGGATCTCCAAACATGCCCAAAAAGTTAATAAAGAATAAGTTTAGGGCCTCAAACAAGCCCTCTTCCTCCCATAAGACACTTGGGACCAGTGATATTTTTGAGTTATAGTTTCTTTTGACACTTCACATGTTCCCATACAACAATACCTTACTACCCATAGGACACTTGAGCTGGAAAGTGAGAAAAAGCCCAAAAATACAAGTAAAATGGATCATACAAAAATACACATCAACTCATAAGATAGATGGGGGGTTCCCATATGACACTTCATTCCATTTATGTAATTTTGTACAAAACTACATAAAAATTTGTCCGTGATGCTTCAAAAAGTGAGTTTTTGGCAAAAAAACCCTAAAAAATACAGTTTAGGAGGCTTGTGGTGTCCCACCGGGCATGCCAAAATGTGATCAGAGAAAACCTAACCTATTTGGAATAGGCATAGAAATTAAAACATTATTCAAACTATCTATTCCTACCATATAGTAAAATGAATTTGCAAAGACACTTAGATAGAGCTTGAACGGGAGCACCATGTCACCGTTCGATTTGCTCTTGATTTAGGGATGTGGGTGTGCTCTCAAAACAATTGGAGAATTTCCCTAATGAAATTTAGTAAGGATTAAGATGGATTAGGGAACATGAGAACCCCATAATGGCACAATATCAGGTATAGAACACCTGATTTTCCCCTAATGATGATCAAATGCATATTAAGCTACAAATGATTATTCTAAGATTAATTTTAGACCAAATGAAGTGTGATGTGATGAAATGATATGAAAAAAAATCAAACAAACTAAGATTAATCCATATTAGCTAAGCTAGGATGTGATTTAGGAAAGCTTAGAAATGAACTAAACTAGCTATTAGAAATTAAGTTATGATTAACTAGAAGTGATTTAGCATTATAACATTACTATGTAAATGAAAGGTGAATTTGGTAATTTTCTCTTGGAAGTGTGGGTATTTATAGGATTTGAGGAAGGGCTTGGGTTAGGAAGTGGAGTTAGGGTCTGATTTAGGGTTTGGGGTAGAGTCTGAGGTTGAGTTAGGGGTAAGGTTAGATGGATGAGGGTTAAAGGTTGCTCACACATGTGTGAGAAACACTAGGGAAGTGTGCCTATGGAAGTGTAAGAAGCCATTAATGAATTTGTAAGGCTCATTAATGAGAGGGTTTGACCAAAAGTCAAAGGAGACTGGATTAGGCTAAGAAAGTTAGGAAACGCCTTCTAAACAGGTTTAGGAAAGTTTAGGAAAGTTTAGAAGGGTTTAGGAATCTCTAGAAGATTCTAGGGTTTTGAGGGATTTAAATAAATAATTTATTTATTTAAATGATTTTTGGTCAATTTATTAAATAATTAATAAATTTTGGAGGGAATGATGCTCAAATTGGGTTTAAACATTTCTGGAAGGGATTTCTTAATTAGATGTTTTTAATTAATACAGGAGGGATTAATGGTATAATAATAAATAAATAAATAAGTAAATTAATTAATTAATTAACAAATGATGATGTCATCAGGAGTTTTGAAAAAATAAAATATTTTTATTTTGGCAAAGGCTTTTTAGGTGTCTACACTTATAAGAATTGGATTTGTTAGAGCTAGTGATAACAACAACCTATACTTGAAATGTGAAACTGATGATAAGATTCTTATAGCTGAAATTTTTGTTGATGATATCATATTTGGAGGTCATGATACTTTATGTAAATATTTTTCTTCTAAAATGAGTAAAGAGTTTGAAATGTTGATATTTGGGGAGATCAAATTTGTTCTTGCTTTGAAAATTATACAACAAAAGGAAGGCACCTATATCACCAATCTAAATACATTAAGGAAATTTTGAAGAAATTCGGTATGAAAGATTCAAAGCCAATTGTTACGCCTATGGTAACCAGATGCAAGATGACCAACGACGATAAGTCAACAGAGGTAAATCAAACCTTATACAGATCTATAATTGGAAAATTCATGTATGTTGTGCACAATATACCAAATATTGCACATGTTGTTGACATAGTAGCTAGATTTTCTACTAATCCTAAAGACACACACATGATCGTTGTGAAAAGAATTTTGAGATATCTAAAGGACACTAAGAACTATGGTTTTTGGTATAAGAAAGAAGGAAATTTTGAACTTAAAGTTTATATAGATGCTGATTGGGCTGGAAATATTGATGATAGAAAAACCACTAATGGTGGAGCATTCTTTTTGGGAGAAAGATTAGTAACATGGATAAGCAAAAAACAAGGATGCATTTCTCAGCCCACTATAGAAGGAGAATATGTTGTTTTTGTTTCTAATTGTTCTAATATTACATGGATTAAACAATTGTTGAAAGGTATGAATGAGGAGGTCATTGATCTAGTGACAATATATTGTGACAACAAAAGTGCTATAAATATTTCAAAAAATCCAATGATGCATGTGAAGACAAATCATATATCTATTAAATATCATTACTTGAGCAAGAAAGTTTAGGAGAAACATGTCACATTAGAATGTGTGAAGTCACATGAGCTACTTACTAATATATTCACAAAACCCTTAGCGAAGGATACTTTTGAATACTTGAGAAGTAGACTAGGGGTCCATCCCTTGTCTAACAGTCACTACTTGGTGATATGGGGTTGCATCAACATGTACTTCTATCAGAAGATATAATGACATTGATGCATGATGTCCACACTTTGGGTTACCTAAGGTTGTTAAGAAGATCTAGAAGAAAAGATGAAACAGAAAACATATGTGCATGCAAGGTACAAGAATTTGTAAAAGGGACAACAAAGATACTTATTTCGCTGTTGAAGAGATGATTACTTTTGGCATTGTTGTCAAAGGGAGAGATGGTCATAAAATATTCAGGAGAGATGATGAAATATTAGTTATAAATGAAGCTAACTGAAAGGGAGAGACATTGATGTTGTGTAGTGATTAAACATATTAAATGTATAAGCTAAGAGAGAGCTTATCAAGTAACATCATATAGACCGATTTGGAGACACTTAAGATGTTTGGTATTCTATGGCATATTTCATATTGTGTTTCCATCAATGCCAAAGGGAAAGATTCTTATACTAAATATGAAGAACTACATGAAGAAAAAAATGTGAAGATGATCACTGAGCTACAAAGGTATATGTGAGACATTAGATCATTTTTTATATTTTCATCGATGTCAACTAGTTTTGATTGTACTTATCATGTTCCTTGCAAACATATGAAGAAGATAATATTGGTGAAGGAAAGAGATATTAAAATGAAAATGAGATGTATGAGTAAGTTATGAATATGGTATTCATTGGGTAACTTATTGATGAGTCTATGAAAATATCATAATGATTTGATTGGCTTGCATGATTTTGTTAAGTATTAAAGTTCAAGAATGTAAAAGTTTATGTGGTCAGTATATGAAGAACTTAGTGTACACCGAGAAGATGAAGTTTACACCGAGCTAGTGTAGTGTACATCGAGTGCAGTATTAACCGAGTAGGAAGTCATCGACACATCACGGTATTGACCGAGTGAGAGAAATAAGGAGAAACATATGATTGCCGACATAAGATGATGAGTTGCATGAATCTGGAAGATTTCAAGGATAAAGATAAAGTTTATTATGAAGATCTACTACTGAAAAAAATCAAGGTTGATCAGATGATGAAGATTGAAAATGTATTAAGGTACAAGTTCCGAGGAAGGTTAAAGAGGCAAAATCAATGGTGGAGATTAAGAGGCAAAATCTATGGCTGAGAAGAAAATGGTTTATCATGTCTACATAAGGAGATAAGAAATTCAACAAGAGTTATGTGTGTGAGGAGAATATTGTATTCATGTGAAGCTAGTCAGACAGGTTGAAGTAAGAACCAAGCAATTCTATAGAAAAGACTGAGTGTCAGAAGGAGATTAATCAAGAAGAATAGAGTTGGAGGAATAAATGAATTTGAAGAGATTATGATGACTAGAGCTATTATGAGCTTAGAATAGATATGATGCAGGAGCATCCTGGGTGTAAGAGCAATCTTGCATCACCCAAAAATATTTTTGTTTTTATATTCAATAAGGGCTATTTTGTGCAGAGCTGCTATTTATGGAAAGTTACTATTTTTGGTAATTTTTGTATGTGCTTAGAATGATCTGATTTCTTTCTTGGAGGTTCATTTTGGTCATATAAATCTACCAGTAAAGTTTCATTGCCAGATCAAGTGTATATTGGAAGATATTGAAGATTTTCGGTATTGGCAGCAGGGTATAGAAACTTTGAACTCAATTTTGAAGGCTTTAGAGGCCCCGGATGAGGTCAAAAATTTGGGTGACGGGTGCTTGCATGGGTCAAGCCTGTAGAATGTTTCGTGGCATTTCTGAAATAGGGTTATAATAGTCGATCAGGTCAACTGGTGATGACTTATGGTCTTCGGAAGTTGGGCCACCTGAAATGGCAGAAAATAATATTCTTCAAAATTTTTGTTCAGGTTTCAAAGGTTATCTTGAGCTGACTATGATGTAATAAAATGTAAAATAAAATAATTCTAAGTTTGGTCGGCCTTATTGGCTAAAATTCTGGAACCTTCCCAGGTGGTGGAAAATTGCTTATATAAGAAAGGCTTTATTATTGTCTTAAGCAGTTCAGAATAGTTCTGGGTAGTAGATCTAGGTAATAATTCGAGGCTTTGTCCTACAAAATATTGTAAGGGAATGCCCATGTGGCTTTGCATATTGTAATTCTGAAAGTTTGTAATTCCACATTTGTGGAGATAATAAGAAGCCAATTTTCTGTTCTTGCATATTATTGTTGTTTCTCT
The DNA here is from genome assembly GCA_027943335.1 of Chamaecyparis obtusa. Taxonomy (NCBI): domain Eukaryota; kingdom Viridiplantae; phylum Streptophyta; class Pinopsida; order Cupressales; family Cupressaceae; genus Chamaecyparis; species Chamaecyparis obtusa. The sequence goes on along the minus strand of BSBK01008731.1, from coordinate 728,047 downwards.
ATTTCTGTTATGTGTTTGTGGTATTAAGAGGAGCACCTTTCATCAAGTGGTATCAGAGTAGGAGTTCCTGAGTGTGTAAACAGATCATCGACTGTGAGGTAGTTTGCATCAGGATCGTGGTTAGGGTTTTAGTGCGCATCTCAAAAATGCCTCCACGAAGGGAACGTGGTGGAAGAGCTAGTGTTGTAATGTCTAAGGTTAGAGCACTCCAGAGACAAGTGCAAGCATTGCAAGAAGAGATTCATAGAGGAATGAATCTTAATGTCAGAGATGAAAGCGAGGATGAAGCCGAAAAGAGAAGATCAAGAAGAAGTCGAAATTGTTAACCAAGAGGAAGAAAGACTTTTTTGGGCCATTTTCAAGATTGGGAAAAGACCTAAGATTGAGGTCCCTACATTTTTTGGAAATCTTAACCCAGAAGAATTGATCGATTGGATCAATGAATGTGAGGAATATTTTGAGTATGAAGATGTTGGGGATCCTGATAGGGTCAAATTTGCGAAGGCCAGACTAAAAGGTCATGCAAAGATATGGTGGCAAGAAATTCAGTTGGAGTGAAATAGAAGGGGAAAGGAGAAAATCATGAGATGGGATTAGATGGTGGATAAATTGAAGTGACAGTTCATTCCTGTTGATTATGAGCTTGACCTACTAAAGAAAATGCAAAGTTTGAAGCAAGCGGGAAGATCTGTTCAGGAGTATACTGAGGAGTTCTATCGGCTCCTCATCAGAACGGGCCATGCAGAAGCTGATAAGGAGAAAGTTTCATGTTACCTTAATGGGTTGAGGCTGAGCATTCAGGAGGAGCTGAATCTGGTTCGAATGAACAGTATTGAAGAGGCATACCAGTTTGCCCTAAAAGTAGAGGAAAAGTTGAACAAGAAGTTTGAGAGCAGACAAAATGGAAGAGGTCATGGTGGATGATCTGGTGGATGGTCATATGGTGGCCGAAATGAAGATCCAAAAAAGAAGGATGAGGCCAGTAGTAGTCAGAATCAGTGAGGAAATAATTCCAATCGCTTCTAGGATCAGAATAATAGAGATCAGAGAGGAAGAGGAAAAGGACAAGGATCTGGAAGAGGTGGCTTCTGTGAAACATGTTTTCATTGTGGAGAAGAAGGTCATAGGGCATTTGAATGTCCTCAGTGCCAAGGAAGAATAGATAGGAGAAATGAAGGCCAGGCTAGAGTTGCACATGTAGATGAAGATGCTAGATCATCAAATTTTGAAGATGCTGAAAGAGGAGAAACGTTGATTAATAGAAGATTCCCGTTGAGTGGTGAGAATGAACCTGAGAAAAGGAGGAGCCTATTTCACACCAAGTGCAAGTGTGAAGGTAAATGTTGTGATGTGATTATTGATAGTGGAAGCACTGACAATTTGGTGTCAAAAGAGATGGTGACAAAATTGAAGCTCAAGAGACAGAAACACCCACATCCATATCGGATTGTCTAGGTATAGGATGACCATAAGGTCATGGTCAATGAACAATGCCTAGTGAAGTTCAAGGTTGGTGGATACCAAGATGAGGTATTGTGTGATATCATATCTATGGATGCATGTCACATGTTGTTGGGTAGACCATGGCAGTTTGACAGATGTGTTGTACATGATGGTCGTGCGAATACCTATTCTCTGACAAAGGATGGAGTGCGATATAAGCTAAAACCATTGAAGGAGACTAAAGAAAAGGTATGTGGTAATGCAAGGATAACTTTTGTTGATGGAAGAAATTTCCTAGATGGTATGAGGCATGAGCATGTATGTTTTACTTTAATTCCAAAAGCTGGTAAAGAGGAAGTAGAAGATGTTCCTATAGATGTTGTAGATTTGTTGAATGAGTTTCAGGATATTGTATCTGATAACATGCCTGATGGATTACCACTAGTCAGGAAGATCAGTCATCAGATGGACTAGATCCCAGGAGTGAGTCTTCTGAATAAGGCAGCACACAGAATGACACCTGTAGAAAGTGAGGAGTTGAACAGGCAAGTACATGAGTTGTTACTGAAAGGATTGATTTGTGAGAGTCTGAGTCCCTATGCTATGCTAGTGGTATTAGCACAAAAGAAGAATGGAGAGTGGAGGATGTGTACAGATTCAAGAGCAATAAACAAGATCACAATCAAGTACAAGTTTCCATTGCCATGAATGGATGATATTATGGACTGTTTGAGTGGAGCTGTGTATTTCTCAAAGATAGATCTGAAGAGTGGATATCATCAGATTTGGATCAGAGAAGGAGATGAATGGAAGACCACCTTCAAGAAAAAGGAAGGTCTGTATGAGTGGTTAGTCATGCCTTTTGGGCTAACCAATGCACCGAGCACTTTCATGCGGCTCATGAACGAGGTTCTGAAAGAATTTCTGGGTAAGTTTGTCATTGTTTACCTAGATGATATTTTGATTTTTAGTAAGACATTGGAGGAGCATATGATGCATATTCGTATGGTATTTGAGAAGTTGAGAGAAGAGAAATTGTTGATTAATTTTAAGAAGTGCAGTTTTGTGAAGAAAGAGTTAGTGTATTTGGGATTTGTAGTTTCAGCAGAAGGTTTGAAAATGGACCCAGAGATGGTACAGGCTATCCTTGAATGGCCTACTCCAAGGAATGCTACTAAGGTAAGATCTTTTCATGGTCTAGCTAGCTTTTACAGAAAGTTTATCAGAAATTTTAGCAGTATTTGTGGACCCTTGACTGAAACAATGAGAGGGGATAGAAAAAAATTTAAGTTGACTAATGGGGCAGAAAAGAGTTTTCAATTGTTGAAACAAAAAGTTACAGAACAACCTGTTTTAGCACTTCTAGATTTTAATAAGGTGTTTCAAGTAGATTATGATGCTAGTGGTACTGCAATAGGAGCTGTTATGAGCCAAGAAGGTAAACCTGTTGCTTATTTCAGTGAGAAGTTAAATGATGCCAAGAGAAAATATTCTATTTATGATCAGGAATTTTATGCTATAGTTCAAGCATTGAAGAAGTGGAGACACTATCTACTTCCTAAGGAGTTTGTTTTATATACTGATCATCAAGCTTTGTAATATTTGAATAGTCAAGGAAAGTTGAATCAGAGGCATTTGAAATGGGTTGAGTTTTTGCAGAGTTATACATTTATTTTGAAACACAGGAGAGGAAAGTCCAATAGGGTTGCTGATGCTCTTAGCAGAAGGAAACTATTGCTGACAAAAATCCACATTGAAGTGGTTGGTTTCAAGGAACTCAAGAATTTGTATCCAGAGGATCCTAATTTTGGTGAAGCTTGGAAAGCTTGTACAGAACCTGTTACTCTAGACAGGATGAAATGGTTGGATTTCATCATCTAGAATGATATGCTATTCAAAGGGAGTTAGTTGTGCATTCCACAAAGTTCTATGAGGGAGAATCTCATCAAGGAGAAGCATAGCGGAGGATTGGCTGGACATTTTGGTCCTGATAAAACCCTTTCTTTGGTTAATGAGAATTATTATTGGCCACAGTTGCAGCAAGATGTGAAGAAGTTTATACAGAGTTGTAGAGTATGTCAGATGGTGAGAGGAGTGAAGCAGAATACAGGGTTGTATCAGCCATTACCTGTACCAGAGAAGCCTTGGGAAGATATCAGCATGGACTTTTTTCTTGGTTTACCGAGGACTCAGCGGGGACATGATTCAATTTTTGTGGTGATTGACAGATTTTCAAAGATGGCACATTTCATTCCCTGCAAGAAGACTAATGATGGTGTTCATGTAGTAGAATTGTTTTTCAGAGAAGTAGTGAGACTTTATGGTTTGCCAAAGACCATAGTTTCAGATCGGGACACTAAGTTTGTTGGATATTTCTAGCATACATTGTGGAAGAAGTTGAAGATAGATTTGAAATTTAGTTCATCGCATCATCCATAGAATGATGGACAGACAGAGGTGGTGAATAGGAGTTTGGGAAATTTGCTGAGATGTTTGGTTGGAGATAAGCCAACAGGATGGGATTTGATTTTACCACAGGCAGAATTTGCATACAATAATTCTATCAATAGGAGCACTAGTAAATCACCATTCCAGATTGTATATGGAAGTAGTCAGAGAAATGCATCTGAATTGAGGAAGATAGATAAACGAGAAATAAGTAGTGCTGAAGCTGAAGATTTTGCAGAACACTTGAAGAACATCCATGGGGAGGTGAGGAAGCATATTACCAAGATGAATGCACAGTATAAGGCTAAGGCAGATGAGAAAAGGAGGCATAAGAAATTTCAGGTTGGCGATGAAGTCATGGTTCATTTGCAGAAGGAGCGGTTTCTAGTTGGTACATATAACAAGCTGAAAATGAAGAAGTTTGGACCATGTAAGATACTGAAGAAACATGATTCAAGAAACGCATATGAGGTAGAATTGCCTACTAAGCTAAATATTTCACAAGTGTTTAACATTTCAGATCTGACAGAGTATCATGAAGGAGGTGTTGAAGATGAGATCATAGTAGCACAGTGGAGTATTCCAGCAACTAGTTCAGACACTAAGGAGATTGAAGATATACTGGATAGTCGTGTTGGCAAAAGCACAAGAAACAAGACATATGAAGAATATCTGGTCAAGTGGAAAGGATGACCTGTTGAAGATTCATCATGGCTGACAAAGGAGGAGGTTAGCAGGAGCATCCTAAAACCTTAGAAATATCCTAAAGACCACTAACCTCTTCTAGAATCTTCTAATCCTTCTTTAATTTTGATTAAAGGTTAACCCATCATTTCCTAACCCTAATCCCACTCAAAAATATTTAATTAAGATTAAATATTAAACCCTTGTGTTTATTAAATTTATTTTAATAAATATCTTCTCAAACCTAAAAACCTTTTGAAATAAATAAATCTTTATTTATTTCCTAAATTCCTATTATCCCTAGAAAATCCTAGACCCTTCTAGAAAGTCGTCATCCTCATCCAAAGCCTAAACTCTTCTAGAGGAAGTCAATCCTTATCTTTGACCTTAACCCTAACCCTAACCTTACCCCAAACCCTAACTCAACCTCCTAACCCAACCCTTTCCAAAATCCTATAAATACTCCTCATTTCTAAGAGCAATTTACCCATTCACCTTTTATTTCAAGCATTGTTATCATGCTAATTTAGCTCTAGATTTAGCATAATCATTCTAAATTAGCTTATTTTTAAGCATTTTTAGCTCATCTTAGTATAGAACTAATGGATTAACTTAGTTTCATTTCTGTTTATGTATCATATCACATCTATTTTGGGCTTAAAAATCTACTTAATCATACTAGTTGCATTAATCTAAGTTCTTGAAGCCTTAGGGGCAATTTTGGGTGTTCTACCCAATATTGTGCCATTTATGGGGTTCTCATGAGTCCCAATCCTTCCAAATCTGCATTAGGAATATGCTCCAGGTGCTTTGAGAGCATACCCACATTCCTTTATATGAGAAAATCAAACAGTGCATGGGTGCATATGTTTTAGCTCAATCTGAATGACTTTGTGAATAACTATTTGCTTTTTGTTAGGTATATACTGTTTAGGCTAATGTTTGACATGTCTACGCCTTTCAAAATAGATTAGGTTTGCATCGATCACAACAACATTATTTAGAATTAAGATCAATAGAAAATTCATCATCTTTTATATTAGAAAATTATTTCTTTTTAGGTAGACTTTTCATCACTTTAGAGGAGATTTTATTTCTACACTTCTTTTCCATGGTATTCTTTATCCAAGATCAACTTGAGTCAATTAGACTTATGATAGGAACCTAATTCTCTAATACCAAATGTTGGAATACACATACCACTAAGAGGTGGGGGTGAATCAGTGGTCAATAAAAAATCATTATTTAAAACTCAATAATCAATAAGCCACACCATATCTCTATTTATAGAAGAAATATTATCATCATAAAAGGATAAACCAAAGCAAAATTGATGAAGGGAACCCCCCCTACTTATCCTAATACACACAATGCAATAAATAAATAAACAATAAAATTAAATGAACAAAAATACTTTCTTTCTATTATCTTCAATGGATTGACATTACAACATTTATAATAATAACATTCTATAACCACTTGTGCATTTTCATTACAATAATCTGCAAGCCAGAGCCACCATATGGACAACTAGAACCGCCTCTAGTAACCCACATTTGTATTCATTACATTTGGAAGTTTAACTACCCTACAAGGTTTGGAAAAATGCAATCCCCATTTTTTAGGCTGGCCACTTTTATATTATTTTTCCCTACATTGGAATATGTGACAATATCCCCAAAATGGGTTTTTGGCACTCATTGGAGTATTTTAAGTAGTGAAGCTTTCAGAGACCATATATTTTAATTTGATTATTGTATTTTCAATTATCATAATCATAAAAAATATTTCAAAGAGATCTACAACCATATTCCATCAAATCTATAAGATATTTCCTTTTTGACTCGATTTGGGGCTTCTAAGGCCCTAAAATTTGAAGTTTTATTCAAGAAATTTCCCCCAAAAAATTAATATTTCCCAATTGCCACAAAATATTGGGCTAATTCCTTCACCATAAACTCTATTTCAGTATTTTGGAGGTCTATGAAGTATTTCATGCAAAACTGACAACTTACTAAAAATAGTAACCTTGCCAAAAAAGTAGAAAATTTAACAAAATAGCCCTTTTTAATAACTAGGTAATACTTTTTTTGGGTGATGCATGGTTTTTCTTACACCCTCAATGCTTCTATATCAAAAAGAAAATAGAACAATATGTACACATCAGATAACATAGATATATGAGTAGAAAACCCTTGAAGAGTAAAAAACACTTTGAAGATAAATTCCATTAAGCCTCACTGACAACCTCACTAGTTAAAATTTTGGAGTACCAACTCAAATCAATACCTCAGTGGAAAAAAAAAACATCATTGGCTACATTTGGGGTGCCCAATTCTAGAAGCACCATCCCCTTATAAGTTTAGGAGCACCAAACCCTTACAAAATCTCAAAACAATATTAATTTTGAGGGTTACTCTATTTCTATGCAATTCACTCTAAATTATCTCTTATAAAAAATGATAAACAAGACAATACCAAACACAACTATCAACATTACAAACTCAATGTTAAAATTTTACCTCACATCTACAATAATAATATAATCATGAAAACATACAAATCATAATTACATCTGTAAATACAACATTAATGTCTTTCTTTTATATATATTAAAAATCCACAAATACTAACTTCATCACTCTTCTAATGGGATTAGAAGGTAGAAATTTAATAGTTACATTAAAATATAATCAATAATATAGAGGAATAAAGCACATATAAGTAGAAAAAGAAGACAAATATTTAATGTGGCTCACCCAATCTTGGGCTATCTCCACCAAATAGAGAGTCCAATATTAGTATCCTATAATTTTTTCCTGTTACAATTTGCAATCCCTTGCAACTCAATACCACTGCAAGAATCTATGAAATTATTATATGGATAAATACCCTAACCCTAAGCCATTATAAAGATAATTATGTCAGTTAATAAGTTAACCCTACAAAATACTTGACAAGTCAACCTAGGGAAAATCTTGACAAGTCAACTCAAAAATGCTTGATGAGTTAACCCCAAAAAGTGTACAATACTTGCCTGATCAGTCACCACAAACCAAGATCTTCTTGTGAGGAATGGGAACACTAAGGGGGGGGGGGTGAATCAGTGTTCACTATATTAAATCTTTTTCTTTTACTCTTTAATCAATCTTGAATGCTTAAGTACTAAAATGAATATTAACATAAACAAAAAACATGAACTCAACACATAACACCAATATGATTACAGGGAAACCCAAATAGGTAAGAACCTTGGTGGGAATTGACACCCACTAATATTTTGTACTAGTGTTTTATGATCCTTGTTAGAGGAACCTTAACCCTGTTAGGAGTTGTCTTTACATTACATTTAGCATAGTGACCTAGTCAAGGGTCGGACCCTATTAGGAGTCTTTTACAATAAACCTATTAGGGGTGTGGACACACTGTCCTAGAGCTCACTACTCAAGTGGTGAAGGCTACAACCTTCTGATCTCAAATACATATTATATCTGCTGGATGAACTAGAACTGTGACATTGCTTGTCTGATTAGTTCCTTTTATGCGCTAAAGCTTTGACCTCTTGCAAAGCTCTAATACATCTTATTAACTCTTCGCACACTTCTACTCTACTTATATTGACTCTATATCAACTCTCATACTTAATTACAACAGAGCATCTAATATTTATATGGGCATACAAAATAATTAACTAGGTCGGCCCTTTAACCAATTACATACAATGCTTCCAATTGAATTGGCTCAAGCATGTTTACAAAAAAATTTAATTACATGTCTATAACCTAATTACAATAGGCACATAGCCTTTACAAAACAATAACATAGTTTCTAATTAAAGTTCCATTAGTCGGCTGCATACTCTATTCTATTCTAGCATTCACTAGATATGTAACTTCAACTGTCTGTAACTTCGTCATACTTGCATATCCAATCATGCGCTCATAGAATAAGCATGAATACACTCTTACCAACTTATCTTCTATGGTGAATGCCATAACTTGGTCATACACACATGCGTTGATGCTCTGAACTGTTGGTGCACTGGTAACTGTCTAGTCTTCTGTACTTAGCCAATTTTTGATCTTCTGAGGATGTGTGCTGACTCCAGAACTGTATATGACTTTGTTGCCATAATGACAACACTATATTAAGTCATATACAATAGTATAGTCAACTTTCCAAAAATCTCCCCCTTTTTCATTGAAGGCAACAAAGGAATATGGAACAGTTACTATTAGGAATATGGAAAATTTTGTCATATTCTATCTTATATCTCCCTTATATTCTTTACTATACATCTTCTTTACATATTTATATCTCCATATTCTATACATACTCCCCCTTTGACATTAATGACAAAGGTGTTCCAAAAAACTATATCTATAAGTACTTATAGGGAAAGTGCATCCGAATATGCTATCTGTAACTTGTGGATCTCTTGCTTCTAGAATGCAATTAGTGCATTGACTATTTGGAGATGGGTGCATAATTCATAATTCAGCTTCTCCATCTTCTCCAAATCTGAGCTAGGACCTTGATCATATGTCACCATGGTGGCATTGATCTCCTTTATATTCTAATTGAGCACATCTAGGGAGGGCACAAGAGTATTTATGAGTTGTGTTTGCCTTGCCCTTATCTTGGACATCTCCTTCTCTACTCTTTCTATCTTTTCAATCTTCCCTTGATATACATTATTACAAAAATTTACATTAGTGGAGGAGTCTTCGACTAATTTCCTTACTTGGTCTATCATTGCTTCTACCTCTTGTATCTTCTTAAAATGATCATTAGTCAGCTTAGCTTGGTCCATACAATCTACAATGATATTCCTGCCATTTGCTACAAAGTCCTTTAAAGATGCTTGACCAATTTTTAGGGAACTTAGGTCAAGTGAAACGTTACTGACCAGTTCACTTAGTCTCTTCTTCCTATACTTTTCTTCTGCAACTTGAGATGTAGACTCTTCTAAGGTAGAAAAATTTGTTTTGAAGGCTGTGAGGATGTTGCTAACATCATCAACTAAATGCACCTTAGACACTTTCTTGTCTGAAGATAGTAAACTATTCAATATGTTTACTGATTCAATAAATAATGGGTTCCTCATTATCTGTTTCTCTTTGGCCTTCTCCATAGCTAAGACACTGATCTTGATCAAGTCTTCTTCTCCCCAAGAATCCAGACTAGTGGTGTTTGGTGTCAATCTTGTCAACAATGAAACAGGAGTGATAAGAGTGCTATCCACTACTTCTTGCTATACTCTGATTGTCATTTCAATAGATAGTTCACCTATTGGGTCATTTCCTTTTACCTCTTCTTCTCCTTTTTGGTCTCTTTCTCTTTTTATTTTTGTGTCTCTATTCCTTCTTCTTTTTATATCTCTTTTTCTTTTTCTATATCAGGTGAGTTACCACCATATAGTGTTTCAGCCTCTTGTGTGCTTACAAAGGCTTCTTCAAGCTTTTCCAAGTCCTTATCTATGGTCGCCATTGCTATCTCAACATTATCAATAATAATGGTGATGTCCTTTAGTGACTCTAGCATGGGTGCAAACTTTTCTACCTCTGTAAGGGTTTCAACTATGGGTGTTGAATCCTGAGGACCTGTAAATGATAAATTAGTGGGATCTGCCACTTTGAGTTCCTTATGGTGTAGTTGATTAGTGGACACAATAGGTGGATACATGTGCTTGTTCATGAAGACCTTCTCAGAGGCTTTCTCTATCTCTTTTACTATCAACTCAAAATTCTTGTCCATTATGTGAAGTGTTCTTAGTTTTGTTCATAGATGTGGCTTTACCAAATCTAGTAACAATGATTTTTCTTCTAAGGAACACACTAGTAGACTTTCATCTAGGATCATCTCTCTTATCCTAAGATCTTCTTCAATGGCTTGTTTCTTCAATGATTCTAAGATGTTCCAAATATTTTCTAGAATGACTATTTTCAGTTCCAAGACTGTCCTTTTGAACTTGATCATATGTTTTATGATCATGCCCTGAATCTCTAACTTTTCAATTTCACTATATTTCTCATAGAACTTTCCTATCTGATCCAATCTTCCTTCATCTACAATTCTTGTACTCAACACTTTAACACTAGGTCTGAATCCTACCTCTGGAGGTGCTTGAGTATTCTTCTTGCTTCTTGTTTCTCATGAGGATGGATGATTGGTGCTAATCTATTTCTTCATCTTAGGCCTTATAATCAGGAGGAGCAGTAAGGTCAATTGCTATTGTGGGCACAGGAGGGGCAACATCTATTTTACCCTTTCGATCATCAGACTTCTCCACTTTTACCTTCTTCAATTTAGGATCATCTTCCTTTGCTTCTGCTACTGATGCACTCTCAATTCCTAAAGAAATCTTTTCTTGTCTTACTTTGTCTAGGTCTGCTTGAGTTACTCCATGAATTTTCAATATCTCAGAAGTAACATTAGCTACTTTTCTTTTAGTTGATGCACTATTTAGAACATCATCAACTTCTCTAGTTTTCTCTTCATAAATCCCCCATCTTGTCTCATTAGGGTCCTTATGTACTGATAGCAGTACTTGAGCATATGCCACTAGGATTGGCTCCTCAACCTCATATCCAAGTGGATGAATCCACTTTTTCCTTGGTTCAATTGCTTGCATACATGTTGTATTAGTCTCTACCATAAAGAAAATGTTGTCCTTGTATTTTTCAACTATTTTCTCAAGTATCCTATATCTCATTTGCATCTTGATTCTAAATGTTTTCATTTCTAGATCCATGTAATCCTCCAATGAACTATCAATAGATGCCTTAAAGGATATTTTAGGCATTGAAGGTATATCTTTGTCTAGGTATAAATCTAAATCCTTTCCAAGTATATGAAGGTACATGTAAATGATCAAAGAACCAAAGCTCAATATTTTGGTCTTGTCATGTTTGATGACCTTAATGTTGTCTATCAGTTGTGTGCACAAGATCTCACACAAATTGAACTCTCCATTTTCTCTGACAATCCTTATTGTTACAAGAATATTGGCTGCAGACACACTATTCACCTTGTAAGAGATCTCCTATAATTCTTACTGGAATTTCACCTATCCAAAATAGGTCATTGTGGATTCTTCTTAACATGATCTTGATCCATTTGAATTTGTAAAACTCATGTGCCATAGAAAATTCAATAATAGGATGATTCTCTAACTGCACAAATTCATCAAGGAAGGTTTTGTTAGGTTTCATCATCGTCTCAATGTGCGCTCTAATTCTTTCAAGACCTACAGGCTCCTTCTTACAATATATGTATGCACAGATTTCTTTGACATGCATAACACCCATAGGAGTGTGGGAGAATGCCCCTTCTAGGTCATCCAATGTGGATTTGAATGGGTGCCTCTTAAATACATATCTTTTCTTCTCTGCAACATCAAATACAATAGGAGTAGCCATCACTTGCTTGTATATCACTTTCTTAATGTTTTCTAAGAACTTCTGAATTGGAGTGACAGATTAGGGCTTCCGCAACTGATCAAACACACTACTTCTCTAGTGAATCAATTTGCAATCCTTCACAATCAATTGCTAGGGCTTTTGTGCTCTTCAATCACTCTGAACTTGAATTTAATAAGTGATCTATAAACTTATGTGTACTTTAAAGTAAAAATTCCACCATTAATGCTTGCCGCATAAACTAGACTTTCATTGAAAATCTCCAAATTTCATTCTATTATCAATCAGCTAGTGTGCTCTTGCTCATAGGTTATTCTAGTCTCCAAAAGGTTAAGTCCAAAGGTGCATACTCTAAGGGTGAGTATACCAGCCACATAGGGGTTTAGAGCTAAACTAGCTCCCCCTATGACTCTGAGGGCCATTCATCTGGATGTAGAGGGTGCATCCACTGTGGATGCATCCAATACATTTTTATCAACCTTTTCCTTCTTTTCCTTTGACCAAATCAAGCTCACATCTTCTAAAGCTTTCACAACTTGACTTCTCCTTTGGTATCCAGTATTGATTCTTCTAGCTTTTTAGGGCTTTCCTAACTTTGCGTTCTTGATCTACAAAACTTTGGGATGTGTCTAGCCTTGTTACATGAGTGAAAAATAACTGGAGGCCTTATATTCCTTGGGGCATTGACATGGGTTACCATTTTACACTATCTAACTGAGTGACCATTATAGTTACATATCTGAAATGTAATATTCTGAGAACTTCTTACATTTGGCTAATTTTGATTTCTCTGATTATGCTGAGTTTTGTTCTTCTAACTTGTCTTACAATTCATAGCTCTATGACAAAATTTATTGCATGAATAACAGTAACCATTGAAAGGTCTTACCTATGTATAGTTCCTTTCTATATGTCCAGGCTTGTTACATGCATAACTATTGGAAAGTTGGATATACTAGTGTATATGACTTAGTATAGTGTTGTCATTATGGAAATAAAGTCATATAGTAGTTTGGAGTCAATGCACTTGATGAGAAAATCTAAAATTGGCTAAGTGTTGAAGACTGGAGAGTGTACAGTGCACCTAAAGCTCAGAGCATCAGGGCACATGTGTATGACCAAGTTATGGTATGCACCCTAAAAGATAATTTGGTTAGAGTATATTCATGCTTATTCTATGAGCGCTTGATCAGATATGCAAGTATGACAAAGTAACAAACAGTTGAAGTTACACAGCCAGTGTGTGCCAGAGAAGAACAGAGTAAGTAGCCAACTGTTGGCATTTTGATTTGTGGTTATATTATTATGATGTGAAGGCCACGTGCCTATTGTAATTAGGTTGCTAAAATGTAATAATGTTTGTTTGTAAAGATGCTTGATCCAATTCAATTGGAAGCGTCGTATGTAATCAGTTAAAGGGCCGACCTAGTTATTTGTTTTGTATGCACATATAAATATAAGATGTGCCCATTTTAATTAGCGTGAGAGTTGATACAGAGTTTAGATAAGAAAAGAAGAAGTATGCAAAGAGTCTATAAGATGTATTAGAGCTTTTCAAGAGGTCAAAGCATCAGCGCATCAAAGGAACTAATCAGGCAAGTAGTGTCACAGTAACAGTTCATCTAGCAGATATAGTGTGTATCTGAGATTAGAAGGTTGCAGCCTTCACCACTTGAGCAGTGAGCTCTAGAACAGTGAGTCCACACTCCTAATAGGGTTTATTGTAAAAAGACTCCTAACAGGGTCTGACCCTTGACAAGGTCTACTATACTTGATACATTGTAAAGCAACTCCTAATAGGGTTAAGGATCTTCTAACAAGGATCATAAAACACTAGTACATAATATTAGTGGGTGTCAATTCCCACTGGGGTTTTTACCTATTTGGGTTTCCCCGTAACCATATTGGTGTTATGTGTTGATTTCATGTTTCATGTTTATGTGGATGTTCATTTAAGTAGTTAAGTATTTAAGTTCAGTTTGAGATTAAGTAAAAAGATAAAATACAGTGAACATTGGTTCACCCCCCCCCTCTCAGTGTTCCCATTCCTAACAATTGGTATCAAAGCTCTGGTCCTCAGTAAAGAAGTTTAACCACTTGAGGAGATCATGGAAAAAGAAGAAATGAAACATTTGAAAAGAAATATTGAAGCTGCTCTTGAAGACCTGGACAGATCTAAAAAATAAATTGAAGAACTTAAAGAAAAAGTCAGAGATGCTCAAGTAGTCATCAAAAGGCTAAGAAAAGATTTGAAAGAATGCTCTACTAGTGATTTAGGGATCATGATCAAAAAGCTCAGTGAAGAAAATTCATCTCTAAAAGAACAGATTGAAGAATTAGATGATAAGCTAACCAACAATCAGGAAGTCTATGATGAATAGGTCAAAGAAAACCTTCAACTGAATGAAGAATTGAGGAAAGAAAACATGGAAATCTTGGAGCTAAGGAACAACAAAGAAAGCTTGGAATCTGAATTGAAAGTGGAAAAGAATCACATTGATAAATTACACACCAATTCTAATTTGATAGAATCTCGGTTGTATGCAAGAAGAGTTAAAGGAGATACTAGCTGCATTTGATATAATGAAGCACAAAATCAGATCCAAAACATGTAAGCAAGAATGAAAGGACCATAAGACACCTCAAATGCTAAGGATACTAGAATTTAGACTAAAGATCATGTTGAACCATCCAAGAATGAGCGCAAGCTAGTAGATCGAACCTGTTATGCATGCAACAAGCATGGACATATAGCAAGAAATTGTATAGAGGTAATACCTTTCAATGGCTACTATTATTCATGTAATATATTTGGTCATAGAGGTATGAATTGTAAGACAAGTCAAAAAAACAAGACTCAGCACAATCAAAGAAATCACAATCAGCCAATTGTAAGAAGTTCTTAGAATATTACATGTCAGATATGTAACTATAATGGTCACTCTGCAAGACAATGTAAAATGGTGACCCATGTTAATGCACCAAGGAATATAAGGCCTCCAGTAATTTTT
This sequence comes from Chamaecyparis obtusa, assembly GCA_027943335.1. Taxonomy (NCBI): domain Eukaryota; kingdom Viridiplantae; phylum Streptophyta; class Pinopsida; order Cupressales; family Cupressaceae; genus Chamaecyparis; species Chamaecyparis obtusa. Next base: position 713,040 of record BSBK01008731.1, on the reverse strand, counting down.
CACTCTTGTAACAAGGCTGGACACATCTCAAAGTTTTGTAGATCAAGGACGCAAGGTCAGGAAAGCCCTAAAAATCCTGAAGAACTAGTATTGGATACTGAAGGAGAAGTCAAGTTTTTGAAACCTTCAGAGGATGCCAGCTTGATTTGGTCAGAGGTGAAGAAGGATAAGGTTGATGAGAATGTATTGGATACATCCACAGTGGATGCACCCTCTACATTAGGATGAATGGCCCTTAGGGTCATAGGGGGAGCTAATTTAGCTCTAGACCCCTGCATGGCTAGTATACTCACCCTCAAAGTATGTGCCTTTGGAGACTAGCAAAACCTATGTGCAAGAGCGTACAAGCTGATTGTTTGCAGAATGAAAGTTATAAAATTTTTAGTGATAGCCTAGTTTACATGGCAAGAATTGGAGAGTAGAAGAGCCCTAGCATTTGATTGTGAAGGATTTTAGATTGATTCATCAGTGATTTTCAGTGCAATTAATCAATTGCAGAAATCCTAGTTCGTCACACCGATTCAGAAGTATTTAAAAGATCATTTGGAAAGTGATATACAAGTGATGGGTACTCCCATTGTATTTGATGTGGCAGAGAAGAAGATATATGTGTTTAAGAGACATCCATTTAAATCCACACTAGATGACCTAGAAGGGGCATTCTCTGGTACACATATGGGCATTATGCATGTCAAAGATATTAGGGCATACATATTTTGTAAGAAAGAACTAGTAGGATTGGACAAAATAAGAACACACATGGAAACTATGTTAAAACCTGATAAAACCTTCATGGATGAGTATGCGCAGTGGAATAATCATCCTATAGTTGAATATGCGACTGCATATGAGTTCTATGAGTCTGAATGGATAAAGATTCTTCTTAACAGGATTCATGATGACCTATTTTGGATAGGTGAAGTGCCGGTTAGGATTACAAGTGACCTAACTCATGAGATAACAAGCCTCTCAAAGACAAGCTATTAGGAATGGGAACACTGAGAGGGGGGGGTGAATCAGTGTTCACTGTATTTTAACTTTTCACTTTAATCTGAATATTGAATTATAAATTATTAAGTACTAGATTAAACATTCACATAAACATGAAACATGAAATCAACACATGGCAGCGATATGGTTACGGAGAAACCCAAATAGGTAAAAACCCTGGTGGGACTTGATACCCACTAATAATCTGCACTAGTGTTTTGTGATCCTTGTTAGAAGATCCTTTACCCTATTAGGAGTAGCTTTACAATTCTTTTAGTACAGTAGACCTTGTTAAGAGTCAGACCCTATTAGGAGTCTTTTACAATGATCCCTATTAGGGGAGTGGACTCACTATCCTAGAGCTCACTGCTCAAATGATGAAGGCTACAACCTTTTGAATCAGATACACACTATATCTGTAGGTGAACTGTCACTATGACACTGCTTGTCAGATTAGTTCCTTTGGTGCACTAATGCTTTGACCTCTTGCAAAGCTCTAATACATCATATGCTCTCTTTGCATACCTCTACTCTACTTCTCACAACTCTATTTCCACTTCCATACCAAATACAATGGGTGCAACTTATATTTATGTGCTCATACCAATTATACAATTAGGTCGGCCCTATAACTAATTACAAATAATGCTTCCAAATGAATTGGCTTAAGTGTGCTTACAATTATACATGTACATATGTTGGAAACCTAAATACAATGGGCGCATAGCCTCTACAACATTAATTTACAATCAAAAACAAAAATAGTGCTCTTAGACTATGGATATCTACTTATGTGCTCTTAGACTAAGCATAAGTATAGTCTAACAATCTTAACTTCCAGGGCGCATACCATAGTTTATCCGTACACATGGATGTAGGTGCTTTGAGCTGCAGGAACTCTATATGTTGTCCAGTCTTCAACACTTAATTGATTTTTGATCTTTACACTTCGTGCACTGACTCCAAACTGCTATATGACTTTGTTTCCATAATGAAAACACTATATCTAGTCATATACTTTAGTATAGACAACTTGCCAACAATCTCCCCCTTTATCATTGATGGCAACAAAGGAATATGGCCAAGTCTCTAACTGATCCTTTACACAAAAACTTTAGACTTCTATACATTTATACATACTCTTATATCTCCCTATACATACATGTACTCCATATTCTATACAACTCCCCCTTTGACATTAATGACAAAGGTGCATCAAAAAAATTTATCTACATACACTCACTGAGGGAAAACATCCGGATATGCAATCTTGAGTTTCTAGATCTCCTTCTTCCAAAAGGTTAACAGAGAATTGACTATCTATAGATGGGCACATAATGCATATTGAAGCTTCTCCATCTTCTCCAATTCTATGCTCGTACCTTGATTAGAAGTTATCATGGTCGCATCAATCTCCTTTATGTTTTGACTGAGAATGTCTAGTGAGGGTGCAAGAGCATTCCTCAATTGAGTCTATCTAGACCTTATCTTCTCCATTTCTTTCTTTGCCTTCTCAATTATGTCCAATTGACCTTGATAGACATTGTTGCACATGTTTACATTAGTGGTTGTTTCTAGCACTAAAATCTTCACCTTCTCAATCATTGCCTCTACATCTTTGATCTTCTTAAGATGGCCATCAGTGAACTTATCCTGATCCATGGATTATGCAATAATTTTCCTTCCTTGATCTGCAAATTTGGTTAATGATGCCTGACCAAACTTAAGAGAGTTCAAGTCTAGTGCAAAATTACTCATCAGTTCATCTAGTCTCTTCTTTAAGTACTTCTCCTCTGCCACTATGGCCGTAGATTCTTCTAGGCTTGAGAAATTGACTTTGAACTATGATAAGACTGTGCTGACATCATCCACTGAATGAACTTTTACTATCTTTTTATCCTCTGGCAGAAAAATGTTCAAAATATTTAGTGATTCCACTAGGAGAGGATTTCTCATTACTTGTTTCTCCTTAGCCTTCTCCATCGCCAGGTCGCTGAACTTAATTAGGTCTTCTTCCTTCCAGGAGTCCAAACTACTAGTGTCAGGTGTGAAACTTGACAACAGTGTTGAGGAGGCAGTGATGGAAGTGTTGTCCATCACCTCTTGCTTCATCTTAACCAAATCAATAGAAGATTCATCTTTCTTTTCTACTTCTTTCTCACTAGAAATGTCTTCTATGATTACTTCTTCTTGCTGAGTGGGAGGGGTGTTGCTGCATAAGATTTCTTCTTCCTCAATGTTGACAAATGCTTCCTCAAACTTGTCCAAGTCCTTATCAGTAGCTGCCATGGATATTTCCACATTATCTATGATAATTGTGCTATCTTTGGGTGATTCTGACATGGGCATTGAGTCCTGAGGACCTGTCATTGGTACATTAGTGGGCTCTGCCACTTTATCTTCCTTGCTAGGTGCATGAGTGATGGGCATAGGAGGTGGTTTGATCTGTTGTTCCAACAACACTTTCTCAAATGCTTTTTCTATCTCCTTCATTATCAGGTCATAGTCCTTTTTCATTATATGAAAATTTCTCATCTTTGTTCTAAGGTGTGGCTTCACTAGATTCAATATAAGTGCTTCTTCATCTTTAGAACATATAGGCAATGTATCTTCTAAATTTTTTTCATTTATTCTTTGATCTTCCTCATTTGCTTGTCTCTTCTGGATTTACACACTTGCTCCACCACTTTCCTGACATCCTTACCCATAGGAAGGATGGAACCTGTCATCATGGATTATCCTCTAATCCAAAACAAGTCATCATGGATTATGCTCAACAATATTTTAATCCATGTAGTTTCATAGAATTCATATGTCATGGCACACTCAACAATGGGGTGATCATTCCATTTAGTGTATTCATCCATGAACATTTTATCTAGTTTCAACATTATGTCCATGTTTGCTCTCAATCTATCCAGTCCAACAGGTTCCTTCTTACAATGAATGTAATCCCTTATGTCTTCTACATGCATGACGCCCATTGGCATGCGGGAAAATGCTCCCTCTAAATCATCTAGGGTTGATTTAAATGGGTTCCTCTTGAAAACATATCACTTCTTCTGAGCAACATCAAAAACAATAGGAGTGGCCATGACTTACTTGATATTCTCCTTCCAAATGATCTCTGAGATGTTTTGATGGCTTCTGAATCGGTGCAATGAGCTAGGGTTTCTTGCAACTGATCAAATGCATTGCAATCACTGATCACTTAATCTCCAACTCTTCACAAGAACTTCCAAGGCTCAATCTATTCTCCAATCACTCTGAGTATGAATGCAATGAGTAAACAAACATCTTTCTATGTACTTAAAGTAAGAAATTTTCCATTAATGCAACTTGCATAAACCAAGCTGTTACTTCAAATTTTCAAACTTGAGTTCTGCTAATAATCAGCATGTGCGCTCTTGCACAAAGGTTCCAATACACTCCAATAGCTTAAGTCCAAAGGCACATACTCTGAGGATGAGTATACTAGCCACGCAAGGGTCTAGAGCTAAATTAGCTCCCCCTATGACCCCGAGGGCCATTTATGCAGATGTAGAGGGTGTGTCCACTTGGGATGCATCCAATACAATCTCAACAACATTGTCCTTCTTTTCTTCTAACCAAATCAAGATCACATCTTCTGAGGCCTTCACAAACTTGAATTTTGCTTCAGGATCCAAAATTGGTTCTTTGGTCTTTTTAGGGCTTTCCTGACCTTGCGTCCTTGATCTACAAAACTTTGAGATATGTCCAGCCTTGTTACAGGTGTGACAAATCACTGGAGGTCTATTATTCCTTGGTGCATTGACATGAGTCACCATTCTACATGTTCTAGCTGAGTGACCATTTTAGTTACATATCTGACATGTAACATTCTGAGAACTTCTAACATTTGTCTAATTCTGATTTCTTTGATCATGTTGAATCCTGCTCTTCTTACTAGTCTTGCAATTTATTGCTCTATGACCAAATCTATTACATGTATAACAATAACCATTAAAAGGCTTTACCTTTGTATAGCTCCTTGCAATGTGTCCATGCTTGTTACATGCAAAATAGGTGTGTTTAATAGGCTTGCGCTCATTTTTAGGAGAACTACCATTGTCTTTGGTTTGATCTTCAGTCTTCTTAGTATTAGTAGATTCCTTTTGTTTCTCCTTTCTTGCTCGCATCTTATCAATCTGATTTTATGCTTCATTGTATCCAATACAGCTAGTGTCTCCTTTGACTCTTCTTTCATACAACTAAGATTCTATCAAATTAGAACTACTATGCAATTTGTCAATGTGGTTCTTTGCATCTTTCAATTCAGACTCCAATCTTGCTTTGCAATTCTTTAGATCCAAGATTTCCAAATTTTCTTCCCTTAACTCTTCATTGAGTGAAGGTTCTCCTTTACTTGTTCATTGTAGACATCTTGATTGTTCATCAGTTTGTCATCAAGTTCTTCAAGCTGACTCAATAGAGATGCATTTTCTTCACTTAACTTCTTGACTTTTTCTTCAAGTTCAGTATTAGAACACCCTTTCAAATCTTTTCTTAGTCTCTTGATAACTAATTGAGCATCATTGACTTTTTCTTTTAGTTCTTCAATTTCTCTTTCTAAATTGTCTAGGTCTTCAAGAGCTACTTCAAGATTCTTCTTCAAATCTTCTTTGTTCATGATCTCCTCAAGTGGTTAAACTTATTTGCTGAGGACCAGAGCTTTGATACCAATTGTTAGGAATGGGAACATTGAGACGGGGGGGTGAATCAATGTTCACTGTATTTTAACTTTTCACTTTAATCTGAATACTGAATTATAAATACTTAAGTACTGGATTAAACATTCACATAAACATGAAACATGAAATCAACACATGACACCAATATGGTTATGGGGAAACCCAAATAGGTAAAAACCCCAGTGGGACTTGATACCCACTAATAATTTGGACTAGTGTTTTGTGATCCTTGTTAGAAGATCCTTTACCCTGTTAGGAGTAGCTTTACAATGCTTTTAGTACAATAGACCTTGTTAAGGGTTGAACCCTATTAGGAGTCTTTTATAATGATCCCTATTAGGGGAGTGGACTCACTATTCTAGAGCTCACTGCTCAAATGATGAAGGCTACAACCTTCTAAATCAGATACACACTATATTCATAGGTGAACTGTCACTATGACACTACTTGTCAGATCAGTTCCTTTGGTGTACTGATGCTTTGACCTCTTGAAAAGATCTAATACATCATATTCTCTCTTCGCATACCTCTTCTCTACTTCTCATAACTCTATTTCCACTTCCATACCGAATACAATGGGCACACATTATATTTATGCACTCATACCAATTATACAATTAGGTCGGCCCTATAACTAATTACAAATAATGCTTCCAAATGAATTGGCTTAAGTGTTCTTACAATTATACATGTACATATTTTAGCAACCTAAATACAATGGGTGCATAGCCTCTACAACATTAATTTACAATCACAAACCAAAATAGTCACTGTCCGCTCTATGCTGAGTTCTTTGCTAGCACACACTGGCTGTGCAACTTCAACTAACTGTAACTTTCACATCTATGTATATCTACTTATGCACTCTTAGAATAAGCATAAGTATAGTCTAACAATCTTAACTTCCAGGGTGCATACCATAATTCATCCGTACGCATGGGCACAGGTGCTCTGAGCTACAAGAACTCTATATGTTGTCCAGTCTTCAACACTTAACTGATTTCTTATCTTTACACTTAGTGTGCTGACTCCAAACTGCTATATGACTTTGTTTCCATAATGACAACACTATATCTAGTCATATACTTTAGTATAGATAACTTTCCAACACAAGCACCATTCCTCTAGTGGGCAAGGATGTAAGGAAACTTGTTGAGAAAACATGGAAGTCAAGAAGTGATAGGCGTGGAATGACTATATAGCCTATTGAGCAAGATGACATCAAATTGATGTCCATGATACTGGGATATAGGTTCCAACACACCAAAAGGATGAACAGTGTGTCTATGGCCACAATTCTTGTAGCTATAAGACTTGTGAGAGAGAATGGACAGTTCAATCTATGTGAGATCCTACGTACACAACGGATAGATAACATTAAGGCCATAAAGCATGAAAAGACCAAGATATTCAGATTTGGGTCTTTGATCATATATATGTACTTCCATATTGTTGGAAAAGTGTTTGATTTGTATCTAGATAAATCTATCCCCACAATGCCACAGATATCTCTCAAAGCATGTACTGAGAGTACATTGAAGGACTACATGACATTGGAGTTGAAGACATTTAGAGTCAAGATGCAGATGAGATACAAAATTCTAGAGAAGATAGTTGAAAAATACAAGGATATGATTTGTTTCATGGTTGAGATAGACACAACATGCATGGAGGCAGTTGAACCAAGGACAAAGTGGATTCATCCACTTGGATATGAGGTTGAAGATCCAATCTTAGAAGCTTATGCTCAAGTTCTATTGTTAGCACGTAAGGACCCCAATGAAACTAATGGGGAACTTATGAAGAGAAAACAAGAGAAGTAGATGTTGTATTGAATAGTGCAGCAACAAAAACAAAAGTTGCCAAGGTTACTTCAGAGATCTTAAGAATCCATGGTGTATCACAAGAAGACTTAGACAAATCAAGGGAAGAGAATATTGCTTTGGAAATAGAGAGTGCAACAATAGCAGAGACAAAATATGGGGATCCAAAGTTGAAGAAAGTAAAAGTTGTGAAATCTGATGTTACTCCTTCTATGCCCACAGTAACAGTTGACCTTACTGCTCCTCCTGAGTATAAGGAAATGCCTAAGAGGAAGAAAGATATTAGCATTGGTCATCCATCCTCATGAGTAACAAGAAATAGGAAGAACACTCAAGCACCACCAAAAGCAAGCTTCAAACCTAGTCTTAGTGTGTTAAGTGCAAGAATCATTGATGAAGGTAGAATTGATCAAATAGGAAAGTTCTATGAGAAATATAGTGAGATTGAAAAATCAGAGATGCATGGAATGATTGTCAAACACATGTTGAAGTTTAAGAAGATAGTCCTAGAACTCAAGACTACAATTCCTGATAATGTGTGGAACATCTTAGAGTTCCTAAAAAGACAAGCCATTGAAGAAGTTCTAAGAATAAGAGAAAAGATCTTAGATGAGATTTTTCCAATATGTTCTCTAGAGGAGAAATCTCTATTACAAGATCTAGTAAAATGACATCTTAGAACCAAGTCAAGGACCTTGCACATAATGGACAAGAACTATGAATTGGTTGCAAAGGAAATGGAGAAAGCCTTTGAGAAGGTCATTATGAATAGGCACATGTATCCAACTACTATGCCCATAGCTCAAGGACCCACAAAGGATTAAAAAGAGTCAAAAATAATAAATATTCCATCTACAGGTCCACAGGATTTAGCGCATGTAGTTGATGCATCCATAGAGGTAGATAAGTTTGCACCCATGTCAGAGACATTCAAGGATGACTCAATTTTTATTGATGATGTAAAAGTCACTATGGCAGCCACAGACATGGATTTGGACAAGTTTGAAGAATCATTTGTAAGAACACAAGAGGTTAACTCTTTGTAGTAGCACTCCTCCCAATCAATAAGAAGAAGTATTGATTGAGGATATAACAGATGAAAAATAAGAAAAGATGATAGATAAAATAGAAAAAGAAATAGAAAAGGAAGCATAAAAACAAGAAGAAGAAGAAATAAAAGAAAGTAAGCAAACAGATGAGCCATCTATTGAAATTCTAAGAAAAGTAAAACTAGAAGTGATGGATAGCACTCCTATCACTCCAATAATAGCATTGTTGTCAAGTTTGACACCTGACACAACCAGTTTGGATTCATGGGGAGAAGAAGACTTGATCAAGTTCAACATCTTAGCTATGGAGAAATACAAGTAGAAATAGGTAATGAGGAATCCCCTCCTTGTAGAATCAGTAAACATCTTAAACAACTCCTTACCAGTAGACAAGAAAGTGTCCAAGGTACACTCCATTGATGATGTGAGTGCAGTTATTTCATAGTTCAAGAGTAATTTATCTAGCTTGGAAAAATCATCATCATTAGTTACAAAGGAGAAGTATAGAAAGAAAAGGCTAATTGAATTGGTTAGAAACTTTTCACTTGACCTTAGCTCACTAAAGACTAGTCAATCATCCTTGAAGGAGTTTGCAGCAAAGGGCAAAAAGATTATTGCTGACTGTATGAACCAGGACAAGTTGACTAGTGATCTATACAAGAAGATACAAGATGCAAAAGCTATGATAGAAAGCATAAGGAAATCAGTGGAAGATCCATCCATTGATGTGAGCATGAGTAATAATGTCTACCAAGGACATATAGATAAGATTGAAAAAACTAAGAAAAAGATGTCAAAGATAAGGGCAAGGCAAACATAGCTTAGGAATGCTCTTGCGCCCTCACTAGATATACTCAATCAGAATATAAAGGAGATCAATGCCACCATGGTGACATATGATCAAGGTCCTAGCATAGATTTGGTGAAAATGGAGAAGTTACAGTATGTACTATGCACCCATCTCCAGATTGTAAATTCATTAATCACATTTTGGAAGAAGGAAATTCAAAACCTGTAGATAGCATATCTATATGTTCTCTCACAGTAAGTATTTGTAGATATAGTTTTGTAGCACCTCTGTCATTAATGTCAAAGGGGGAGTATGTATAGAATATGGGTTATAGATATGTATATGGAGATATAAGATGGAAGTTTATGTATAAGGGAGATATAAGAAAAAAAAAATTGTATTAAGGAATAGTTAGCAACTTGACCATATTCCTTTGTTTCCATTAATGACAAAGGGGGAGATTGTTTTAAAGTTGGCTATACCAGTGTATATGACTTAGTATAGTGTTTTCATTATGGCAATAAATTCATATAGTAGTTTGGAGTCAGTGCACTTGATGAGAAGATCTGAAATTAGTTAAGTGTTGAAGACTGGATAGTGTACAGTGCACCTAAAGCTCAAAACATCAGGGAACATGCGTACAACCAAGTTATGGTATCCACCCTAGAAGATAAGTTGGTTAGAGTATATTCATGCTTAGTCTATGAGCACATGATCAGATATGCAAGTATGAAAAAGTTGTAGACAGTTGAAGTTACATAGCCAGTGTGTGCCAGAGAAGAATAGAGTAAGAAGCCAACTACTGGCATTTTGATTTGAGGTTATATTATTATGATGTAATGTCCATTCACCTATTTTAATTAGGTTTCTGACATGTAATTATGTTTTTTTTTAAACACGCTTGAGCCAATTCAATTGGAAGCGTTGTGTGTAATCGATTAAAGGGCCAACCTAGTTATTTATTTTGTATGTGCATATAAATATAAGATGCACCCATTATAATTAGCATGAGAGTTGATACAGAGTTGAGATAAGAAGAGAAGAAGTATGTGAAGATTCTATAAGATGTCACTAATAAATTTGGCATCGATTTGTGATGGCTATGTGTCGCAATTGGGACATCCATGTTTTGTAATTGCGATAGTAATAGATGTCGCTATTTTTTATTCACAAAATATGATGTCTTTCCATTTCTATCACAATTATGACTTCAATCCATTGCTATGAAGCCCCTTCAATCTAACATCAACCCCGTTACAATTCCTTATATTAGCATCACAATGGTGATGAACACCTGCGCAACTGTGATAGCTTGTCGCATGGTCGCATGCGCTTGGGAAGCTGCATGTGATCATGTGATAACCATCACAAGTGAAAAAAACACCCGAAGCAAATGCGACAGGAGTGGGCATCGCCTATACAATGCCCCCATTGCAATTCGTTGTGTGTGCATCGCAATTGCAATGAATACAAAATAAAATGAAAAAAAAATTTCTCAGACAAATTACCCTGTTCTGGGTACAAATTACCCCCATCACAATTCGCCTATGATTAATGAGTCTAGTGGAAACACCGAGTGTTAGTTCTCTTTGACTATGAAGAAAGTCTATGAAGTTGGAGTTTAGTTGAGAACCTTGTTCTCGAAGAACACTCTATTCGGTATATGAAATATGACAGAGTGATTTTTTTGAAGAGCCTTTGGAACACTTGAATCTCTATGCCAGGTATATACCAAGATTAGTGAGTGACTGGTTTGTCACGGGAATAGATTTGAAATTGGGAAGGACTGAAACAAAGTATAAAGTTTGACAAGTGATGAAACTGTCAAAGAACATACAGAAAATAAACTGGCATAGTTGGTGGGAAAGGAGGTACACAAGGTATACAAGAACCTGTCATCACTAACAGAACAACAGACTATGAATAACATTGTGAGGAGTTACAGGTAAATAATGTGTTGAATGTTTACAAAAGACTTGTTCATTCAATAGTGTAGAGCTTTGGTAAGGAGTGCCCTAGCATAAGCAGGGGTAGGAGAGTTTGAATTCTCACATAAAGTTTAGTTGAAAACACTATTTTTCACTGTGGATACCAAGGCTCTACATCACATATATGAGATATAAATGGCACAAGAATTAGGGGCTAACCTGCCATGTAGATGGTGATGACTGGCTATCTTTTGCTGGACTTTCCAGACCAACAACAACCTTCAGAGAATTTTCACTCTGAGTGGAGATATAGAATAGAAGTTCACCAAAGGCTACCATAGAAAATCTTCTCACTTTTTCCTTCTTATCTTGAAGAGCATCAGTTAGCACTGAAACTATACCTGAACTTGCCACTTCATCTTCAATAATAGTTGCATGCCGAATCAACAAACCCATTATTGAAACAAGCTAAACACGCAAAGTAGTTGGTTTAGATATTCTCAGCATCTTAACAAGCATGGACAATACTGAACCATTGGTTAAGATGTTGGCTGCTTCCATATTGCTACTTAGGGTTTCCAAGTATTTTAAGGCATTCTATTTTTCCCCAAGAGTTGTGCTGCTACCGATACTAGAAATTATACTACCAAAGAAACCTTCTAGTAAACCTTCTAGTTTATCTTGTGAGAGTTTTAGGAACTCAGAAGTAGGGAGGGCATCAAATGGATGTGTGCATGCATCAAGCATAGGCTCAGTAGCCTTATCAATTTTCTTGTTGACCATAATTGGCTTCACAGATAAATTAGATGGATGCCATAGTGCTTGTGATAGATTAATGGAGACTTTCAAAGGATCCGCATTAGCTAGAGACACGGAGACCTCTTTAACCATCTCAACAGCGAAGCCTGTAGACCTCTGACCTCATCTTTGAAGACCAACACCAGGAGGAGTTGCAGCAACATCTTGATGGTCTGTACGTGAACAATATTCCACATCTTTCAAGGAATTACATTCAATACCCTTACTATCTTGTGATTTATCAGTTCACACCTCATAGGCATGGCTTTCTTGTTGTTCCTGGTCATCTTGCATCTCAGCAGTTGAGTTAGATTTCATTTGATGCTTAACTTCAGCAGTAAAAGCTCTAGAAACTAAAGAATCGACAACTTCATTCTCTTCTTGAGTTTCACTTTCAACATTTTTTGCAAAATCCAATTCCAGGTCATGGTTCTCTATTTTAACATCACTATCATTTCCAGAGCTTTTAGGTAAAGGCTTCCTATAATTTTGACCCTCAGTCTCCCTCTGTAGGTTAGTCTTCACTATCTTGGATAACCTAAGAAAATTTATTCCTGCATTTTTTTTGCTAGATAACTCTTTCATGGCTGATCCATCATAAACTCCACTTGAACTTTTTATGCAATGATTTTGAGCATTCTCCATATTGGGGTTGTCTTTGGTAGGAGTTAACAGTCCTTTTTCCCGTAATGCTTCACTTTTGTTTTGCTTATGAGCTCCAGATACACCTTGCTTAGAACCTTTCAAAAATTGATCTCTTTCTGGTAAAGAATTTTGTGCATTTTTATCACAAGTTTGAGGTACAGATGATTTTGAACTCAACTAAAGTAAATTGTTGAAGGCAGGCTCAGAAGGTAAAGATAATACTTTGAGTGTCATTCTCCAAAAAGTGTGCTCACAAAGCTTAGACCACTGCATTCTCTCAGCTAGATCCTTAACCAATAAATGGTTAATAAGATCAAGCAACACATTCCTGAAATAGTTCTGGGGCCATGTAGCAAGGTGTACCTCATTTTGCTTGTGGCAACTGCATAAACCACAAAAATATGTAAACTTGGAAGTTCAGGTCAAAACATAATGAACAACAATTGAAAACAAGTTAGATGTAATTTTGTACTTGTTGCCCTCTTGAGACATTACAAAACAGCATAATAATAGAGAAAAATGACTTGAGGAACAAATTTTTTTGAAATATCACTTGTTGTAAATAGACTCTACACATAATACATTAACTATTTTCAAGAGAATAGAATCATAAGAGAATGACAACATGAGATCAAAAGTATGAACCATCTATAAGAGGAAAAAATGTAGACATACAACACAATTTTTTATCCATACTTGGAGAGAGAAGGAGAGAGGGGGGGAGATGGAAAGGAAGAGGGATAGAATCTGAGAATTTGATCTTCCTTAATCATCAATCAAATTACATAGCAGTGTATGCATATAGAAACATATGCATTAAGATTAAAAAAAACATCTTATAGGAAATTATTTAAAACAAACAGAAAATAGATTTGGCATGCCACTCTTGTAGAATCCACTGAAGGGCCACACAGACAAGTATGTGTGTACACAGAGTCAAATCATACACAAGTTCCTATAAAATTTTATCTTCCTCAAAAAAAAATCATTCAAATAACAAAGTAGTGCAAGCCTATAGTGGATATGCATTTGAATTCTAACATATCATTTGTGGGAAAGCATTCAAGAGAAAGAAAGTGGGGGAAAGTAGAGGAAAAGAATGGATTTAAAATGCCATTCTTGCAGACACCAAAATCCACTTATGAGTGTGTGTGAGTGTATGTGAATTTGCACACACCTTTGTTTGTTTGTTTTGTTTGATTGGGTCTCTCTCTCTCTCTCTCTCTCTCTCTCACACACACACACACACACAAAGGACATTCCAAATATACACAAGCTTCTAGGAATTTTTTTCTTCTTTAAAGATACATCAATCATCACATGGTAGTGTATGCTTATAGCAACATACACATTGAAACTAAAACTTATATGAATTTCAAATGAGACTCTTGTAGCTTCCACATGAGAGAGAGAGAGAGAGAGAGAGAGAGAGAGAGAGAGAGAGAGAGCAGAACACTTCAAACATACTATAAGTATATTATCTAAAATGTTTATATGCCTTATATGAACCTCAGTTGACCAAAAGCAAGAGGCATTAAGACTAAAACATATTCAATTTTCAGTTTTTTGGAAACAATTTAATATCAAACTGCCCTAGTCTTAACACAAAAACATAATTTTGTATGTTAAGAAAGGGTTGGTTATTAACAAATAAGATTTACAGAAAATTCTTACCTGTAATAATTTTTTACATGATTTTCTTTGTTAAGAAAGAATTGATTACTAAGTAATAGGATCCAAAAAAAATTACCTGCCGTAATAATGTTAGAAGATCCCCCCCCAAAACAGTACTCGAGCACAAGCCACAGAAGTGTAGAAGTCTCATACCTAAAAAGGTAAACCTATTAGATGCAAATATAGAGTATATGTGTGCACCATGTTACACTTATGCTCAAATTAAGTTTCAAAATCTTTCCTTTTCTATATGAACAATCTGTATTTCCTTCACTTTAATTAATGTGGAAAAGAACATCTCAATCCATTACAAAACTCACTAATGACTTACAACATGGTAGAGCCGTCACATATGAAACAGTATAGGAATGAAAAGCAGGAGAAATTACTAGACTACAAAAGGACTAGAAATAAGAAACACAACCTATCATCATTAACTCACCATGCATAAAACTTCAGAACATTAGGATGGTCCAAGGAATGAAGAGTCCACACCTGCAAATAGGCTAAAGCTTTTAGAAATAGATTTTAAAATCAAGATGGTATACATCTGCACAAACTGGTGCAACACAACTTCAACTTCAAGTCCATATAAATTAAAGGAATATAAACATCCACTAAGTAAAAAATAATTGATCATTCCCAATTTTCATGAACAATTCTCTCCTTGAAAAAAAGGCATGTTTATGCATCTGTAATTAGCTTTATGTAAAAAATATATTTATTAAGAACATTCATCTTCATTTCATTAATCGCTATAGCCTATTTGTCTTGTTCTGCAGAAAAGCCTAGATACTTTTTCAATAGTTGACTTTAAAGCCAAGTTGCTAGTTCTAGTTTAGATCCTAGTTTGGTTTGGTTCAGGGGTGGATTTGAGGATCCAGCAAAACCAAGTTGAGTTTAGGTCTGTCTGTACTAAAAAACTATGAAAATCTAAGAAAATAAATATCAACCTAAAAATAGGAATTAGATATAGAAAATTATATATAAATTTAATTATAACATAAATAACTATGTTACATTGTAAATATATTACAGTTAAAGTAAGCTTTTGGTATCATTGGTACCATTATTGCTAACACAGAGTTAACAGACTATAACAAAAATAGGAGGGTACATTGCTAATATTACCCTTCCCACCTATGAACTGTAGAAGTCCATGCCATCACCTCTGCATATTGGCAAAAGGGGTTTATCCAACCTGAATGGTTGCTAGCTGAATGGAAATACAATAATCAATGGGCTTTTGACAACCCTAGAAGGATTCTCAAAGCAAAGATATCACCATAGCAAGGAGCTTTGCAACAACATGAAGCTTCCTATGCTCTCCAACAGAAGCCTCCACAACCTTATGTTACGCAATAACCATTTTATATCGATAGATCTCCACTGTACCACAATAGTAGACTGCATTGTAGCAGAACAAAGAACACTAGGCACAAACAGACCTTACAAACTACTAAAAAATGCATAAACTGCCACAAGTTCGCTGCAAAATTCATCAAATGCCATTGGATTTAGCATTGGTTTGTGTGTATTTGTCTAGGACAAACCTCAATATAGATAAGCGCACCCTAGCAAAATCCAAAAAGACTCTAATTCAGAATCCAAATACAGTATGGACTAGACACCAATCCTAGGGGTGGGGAGATGTGACGGGCAGGTAAAGTAGCTTTAAAATAGATAAATTTCACCATGAGTCCAAAAAATTTATAGAATAAGTTATCTCCATTTTCCCTAATGAAGTGATAATCTCCTTGATTGAATGTAATGGGTAACTCATGCCAAAACCAATCCTTTTAGTTTGATTTACTATGTGATTTCTCAAGTCTTGATCCTAACAAGCATTTTCATAATCATTTTAAATATTAGTAAATAGTAATGTACACTTAACTTTTCATCTAATAAAAATATCACCAGCATAGAATGAACCTACTACAATATTCTAATATAAAAGGGAGAAGGACTCAGTTGGTGGCGATCATATTGGCTCAATGAAATGATTAAGACATAATGCAGAGCGTACAAGGCATTATAGCCTTCTCAATTTTTACACTGTTCCTTTTTTTAAGATTGTGAAACATAGGGACACGCACCCCCCCTCAAAACCTTGAAGTACTGGGTGCCAATGGCTGGGAGCCACCGCACCCCAACCACACCCATCCCCACACTAGTCAAGTGATTAGGGTCTTGGGTGCGGGGGTGTGGTGCTTGGGTGCTACCCAGGTGTCCCTCGACCACAATCAGGACGGGACGGGGTGTGGTCGGCTGTGGCAGCCCCAAAAATAATTTTTAAAAAGTTTTTTTAATTTTTTTTATTACTGCTTGTTTCATTTGGCATCCACATTTTTGCAACCGCTAAGATGAAAGTGAGAAAAAGAGTTTGAAAGAGCTTGGAGACTGATTTTGCAAGTGATTACAAGATCAAAAGGAGCAAGAGGAGCAAGAAGATTTCATTTTGCAAGTGATTCACCAAGAAAAAGGTAGGTTTTTTACCAAGATAACTTGGAGACACCTCTCCCCCCTAAAACTCAGATGTTTTCGAGATGGGGATGCACCTGGGATAGGGAGACAATGTCCCGACAGTTGGGCGGAGTAGCCATTCCATCGCTATTTTAATGGGAGACGTCTTGCCATCTTGGATGGAGACAGGGAGACATCTGGATGTTCCTTGACCATGAAGGAGATGCCCAAAAGTCTCCCATTTCGGTAGTCCAATAAAGGTTAAAAATAAAATAAAATACAACATTTTAATTTTTTTTAATAGGTTATATTGTAATCATGATCATCTTTATGATGTGTCTTATTACATATATGACATATTGATATTTCATATTTGAACAATGAATTTTGAATCTTTTTCATTTGATAGTAGAACATGATAGTTGTATGTTTATAACTTTAAAGTTTATATTACTATGTTTAAATGATTATGTTACTATGTTGAATGTTCAATGGTTCTAGTTCATGTATTTCAATTTGGTATGTAACTTAGTAGTTCAATTTGGTATGTTAAATTGAAACATCTTTTTGTAATTAATATTTCAAGTTATATATGTATAGTATGTAGTGCCTCCCCCCCTCCCCCCCGTTGTCCCGAAATTGAGGCCCTTTTTTTTCCTGCACCCAAAACTCATCCCGGCGTCCCCCCATCCCGACATATCCCTGCACCTGTGTTTCACTGGTTTTATGTTTTATTCATTTCAATTGTAAAACATTATCCTAGCTCTTCTCAGCTAGGTAATTGTTCTTGTCCAAATATTCTTACCAAGTGATAATGTTTAGGGCCTTAGGCACTTCAAGCACTCAACCCAAATGTAAAATTGTTGGATGATATAGATTAGCAGTATTCTATTTGTAGTTGAAACTTGTAGCTTTTAAATAGATAATGAATAAACTATGTAACCATATAAGACAAATATATTTCTATCAAGAAATGAATATTAAATAGATTAAGGATTGATGGCATACCTCTAAATTTCATCATCATCATCCTCGTCATCATCATCATCACTCAAAGGCTCACGATCCTACATAATTCAGGCAAATTGATATAACAAAAAATTAATAACAAACATTTGCCAAGAAATCTAAAGAGCATTACTATGTTTTTCATCTATATTACATATATTTCAAGTTTAAAGTCATATGCTAGAATCTAGTTGCATCCTCATTGATAGAGGAAATAAAAATTACCTATTGACATCATCCTACTCTCAGTATGCAACTTCTAAAAATAAAGAAGAGTGTGCTCTGTTTAAAGACCTTCCAATTAATCAATGGACTTTTACAAAACATGGGGCTTGACATCATCTTTCAAAGGTGATTGATGCAAGAAACAGTACAGGAAGAACGCTCAACATGATAGGTCACATGGAAACCCTATAAGATGGCATAGAAGATGTTGTTGGACAGGATCTAGTGTCCTACTCTATACATAATTCTACATAATATTTACAGTAAGGTTATAACAACTAGAAAAGAAGGAAATTATTGAACATATGGAGACTAAATTTTATTGGGCCTTTTAACAATTAGAGCCAATTCTTATTGTGAGGTGATGAAAATTGGAATACTTCAACAGGTGGGAAAACAAAAGAGCTTTTCAAGAAAAATAATAAACATTGAATGCATTCAAATCATTTGATCATTTATTTTGTTTATGAAGTGACTTTATCCTAACCTCAGTTAACTCTTTCATATGTTTCAAGTTAGAGATGGTCAGGAATGATAAGAGAGATTATTCAGTAACACAGTCCTTTATGAATTGAACTTTTGTATTCATAACTCTCTATTCAATTGCAAAATTGCTATAGTTTCTTCCCATAATACAATGTGGAAAGTATAATCTTATTTATTTGCTAACTTATACACTTTCCATTTACAATGTCGAGATTAGACATGATGGGTAGGACTAATCTACAAAAGAATTTTCAAGTTTACTAAACATACATGATAAAGACATACCATTTTCCCACATAAGTTTGCCAATGCTCCCAACAATCTAAACTGTTTGTGGATCTTCTGCCTTTTTGGCCATCTTTGCAAGCAGTTTAACACCTCCCTACATCATAATCAACTCCAAATTTTTTTCTTCCACAATGATAAGATTATCAATATAGATGTAAATACACTACAGAAGTTTTACTTTTCTGTAGCAACATTCCAATCATCCAGTGAAACTTACAGTCATCTATGGGATAGGGGGTATCTAGATCAACATACTCAAATAGAAAGAAAGATTTGCGATAATCAAGAGGCACCAGCAATAACTCAATTCCTCATAGGCTGTCAATACATCAAATATAATAGTATACTTTGATAGTGAGTAACAATTGGAGTTTATAAACCTTCACCTCTGGTGTATACTTTGTGACAGGGGATTCATAAAGAGAATGTCAACACTCAAACCCCCCTTCAATGTGACCATTCTCCCTACAATGTCTCTTAACTATTTTGATTAGCAGTCTGCTACCGTTTAAGCCCTTACAAATTTTGCAGGGACAATAACATTTTCCATCGCCTTTTCTTTTTAAGTTAGACCACAATCTAGCGATTGTCTCCCTATTTTGTTCTTCACTTATATTATCTGACATTATCGTTCTTCGCAGGAAGCAAAAATCAAGCTATGAAAACTTCGGTCTACAACTTTCACAAACTAAGCAAAACTGTCAAAAGTACACAAATCTTCTTAGACCTAGTTAAATACTTTAATATTTTAAAAATACTTTCTTTGACTTTATTCCTAAGACATTTAACCCAATCACCTTTTATAACATTCAGTCAATTGCTCTAGGCAAATTTGTGGATAAGATTATTTGTAAAACTTTGACCAACTACCTGAAGGTCTTATTTCAAGAGACCTTACAACATTAAGCCACCAAAATCAATTTCAAAACATATAAGCTAAAAGTCTAGTTAAAATATACATTAGATTAAAAAATATACAATTTTCATACCCGAGCGCGCGGCTATAACTCGTGCAATGGTCTTCTTGCTTAGCTCTAGAAGCTCTCCAGCAATCAAAACATATAAGCTACAAGGCAAGACATATTACATGACATGGCAAAAGGAACAAAATTTACAAGCTTTAGCAAGACATATTAAATGACATCATAGTGCTAGAGAGATCACAACTATATGAGTCAAACATAGTCATATAGATTTCATATAGGATTTTGAAGATGATAGTGTTCTAGTTAAAATATACATTAGATTAAAAAATATACAATTTTCATACCTGAGCGCGCCACTATAACTCGTGCAATGGTCTTCTTGCTTAGCTCTAGAAGCTCTCCAGCAATCAAAACATATAAGATACAAGGCCTAATAGCAATTTCAAAACATATAAGCTACAAGGCAAGACATATTACATGACATGGAAAAAGGAACAAAATTTACAAGCTTTAGCAAGACATATTAAATGACATCATAGTACTAGAGAGATCACAATTATATGAGTCAAACATAGTCATATAGATTTCATATAGGATTTTGAAGATGATAGTGTTCTAGTTAAAATATACATTAGATTAAAAAATATACAATTTTCATAACAAATTTCAAGTCTCAAGGGCTATAATTCAAGCTCCCATATTGAAAGTATTTTTACTTGCATTTGATATCTTCAAACTTGCAATTGTCCAACTTGTATTTAAGTTCCTAAGAACTGAATTGTGCACTCTTTAGTAATTTGAGGTTTGAAGGATCTCATTGCAAGTTTCTATTACAACATAAAAATTGCAAGCATGTTCCCAAACCTGCAATATGCCTTCCAAAACCCAAAATGCATCCTTGTGGTGCATATTTTACACTTACAATGCCAAATATTCTTCCCTCCACTTGCAATTGACCTTTGAAAATGCAAATATAGCCCAAAATGCACTTGAAAACACTTGAAATTATGTCTCTGAGACCCGATTACAAGTGTACATTCACATATTTACCATGTATGTGTGAAGTGTGATAAAAAAATTTTCCATTTCCAAGTTAAATGTTTATGTGTTTAAAACTTGTAATATTCTTTCCAAGGTTCAAATTTCACCTATGACCTCATTTTAAAGTCATTTTTATCCCACATTTCCTTTTCTCATGATAAACCCAAGTATTGCTTTTATTTTGCAACCCTCTCATCTTGAAGAGAGTTCCATGGCTTCCCCTATAGCACAAGATGATGCTCTAATGCTATGGAGTTTTCTTTACAGCCTTTTATGTTCCTTTTTATGTCAGAAGAGCCATCATTTGCTTCAAAAAAATTATAAAGTATTAGTATGATAGATAACAAAATGTAATTCCACCTACTCAACTGACCTCTCCTCTTTATGAGATCAAAGATATTGAGTTCGAACATGCTAATATGTCAGATTTCCTTGAGATGACTGTGAAGAATGTAGTGGAATTATTTCATTTTCTATGATTCAATTACACTTCTTTTTCTATGACTTGCACTAAAATTTATTAATGCTCATCCTATCTATTCCAAGGTGCATGTTATTTTTTCCAAGTAGTTGTGAAAGATTTAGCAAGTTGTAAAATTTTTATTTATTTTTGATGTTTCAGATCATATTTAATGATCTATCATCAAGAAAATGGGAGTGATCCAAAAACATATACAGTTGATTTTCAGTAGTAGTCTTTTAAGAGTGAAACACTCATACCAACTACTGAGCTTCTTGTGGGATTCTTTATTTTTCTTTGATGCAAAGTTCAATGTCATCTCCTTCAACAACTAGTAATTTCATTCATTTCAAGATCAAGATCAAGAACAGGCTGATTGTTCAAGTTCTACCAACTCACTGTTCACTGGTAAAAACACAGGCATAACCATAGCAGAACTAAAATTCCATGAAAGAAAATGATTTACCTACATCTACTTTCTCTTGCATTTAGTGTGGCCATTAAGTAGCCTTACAACATATTCCAGAGCACCCATTTCAATCAGAGCAAGTAAATGACAAAAAAGATCTTTTTTCTCCCAAACACAATACAGCCCTCACGGGTTGACATTATTTGTAGGAGAGCAAGGTACAGCTCTGTACTCATAAGAAAGTCACATAAACAAGCATTAAATTTCAAAATTCTGAACTGGGTACATAAAAAATCTAATCAACTGCATGATAGAAGATGAGAAACACATAAGTGGTGGTGAACCACAAGAAGTTACACCTATGGGAAGAAAAAGTAGGTATACCAAATATGTACCTGCACTAAAACCTACAACTAAGGATAGGAAAGCTTTAATTGTAGCCGATACAGAGACTGTTATAATCAATGATGTACATGTGCCTTACACTATAGGCTTCTTAGTGGTTAAGCCAGGTGAAGATGTTGGTGCTAAGCTAGATTATGCGTTTGAAACATATTTCAATGAAGATCACATATTTATACCCAAATTTGAAAAGAGGAGTAATCGAATGTTGTTCGACTTTATAGAGCATTTAGCAGTGGTTGCTACTCAACATAAGATTCGATTTGTTTACTTCCATAACTTCTCAAAATTTGATGGTATTATCTTAATGAAATATTATGCTACTCAAGGTGATAAGTATACCATCAAACCTATGATGAGAAACCTTAAGCTTTACGAATTAGTAGTGTATCGTGGAAAGGATAATAAAATGAAAAAGTTGTACAGTCTAAAGGATTCATACACTCTGCTCCCTAGTAGTCTGGATACATTGGCTAAGACTTTATGTAAGCAATTAGGTCCTAAAGGATCCATCCCATATCCTATAATGATGTAATGTTTGAACACATTTATAATGTCCTCAAAGGACTGAATTTCATACCTATAATGTCCTCAAGGGACTATTAGTTGTTTATGATGGACTAAATGTTGTCCAAGCTTCTTTAATGTTTTAAGAAGTCTAGAATCGGTCAAGGGATAGGTTTAAGGCAATAGGAACCTTATAGAAAAGAGTTTAATTTTTAATAAAACCATTGTATGGTTTTTCAAATTCAAACATTTGAATACAATTGGCTAGTTTAGGTTGTGGAGGGAAGTTAGAGTTTAGTTGTAGTTTGTTTTGTTTAATGAATTATCCTCAACTCAATGACAAGTTGGTTGAGATAGTTTCATAACTTATTTAATCTTGTGGAATCTCTGTTATGTGACAGTGAATGAGATTGGTGTGGGGGTTTTGTAACAGTGGTGAATAAAAACTCATCAATATACTGTTCTTTCATTTTGAAAGATTGTATCAATTGAGATTCATATGAATTAATAGAGTCCCTTTATCTGTTTCAATTGCTATTTGATGAATCACATTGTGTTAAAGTTGTTGTTGCACTGGTGTGTAAACTGGTGAAGAATAAAACAACTTTGTTATCTGCTACCTGACTCATTTCTATGTTTCAAATTTGATTGATTTGGATTTCCTAATGCATTGACAGGGGTTTAGTAACCATCTACATTTCTAATTGATGTTTTCCAAATTGTGTTAAAGCCACTGTCACACTAGTTGTAGACCACTGATCTTTGTTTTAATTATTTTGTTACTGCAGTAGGTTTTTTAAGGAAATGAGAACCATTCCATGAGTATGGAGGCCTAATATTCATGGAATGTTAACCTTTTAACATGTATGATATGTTTTTGACACTGCATATGTAGAACCGCATAGGATAAGAGTGATTACAGCCCGAATAGAGAGGAAAAACCAGTGGAAACGGTGGCTAAGGTGTAGCAGTGAGCCATCTACCCAACAAAGGAGATATTTGGTGTTTGGGAATTTCATGTGATGTTCATAGGATGGTGAATCCATCTCTAATTTTTTGCAAGAGTGTAGAGAACTGTGGGAACGAGGAAGCCCTAGATATCAAGGGGTTTGAAGTCACAATTTAGGGGTTTTGATGTTACAGAGCACCGCGGTCTAATTCCTTTGGGAATTGAGCAATTGGAGGCATAAGTAAATACTATCCAAGAGTTGAGGTCAATAGGACATCTTTGATTGATACTTCCTTTGGAAAACTAGTCAATTGGTGTGCCTTAAAATAGGGCAACTATCATGTTTTGGGTTACTGGTCCAAAGTAACAGTATACAATATTTTGGTATGTTGTAGAGTTTTGAAAAGGGTATTTGAAAACACTATCATATTGTCTAGTGTTTTGAGAAAACATAGAGTTATTTCCCTTCCAAGTCTGCTGCAGGAATTTTACTAGGCTTTTGAAACAGTTTGAGTGCATTTTGAGAATTGGGAGTAGTGGGGTTGATTTTGAACTTTGGATTTCCTTGCATCTAAGTTATTACTAGCCTAAAACACTAAAAGTATCATCTAGGAGTATTGAGAAAAGCCTTGTCAAGTCAGGTTCCTGAAGAAATTGAGGTGATTGATAAGCCCAAGTGCCTAGACCTCTAAAATTATCAAACTTTCATTGTGTTTTGAAGACCACCACCCTTCCCTCTGCATCAAGTGTTGGTTTAATTGAAACTCACCAAGTAACCAATGTAACTTACTTCACAAATTTCAATAATTGTTCTTTCAACTCTGTTTTGTTTCAGACTTATAAATAGATCTTCACCTTTTTTCAAATAAACACACCTTTCAAATAAACTTATTCAACTTACCAAAATAGTACCAATTATGCTACTTTTTATGCTAACTGTACCCTTTTGAATTTACTACAACCTTTCCCTCCAATTTTCAATACACAGAAAATAAAATAGAGTATTGTTTCTTTGCACTATGGAAATTCCTCTGTTCTAATTCTCACAACCTACTCTAGCATCTGCAAACATTACCAAGACACAGGCTAATTGATCAGGTTAGCAGGGATCAATCCGCAGGCTCTAAAGATCGGTTCTTAGGTGGAGAACCAAACTTGGTTGGAAGATTTTAGAAGCACTTCTTTCAAACTATTGAGGGCATGGTTATAACTTCTACTAGGGCACGACTGCAGGTATTCCTTTGTTTCCTTGACTGAATACATTGTGCATATTCAACCATGGATTTTTGTCCTTGAAGCACACTTAACATCTTTTACAATTTTGAGTATTTAATAGAAGAACATACATTACCCTAATTTGTTTTTCAACCAATGGCATAGAATGTCCGTGGTGAATTCCCAAATTAGGGCCTACGGTTTCATCACGAAATTGACACAATGATGCAAGTTCAATCCGTGTGAGTATCCGTAGTTTATTTTTAGATTGAATGCGATACAACTCAACTGAAATTCACATAAACTGAAACCCCTTTACATTGCACAAATTAATTCCACATTCAGCTGTACCGAGTTGACTTGGTTTGGAATGATAAATTTTTGGTATCGTTAATACATCTAACTACGACTTATAACTGCAGAGACCAAAAAGAAATCACTATATCATCGCCAAACAATTGCAGACTTATCCATGAATTAAAAGAATACTAATGACAGTTGCTTGCGAAATCTTAACACGGTAGGACTCAAGTATCTACCTATGTAAACTTCATTCATCAGAAGTGAGATTAGGGAACCCTGTCCTTGAAGTGCCCTCTGTTCGGTGTGTAAAAAATAGAGTGATTGTTTTGAGGAGACTTTGGAACATTTGAGTCTTTATGTCAACACCGGAGACCCAAACCAGAGAAATGAGGGTGATCGACAACGGCTGCAAATGACAACGACGCTATTGAAAATACAAATGACAACATTTTCTTCTTTTTTTTGCCTTATATCCCGACAATGTCGTAATTGCGACATTGTCGACTTATAATTGAAAAAAAAAGGCAAAAACACATAACATCTACCCACCGTTGCAAATTGTCATTGCAATTTCACCCCAAATGTATTAGTGTGTATAAGAGCTTTTCAAGAGGTTAAAGCATCAGCACATCAAAGGAACAGATCAGACAAGTAGTGTCATAGTAATAGTTCATCCAGAAGATATAGTGTGTATCTGAGATCAAAACGTTGTAACCTTCACCACTTGAGTAGTGAGCTCTAGGATAGTGAGTCCACACCCCTAGTAGGGTTTATTGTAAAAAGACTCCTAATAGGGTTCGACCCTTGACAAGGTCTACTATACTTAATACATTGTAAAGCAACTCCTAACAGGGTTAAGGATCTTCTAACAAGGATCATAAAACACTAGTACAGAATATTAGTAGGTGTCAATTCCCATCAGAGTTTTTACCTATTTGGGTTTCCCCATAACCATATTGGTGTTATGTGTTGATTTCATGTTTCATGTTTATGTGGATGTTTATTTAATTACTTAAGTATTTAAGTTCAATTTGAGATTAAGTAAAAAGATAAAATATAGTGAACATTAATTCACCCCCCCCCCCCCCCTCTCAGTGTTCCCATTCCTAACAATAACAAGTTTGATCTACTAGCTTGTGCTCATTCTTGGATGGTTCAACATGATCTTTAGTTTGACTTCCAGTCTCCTTAGCATCTGTGGTGTTTTCTGGTGCTTTCATTCTTGCTCACATGTTATCAATTTGATTTTGTGCTTCATTGAATCCAATGTCACTAGTATCTCCTTTAACCTTCCGAGCATATAATTGAGATTCAATCAGATGCTTGCTTGTGTGTAATTTATCAATGTTATTCTTAGCCTCTTTCAATTCAGATTCCAAGCTTTCTTTATTTTTTCTTAGCTCCAAGATTTCCATGTTTTCTTTCCTCAATTCTTCATTCAGTTGAAAGTTCTCTTTGTTCTATTCATCATAGACTTCCTGATTGTTAGTTAGCTTGTCATCCAATTCTTCAATTTGATCTTTTAGAGATGTGTTCTGTTCATTTATCTTTTTGACTATGATCCCTAAATCACTAGTAGAACATTCTTTTAAATATTTTCTAATTCTTTTGATGTCTATTTTAGCATCACTCACTTTTTCTTTTAATTCTTCAATTTCCTTTTCAAATATGTCCAGGTCTTCAAGAGCAGCTTCAAGAT
Source organism: Chamaecyparis obtusa (assembly GCA_027943335.1). Classification (NCBI taxonomy): domain Eukaryota; kingdom Viridiplantae; phylum Streptophyta; class Pinopsida; order Cupressales; family Cupressaceae; genus Chamaecyparis; species Chamaecyparis obtusa. Next base: position 686,250 of record BSBK01008731.1, on the reverse strand, counting down.
TTCTTTTCAGATATTTCATTTCTATCTTGTTCATGATCTCCTCAAGTGGTTAAACTTGCTGAGGACCATAGCTTTGATACCAATTGTTGGGAATGGGAACACTAAGAGGGTGGGTGAATCAATGTTCACTATATTAAATATTTTTCTTTTACTCTTTAATCAATCTTGAATGCTTAAGTACTGAAAGGAATATTAACATAAATAGAAAACATGAACTCAACATATAACACCAATATGATTACGGGGAAACCCAAAAAGGTAAAAACCCCAATGGGAATTGACACCCACTAGTTTTTTGTACTAGTGTTTTATGATCCTTGTTAGAAGATCCTTAACCCTGTTAGGAGTTGTCTTTACATTACATTTAGTATAGTGACCTAGTCAAGGGTCAGGCCCTTTTAGGATTCTTTACAATAACCATGTTAGGGGTGTGGACACACTGTCCTAGAGCTCACTGCTCAAGTCGTAAAGGCTACAATCTTCTGATCTCAAATACACACTATATTTGCTGGATGAACTGGCAATGTGACACTACTTTTATGATCAGTTCCTTTGATGCGTTGAAGCTTTGACCTCTTGCAAAGCTCTAATACATCTTATTAACTCTTTGCACACTTCTTCTCTTCTTATCTTGACTCTATATCAACTCTCATACTTAATTATAATGGTGCATCTAATATTTATATGCGCATATAAAACAATTAACTAGGTCGGCCCTTTAACCAATTACATTCAACGCTTCCAATTGAATTGGCTCAAGCATGTTTACAAAAAAATTTAATTACATCTATAACCTAATTACAATAGGCACATAGCCTTTACAAAACAATAACATAGATGCTAATCAAATTTCCATCAATCGGCTGCATACTTTGTTTTGTTCTGGCATTCACTGGCTATGTAACTTCAACTATTTGTAAATTCATCATACTTGCATATCTGATCATGTGCTCATAGACTAAGCATGAATACACTCTTACCAAATTATCTTCTAGGGCACATACCATAACTCGGTCATACAAATGTGCGCTAATTCTATGAACTGTTGGTGCACTGCTAACTATCCAGTGTTCTGTACTTAGCCAATTTTTGATCTTCTGAGGATGTGTGCTGACTCCAAAACTCTATATGACTTTGTTTCCATAATGACAACACTATATTAAGTCATATACAAGAGTATAGTCAACTTTCCAACACTTCTATTACAACCACTTTCTTCCTTCCACCTTCCTTCTAGCATGAATGTATCTTTTTAATTCCCAATAAATTTTCTAATGTCATCACATTAAAATATATTATCAATTGTCCAACTTCTATCTGCTGACTATCTCACTTTTATCACATATAATAAGCATTAGTATTTTAAACTAATCTTCATATGTACTGCATCCAAGTGGAAGAGTAAACACAAAATATAATTATGATCTTAGATATATCTTTTAAAGATCATTCAAGTTAATGATATGTGTATTTTGTCTCTTGATAATTCTCTTGTTGTTTGACTATCTCTTGTCACCAATAGATTATGTTCTTGTTGCCAAAGTGACATGATGAAATATTTTCATAGTAGACTTTTGAACATCAAACCTTGATCATATTTTGTTCATTAATTCTTCAACAAAACATAAGGAATGAAGCTTTATATCCATCAACCAACACTTTTACAACACCTTTCAATTCAAATGAACATATCATGTCTTTCCTTCAAGAACAAACATCACTTTTTCATGTCCCTCCACAATTAATCACTATCAGATAACACCTCTTATGTAATGTTGACAAATCACTTCTACTAACATGTTGACATAAGACTAGAAATCACAATCATTTTCTACATCAGCTAACATACAATACTAACAAAAAATCTAAATTACCTTGAATTATAGCCCTCCATGACTCTCTTTGATGAATATGTGGAGAGTCACTATATTTCACTTTATTACTCTTGTACCAATCACAAACTAACATTGTCATAAATATGCTAACAATATTCATTAGCATATAATTCTCCCTATGATAATGATCTTGACCTAGTTAACATTAATGCCAACAAAAACTCTTGTTAACTTTCCAATCATCCCAACAAGAAAAATTAATTCTAAGTGGAATCCAAACAAGAGACACTCAAAAAATTTCTTTCCATACACAAATATTTCCTAGATAGGGATCTGATGAGAGCACAACTAACCTTGGCATGATAGAAATAATGTAGCACACACAAATAAGAGGGGGAAGGGGGGGTGAATCAGTTTTGTCCAAAATAGTTGTGTCAAAAATAAACTTAGCAATACTTTAAGTTCCTTATATGAAGCAACTAAACCGTCAACACAAGAACAAATAACACTAGAGTTTTTTTCCTAGAAAACTGGTTAAGAGAAAAACCACGATGGGGATCAAACCCACTAAATGATGTACTTGTACATAAAAACCTTGTTAAATTTATAATGGGAAAGCACATGCATTCAATCAGACTACTAAAATAAAACTAAGGGAAAGAACCCAAAATACAACTAGGGATACAACCCCAAATATGAACTACAATCCATTGTGGACAACAATCCACTAATTTGATGAACTGATTGATAGCATATCAAATATGCCAATATAGCTCCAATGAAGTACATAATTGCTCTAAAATTATTTTATATTCCACTCATACCTCTTCACACATATACTTATATCACTTTATCCAACATCTCACACATCCATCTCATATCTATCCATTTCATACATTGGCAGTCACAAACGATCTCATCTTTAAATACATTTCATCAACTCATTAAAACTAGGTCGACTAGGGAGCTAATTACAAAACATGTTGACTAAGACATAGCTAGGACTTGAATCTTCATCAATGAACATGTCACAATCCAAAGATCACATCTTGAATATTTGCAACACACTAACTCACCAATTCGGCCAAGAACACCAACATGCCATAAGAAAATCACTAAATCTGATCACATGTCCCAATGCGTTCCACCAACATGAACAGAACATGATCTATAAACATCAGCAAAAAACATGAATTACCACAACAACAAAAAGAAAATTTCTATCTCATAATCTATAACCGACTCTACACTATTCATCAAGAACAATGAACATCAAAGTCTCTCATACAAGAAAAATATCTTGCCAATATACAAATCATGATCCATCCAAACTAAGAAAACACATTCATTTTCTAAACTCACCACTAGGTTAGCAACCATAGATATTGCATAACCAATCCTCAACAATCTATAAACTACAACATTGTCACCATTGAAATAACCAAAAATATATCCTATAATAAATCCATCATAAATACCTCAAATTATATAGTGAACCTCTACAACTTGAACAAGATGAAGCATAAGCATTCCTCAACTCATCTCTAGCTTTACAAAAAGTGATATCAAGTACATTGTCCATGTCAAACAAAAACTTAAACTAAAAAAACTAGTAAAATGTCAGGAATAAAGAAGTATATTGAAATTAATGACAAAACATTAATGTCAACAGATATATATATGAAATATCCAACAATCTCCTCCTTAGGCATTGATGGAAACAAATGATGTGAAAAACCATATCAATGGAAAAAGCATCAATCAATCCTTAATATACCAAATACTCCCCCTAATCTGACACTTGACTTTCATAGGTTTATCATGTTATGTATGTGGAGCCTAATCAAACTCAGGTTCTTTTGGTGTAGTTTCCCCAAGACTTATCTACAAGGGATTAGGGGAAATTCCCCCAAGCTCAAAGTCAAGGGGAAAAGCCCCTTGCGGGGTCCTGGGGTAGCACCCCAGGTAGGGTCAAGGGTATAATATTGTAAAGGGCCAGCCGTCAATTTTCTATTTAGTCAGAGTATTTTTTCCCCTAATGAGGTTAAGTCAAAAATACTTGTAAAAAGGGCTTAGGGTTGGAGATTTATTGTATGAGGATTTTTTGTAGCTTCCTGTGGTGGTATTGAGTTGTAGTTTCAAATTGTAATCACTAGATAATAATAAAGATATTGGATTTGTTGTTGGTGGATGTAGCCTAGGGATTGGTTGAACCCATTAGATTTTGTGTTATTGTGTTCTCTTTTATGTGTTAATATTTGCATTTTTCTACTTATTATTCTAACAAGTGGTATCAAAGCGAGGTTATTTCATTCATTCTTTCATCTATTCTCTGAAGCAGGTCTCACGAGTTAGTGGGAGAGTCTCTCGGTTAAGTGGGACAAATGGCTGACAAGGGTAGGCTGAAGGTTGATAAGTTTAATGGGTAGAACTTTCAGTTATGGAAGATGCAAATGGAGGACTATCTCTATCAGAAGGATCTATGGTGGCCATTAGAGGGAATAGCCAAGAAAGAGGCAATAATGTCTCAGGAAGATTGGGATATTTTGGATAGGAAGGCACTGGGGAGTATTTGTCTATGCCTGGCACAATCGGTGGCATTCAATATTACTGGAGCAATGATAGCTAAAACTCCAATGGAAACCCTAGCGAAGTTGTATGAAAAGCCTTCAGCTTCAAACAAGGTATTTCTTATGAAGCATTTATTTAATATGAAAATGGTAGAAGGTGGATTAGTCGTTGATCATTTGAATGAGTTTAATATAGTTACAAGTCAGTTAGCCTTAGTTAAAATTACTTTTGATGAAGAGGTTAGGGCTCTCTTGATTTTTGTGTTCTTTGCTAGAAAGCTAGAATGGCTTGGTAATGGCTATTAGTAATTATGTTTCTAGTTCTAATACTCTAAAATTTGATGATGTTATTAGTGTTATATTGAGTGAGAAAATTTGTAGGAAAAGCTTAGGGGCATCCACATCGAGTAGTGTATTGAACGTAGAAAGCAAAGGTAGAACAAGAGATAGAGGAAACAACTCTGGAAATCATGGAAAATCACAAGGGAAGTCAAAGGGAAAGAGGTCTCAGTCAAAAGGACCTATTGATTGTTGGTACTATGGAAAACCAGGACATAAGAAGAAAGATTGTTGGTCTCAGAAGAAAGATCTAGGAGACAAACATGATGGAAACAAGGAGGCAAATGTGGTAAGTAACAAATCCGAAGAGGATGCTTTGCTCTTGTCTTTAAAAAAATTTGATGATTCATGGGTGTTAGATTCAGGGGCTTCATTTCATGCTACACCCCATAGAGGTTATTTTGTTGATTATGTCCAAGGGGATTTTGGGCTAGTTTATTTGGGAGATAATGAACCCTGTCAAATTGTTGGAAAAGGGAAAATCAAGATTAAGTTGCACAATGGGAATCATTGGCTACTACAAGAGGTAAGACATGTTCCAAGGCTGAGTAGGAATTTAATTTTAGCAGGGCAACTCACTGATGAGGTTTGCAGAGTTACTTTTAATGATAAAAATTGGAAGGTTTCAAAAGGTTCCTTAGTAGTAGAAAAAGGTGTGAAAGTAGGCACCTTCTATCTTTGTACAGGTCATATTGTTCCCTCTACTTTAATTGTTTTAGAGAAAAATGAATGTTCAGGAACAGTTGTTGCAGTTGAGCAGGTAGAACAAGAGACAGTAGCTGGAGATTCTGAAACAATGTTGTGGCACAATAGACTTGGGCACATGAGTCAAAAAGGTATGAAATTAATTCATTCAAAGAAAGTTCTACCAGGTCTGAAATGTGTTAATATGGATTTCTATGAAAGTTGTGTGTATGGAAAGCAAAAGAGAGTTAGTTTTGTAAAGAGTGGGAAGGAAAAGAAAGATGAAAAATTAGAGCTTGTGCATACAGATGTATGGGGTCCAGCTTAGGTATCTTCCCTTGATGGCTCTCAGTATTATGTTACATTCATTGATGATGTAACTAGGAAAGTATGGATATATTTCATTAGATATAAATTTGATGTATTTGAAACTTTTAAGAAATGGAAAAGCTTGGTTGAAAATGAGACTGGAAAAAGATTAAAATGTCTCAAGTCTGATAATGGTGGTGACTATTGCAGCAAAGAATTTGAAGATTATTATGCCTCTACTGGTATTCATAGACAAAAAATAGTTCCAAGGACTCCACAGGAAAATGTAGTGGCTAAACGCATGAATAGAACAATAATGGAGCATGCTAGGAGCATGAAGTTACATGCTGGGCTTCCCCTAAACATGTGGGAAAAGGCTGTAAATACTACTATATATTTGATAAATAGAGGTCCCTCTACTCCCTTGGATTGTGGTATTCTAGAGGAAGCATGGGTAGGTAAGAAGGTGAGTTATTCTTTTCTCAGTTTTTTTGGTTGTGAAGCATTTGCACATATAGATTCTGAAAATAGAACCAAGCTGGATGCTAAATCTAAGAAATGTATATTTTTTGGATATGGCATTGATGAATTTGGTTATAGGCTTTGGGATTTTGAAAATCATAAAATTGTAAGAAGCAGGGATGTCATATTCAATGAGAAAGTGTTGTACAAAGATCTTTTGCAGCAGCATGAGAAGAAAGAAAATGATTATGTAGTGTTGGATGATATTCCAAATGATAATGTTCCAGAAATTCCTTATGCTCCACAACAATAGCAACAACAAATACCACACACCCTAGTGAATTTTAGACAGTCAACAAGGCTAAGTAGACCTCCAGATAGATTTTCACCTTCTTTGTATTCTATCTTATTAACTGATGTTGGTGAACCTAAATGTTATAATGAAGCTATGCAAGTGGATACAAAACTTCAGTGGGAGTCTGCAATGACAGATGAAATGGACTCCTTGCTAAAAAAATAGACTTGGGATTTTTGTGAGTTACCTGTAGGTAAACGGGCTTTGCAGAATAATGGGTTTACAGGTTGAAAGAAGAAGATGGAGTTAAGAAAAGATTTAAAGCCAGATTAGTCATAAAAGGATTTGCACAGAAACATGGTATTGATTTTAATGAGATTTTTTCTCCAGTTGTTAAAATGACTTCTATTCGTACTATTTTAAGTATTATGGCTACTGAATATTTGCATTTAGAGAATCTTGATGTTAAAACAACCTTTCTTCATGGTGATTTGAATGAAGAAATATATATGGTTTAGCCACAGGGATTTGAGGCCAAGGGTAAGGAGAGTTTAGTGTGCAAATTGCAGAAAAGTTTAGATGGCTTGAAGCAAGCACCTCAGCAATGGTATATTAAATTTGATACATTTGTGAACAAGAATGGATACACTCGATGTAATTCTGACCATTGTGTTTATTTCTAGAGGTTAAATAATGACAGCTACATTATTCTATGTTTATATGTTGATGATATGCTTGTAACTGGATATAACATGGATCATATTAATGGGTTGAAATAATAGTTAGAAAAATCTTTTTCTATGAAGGATTTGGGGATAGAAAAACAAATCCTTGGCATGAAAATTTGCAGAGATAGGAAGAACAGAAAATTAACTCTATATCTTAGGCTGATTATGTTGAAAAGGTGTTGCAGGGATTCTACATGAAGGATGCCAAAGTTGTTAATACACCTTTGCCTAGTCATTTGAAATTGACCAAAGAAATGTGTCCAAAGACACCAGAAGAAGAGGCAAAAATTTCCAAGATACCTTATGCTTCAGCTGTAGGGAGCTTAATATATGCTATGGTATGTACTAGGCTAGATATTGCACATGTCGTGGGAGTCGTTACCTGGTATATGAGTCACCCTGGGATTGAGCATTGGAATGCAGTCAAGTGGATTCTCAAATATTTGAGAGGTACATCCAATAAGTGTTTACACTTTGGGGGCTCTTCTACTACTATTCATGGCTATGTTGACTCAGATTTGGTAGGAGATATAGATACCAGATGGAGTACTATAGGTTATGTATTTACTATTGGTGGGACAGTAGTGAGTTGGATTTCTCAGTTACAAAAGGTGAATGCTTTATCCACTACAAAGGTAGAGTATGTTGTTGCTACAGAGGTAGCCAAGGAGATGATATGGCTTCAATTCTTCATGGGAGAATTGGGACATCCACGGGTAGATAATTATTTGTATTCAGATAGTTAGAGTGTCATTCATCTTGCAAAGAATTCTACTTTGCACTCAAAAAAAAAGATCATACAATTGCGATATCATTTCATACGGTTAGTTTTGGATGATGGACAGTTAAAGTTGGAGAAGATACATACAAATGATAATCTAGTAGATATGTTTACAAAGGCAGTGACAAGGGAGAAGCTGAATTCCTCTTCAGCTTCAGTTGGTCTTCTAAACTGAACAAAATAAAAGAACAGCAGAGTCCAGGGTGTTTCTTTATTCCAGTGGGAGCTACAGGTTTGGTCGATCAGTCTCCAAGTGGGAGGATATTGCTGTGGAGTTTGATCAGTCTCCAAGTGGGAGATTGTTATGTATGTGGAGCCTAATCAGACTCAGGTTCTTTTGGTGTGGTTTCCCCCTAGACTTATCTATGGGGGATTGAGGGCAGCGCCCCCAAGCTTAGAGTCAAGGGGCAAAGCCCCTTGTGGGGTCCTGGGGTAGTGCCCCAAGCAGGGTCAAGGGGCAGAACCCCTGACTGGGTCAAGGGGCAGCCATCAATTATCTATTTAGTTGGAGTATTTTTTGCCCTAATGAGGTTAAGTCAAAAATACTTGTAAAAAGGGCTTAGGGTTGGAGATTTATTGTATGAGGGTTTTTTGTAGCTTCTTGTGGTGGTATTGAGTTGCAGGTTTCAGATTGTAATCACTAGATAATAATAAAGATATTGGACTCAATGTTGGTGGATGTAGCCTAGGGATTGGGTGAACCATGTTAAATTTTGTGTTATTGTGTTCTCTTCTGTGTGTTAATATTTGCATTTTTCTTCTTATTATTCTAACATATCACTCCCTTGATTCTCTCTATTTTTCACATGCCTATATATCCCCCTTTGACATCAATGACAAAGACATGTATATGCACTAAGTCATAGAGGCCAAATAAAAAATAAAAATACCAATTACTCCCCCCAAGGAGAGGTCCCCAAAAAGAATCAATCCAAAATAAGAATAACTTTGCTAAGATCACATGACTGATGTAAATCTATGCATCTCTAGCTCTAATCAAGTGGGGCTATCACCCCAATATTACCTTTGAGATACTCAAAAGTATCCTTTGGAAAGGGCTTCATGAAAATATCTACAATATTCTCTTTTGTAGATACATATTCCAATCTGGCTTCCTTTTCATTCACCTTATCCTTAAAGAAATGATACTTTATAAAAATATGCTTTGTCTTTGAATGCAAAAAAGGGTTATTTGAAATATTGATAGCACTTGAATTGTCACAATAAATAACTATAGGTTCACCAAATCTTATCATGATGTCATCAAACATTTTCTTCACCCAAACTAGTTGACTATAGTTCATAGAAACAACAACATATTCAACTTTAACAATAGATTGAGATATATAAGTTTGTTTCTTATTTGTCTAAGAAACTAACTTCTTTCCTAAGAAGAATTCTCCACTTGTAGTGCTTTTCCTATCCATCAACATTATCATCCCAATCAACATCAGTGTAAACACACAAAGTAATATCATCATCTTTAGGATACCATAGTCCATAATCTAGTAGTCCTTTCAAATATGACAATATCCTATTAACAACAGTAACATGTGATTCCTTTGATTTTTCTTGAAATCTCACAAAAATGAAAACTACATTCATTATGCCTGGTGTGGTTTGAGTCAAGTATAAATCCACTAATCATTGATATGTACCTTTTCTAGTTAGCAAGAGGGGAATCATCATTCTTTGTTAATTTTCAACTAGTAACCATAGGGCTTCCAATAGGATTTGAATCATCCATTCCAAATTTCTTTAACTTCTTCACATACTTAGATTGTGATATGGAAATCCCCTTTTTTGATTAATTGATTTGATGTCCAAGAAATAATTTCATCTCACCTATCATCGATGTCTCAAATTCCTTTTGGCGTCTCATTAGAAAATTCCTTACTCATCTTGTCATTTCTACCAAAAATGATATCATCCATAAATAATTCAACAATCAAGAGATTTTCATGATCCATTTTGAAATATAAATTATTGTTAGTAGATCCTTTACTAAAACCAAATTTTAGTAAATATTTATCTAGCCTTGCATACCAGGCTCTCGGTGCTCATTTTAATCCATCCAATGCTTTCTTCAATCATCATACCATGTCATCTTGATAAGTCAAAGGAAAAACCATCATGCTGCTCAATGTATACTTCCTCTTCCAATTATCCATTCAATAATGCAGACTTAACATCCATCTGATATACTTTGAAGTTTTTCTAAGTATCATATGAAAGAAAGATTCTAGCTGCTTCAATTCTAGCAACAGGATCAAAGGTCTCTTCAAAATCAATACCTTCCATATGTGAATATCCTTTGCAAACTAATGTATCTTTTTTTCTTACTACTTCACCATCTTCATTCAATTTTTTTATGAAAACCCATTTTGTTCCAATCACATTCTTATCTTTCATCCTGGGAACCAAAATCCATGTCTTGTTCTTCTCAATCCATTCTAGCTCTTCTTTCACAGCTTTAACCCAACTTTCTTCTTTTCCAGCATCATCAACATCTTTAAGTTCAACTTGAGAAATCAAATAAATTTCATTTCTAATTCTATCATATTTTCCTCTAGTCATAAAACCTTCATTCCTATCACCAATAGTCTGATTTCATGAATGATTTAACCTTACATACCTTGGAGTCTTCGGATTTTATTTTGTAGTAGACTCTTGAGTTTCTACTTCTTCTTTATTAATAAATTCTTGATTATGATATGTTGATCCATTTTGACTCTAATTTTGATTCTACATTTTAACAACTCAATTCTCTTCTTCATCATTTGATTCATAAATGCATGAATTGGTTTGTTTCTGGTAATTCTCATCAACTCTCACATTAGCACTTTCCACTATCTTTCTCAAATGATTGTTAAAACATTTATAATCTTTTCTCTTTGTAGAATACCCAATAAAAATATCTTCAGCACATCTAGGATCAAAATTCCCTAAATCGTCATCTCTTCTAATATATCATCTACTTCCAAAGATTCTAAAATAATTTACTGTGGGAATATGATCATACCAAATTTTATAAGGGATCTTACTAGTACCCTATTTTATCTAAACTTGGTTCAATGTGTAGACTAAGGTACTCACTACTTCTCTCCAATACATATGTGGTACTTTTCCTTCCATCATCATAGTTCTTGTAGTGTCAAGAAGTTTTTGGTTCCTTCACTCTGTAATTCCATTCTATTGAGGGGTTTGGGGAGAATACATGTGTCTCCTTATTCCATTTTCTTCATAGTAAGCATTGAATTCTCGTGAAGTAAGCTCTCCACCTCTATCCAATCTCAAGCACTTTAGCTTCAATCCTATCTTAGTCTCAACCATAGCTCTAAAGATCTGGAATTTGTCAAACATTTCATATTTCTCTTTAAAAAATGTAACCCACATCATCCTTGAATAGTCTCCAATGAATAGAATGAAATATCTATCACCATAATATCTCTTAGTTCTAGTAGGACCACATAAATTAGTTTGCACCAAATCTAGTAATCCACTTAAAGAATATATCTTTCTTTTAAATTTAAATTTTGTTAGCTTTACCAATTGGCATTCCTTATACATAGCATTATCAAGCTTCATGAGTCTAGGATGACCTCTCACAACATGTGTAGTACTTATCTTCATAATGTTATCAAACTTTACATGCCAAAGTCTCTTATGCCATAACCAACTGTCATCAATTCTAGCAATCAAACATTTATCCTTAGTTCTATTCAAATGAAAAAAATTACCTCTTGTCTTAGTACCTAATGAAATTTCATTTCTAGAGCTTTATTTGATTATGCAGTTTTCATCCTTGAATTCCAACATATATCATTTACCAATAATTTATCAAACACTCAAAATATTATGCTTTAAACATTCAACATATAATACTGTTGGAAACAATTGTCTGAAGGAAATTGCTACTCAATTATGTATTGTCTTTGATGTCACACTATGTCATAGTCTGCAACAATCAGCTTCTACCGAGCTCAGTCGGTCTACCAGACAGGAATATTAGTGTTTATCGAGTTCACTCGGTTGCCGAAGAAAGTTTAGTGTTTACCGAGTTCAGTCGGTCATCGAGAAAGTTTAGTGTTTACCGAGTTCAGTCGGTCATCGAGAAAGTTTAGTGTTTACCGAGTTCACTCGGTTGCCGAAGAAAGTTTAGTGTTTACCGAGTTCACTCGGTTGCCAAAGAAAGTTTAGTGTTTACCGAGTTCACTCGGTTGCCAAAGAAAGTTTAGTGTTTACCGAGTTCACTCGGTTGCCGAAGAAAAGATAGTGTTTACCGAGTTCCCTCGGTCACCGAAAGATTATAGAAAGATATGGTCACCGAGCACTGTCGGCCCTTGAAGGATTTTTGCAAATAGAGTTTACTTAATTCAGCCGACTGTTATACTAAATAATGTCGATTTGACTAATCCAAAATCATATAAATAAAAGGTCAAATGTGAAAAATAAAAAGAACACAGCAAAAGATTTACAGAAGAAAATAAGGAAAGGTATATGCGAATTTGTGAAGGATGTTCAGATATCCTTGAGGAGCAGTAGAGATTTATTTGATCAGAAAGGATCAGAATTATGCAGAACAGAGATCTGTAATCAGCAAGATAGTTGCATTATTATACAGGTTATTTTCTCATTGTTACCTTCTTATCATTGTAACAGTGAATTCTAAATCTCTTAACCGAGTTGGTTTAACAGCCATAATATAAATCCTCTAACAAGGTGACAATTCCATTGAATTGTTTTCAAGACCTCTTACCAGGCCACTCCTTGCAGGGTGTTTTAAATCCTCTAACAAGGTCACACCTAACAGTGTGTTTTGTAACCTTTTACCGGGTTGGCTTCTAACCGGGCATCACTTCAGAAAAGTGAAAATCAGTATCTAGATACATTGGTGGTTTTTCCCATATTGGGTTTCCACGTTAAATCTTGTGTCTCTTGTGTTCTTAATTGCTTTCTCAATCATATACATGTTTTGATGAATATCTAAAGATAATATTGATAATATTTTCTGCATCTTCAAAGTTACTGCAATCTATTTACCGAGTGCTAAAACAGACAACATTGTTAAGATATCTTAAAGGATCTGCAAAGAATTAATTGTGAAGTGTATTTATGGTTGACTGATTCACCCCCCCCTCTCAGTCACTTCATTCATATTCCATCAATTGGTATCAGAGCTTTTGGTGCTTGCAGGAAGGGTTTCAAAGACCTAAGCTAAAGATCAGGATGTCTTACAAGAGGGAAATTCCAAAGCTTAACAGAGATAACTTTTCAGCATGGCAAGGTCTCATGCGACTTCATCTGGCTTCTATTGGTGATTCAGGATGCAAATACATTGATGAAGAATACACAATTCCTAATGGCACATTAACTGTTGAAGACATTGCAGATAAAAAGACTCACAACACCATGATGATAGACATTGCATCTGCTCTCAGCTATGAAGAATTTGATGATATTAAAGACTGCACCACTGCATATGAAATGTGGGTGGCACTAAAGAAAATATATGGTGGTGATGCAAATGTGAAGAGAGCCAAAGCAGAAAGCCTAAGAGGACAGTTTGACAAAATGAATATGAAGGAAGATGAAAACATTGCAAAATATGTTGAAAGAATCAAAGCAAGTGTAAGTGCAATTAGAGCTTCTGGAGGAACAATCTCAGATGAGACTGTTATAATTAAGGTACTCAGAACACTACTCCCTATCTATGCAATAAGAGTATCAGCTATTCAAGAAAGAAGATGTGAAACAAACCACAATATAACTTTGGATGCTTTAGTTGGAAGATTGACAGCTTTTGAATTAGACAACTATGATAACTATGTTCCTAGTTCCAAAAATATTGAATCAGCATTTGAGGCCAAGGTTTCACTAAAGAAGAACAAGAAAATTAAAGAAGTTCAGACAGACAGTGAAGAAGAATCAGAAGAAAGTTCTGATAGTGATCTTGAAATTGTAGAAGCATTACTTGCAAAGAAGTACTCTAGAGGGAAAGGTAAATATAAAGGTAAAACTCCTTTAATCTGTTTTTCATGTGAAGAAATTGGACATATTGCAGCTAGGTGCCCAAACAAGCAAGTCAAGGAAGAAAAGAGAAGTCACAAGTACTATGGCAAAAAGAATTTCAAATCATACAAGGATAAAGGTAAGAAATCATGTTTTATGGCTAAAGATTCTGATGATAGTGAAGAAGAAATTGTCTTTATTGCTATAAAAGATGAATCTGATGATGATGAAGATAAGATGGCACTTATTTCTCATATAAGCAAAGATGATATATGGATAATAGACAGCGGATGTTCACACCACATGACTGGTGACAAGACAAAATTTGAATATCTAGAAGACTGTGACAATGGTAATGTAAGATTTGGAAACAATGAACCTTGTTGTATAAAAGGAAAAGGAAGAATCTCATTAACCAAAGAACTCATATGTGATAATGCCTACTGGGTTGAAGGACTAAAACATAATCTTCTAAGTGTAGCATAGCTAATCAACACTGGTTTCAAGGTTGAATTCATGAATAGTCAAGCAAGACTGCTGGATGGAAAAGGAAAACTCATTGGATCAGGAAAACAAACAAAAGGTAACTTGTTTTATCTTGATCTCAATGAATATTCATGCCTTATTGCTCAAATAGAAGAAAGTTGGCTATGGCACAAAAGGTTATGTCATGTGAATTTTGATAACATGATAAAAATAAGCAAATTCAAGAAGGTTAGAGGCATTCCTACTTTGAAGAAACCTGACACTGGTCTATGTAAGAATTGTCAGATTGGCAAAATGAGTAAAACTAGTTTCAAGAGTAAGAACTATCAGTCTAAACAAATTTTGGAAATTGTGCATACTGATTTATGTGGACCTATTGGAATACAAAGCTATACTGGAGATAAATTCTTTATTCTTTTCGTTGATGATTATTCTAGAATGATGACTGTTATGTATTTAAGAGAAAAATCAGAGGCATTTGAAAAGTTCAAATGGTACTTAGCAAGAGTAGAAAAAGAAACAGGGAAAAGATTGAAATGCTTAAGATCAGACAGAGGTGGTGAATTCATCTCCCATGATTTTAACAACTTCTGCATTGAAAGAGGAATCAAAAGACAGGTATCAGCTCTGAGAACTCCTGAGCAGAATGGAATAGCAGAAAGAAGAAACAGATCTATTATGGATTGTGCAAGGACTCTAATGATAGAAAAGAACATTGCTATAAAGTACTGGAAGGAAGCTATCAGCACTGCAGTTCATACCTTGAACCAAGTACAATTGAAGAAAGACACATTCAAAACTCCTTATGAATTATGGTATGGCTATAAACCTAATGTAAGTTACATGAAAATATTTGGTAGCAAGTGTTATATCTTAAAAGAATCCAGAAGAAATAAATTTGATGTGAAAAGTGATGAAGGAATATTCCTAGGATATTCTAGCAAAAGCAAGGCATATAAATGTCTGAACTTATCTACTTACAAAGTCATAGAAAGTATACATGTAAAATTTGATGAGTTTGCAGAAAAGACTGAGGAAGAAAGCAAAAGGGAACCTGAGAACTACAGAAGATTTGTTTACATTGAACCTGAAACATTGACAGACACAACTATCAATAAGGAAGCTATATCTACCGAACCGAGCACAGTTACCGAGTCACAGGAAGAAGTTCAAACCGAGTCATAGGAAGAAATTCAGACCGAGTCTCAGCCTGAAGTTACCGAGCAAATATCTACCGAGCCCGAGCAACCTGAAGAAGAGATCCTAGAAGACAACAGCATGAATCATTCAAAAGGCAAGGAACCTATACTAGCCAAATATGTCAGAAGACATCATACACCAGATCAAATCATTGGAAACAAATTAGATGGTACTATGACAAGAAGCAAGCTAAAAGGTACATGTCTACTTACTGATTTTGAACCTAGAAATATCAAAGATGCATTAGAGAATGAAAGTTGGATTGAAGCAATGAATGAAGAATTAGAACAAATACAAAAGAACAAAACTTGGACTCTTGTACCTAGACCTAAAGATAAGAATGTAATTGGAACAAAATGGGTATGCAGGAATAAGCTGAATGAAGATGGTCAAGTATCTAGAAACAAAGCTAGACTGGTATGTAAAGGTTATTCTCAAGAAGAAGGTATAGATTATGGAGAAACTTTTGCTCCTGTTGCAAGATTAGAAGGTGTAAGAACTCTACTTGCTTATGCAGCACACAAAGGATTTAAGGTATATCAGATGGATATAAAATCTGCATTTCTCAATGGAATTCTTGATGAAGAAGTCTACATTGAACAACCTGAAGGTTTTGTTGATCCAGATAAAAGGGACATGGTCTGCAGGTTACACAAAGCATTGTATGGTTTAAAACAAGCTCCTAGAGCATGGTATGAAAGACTCCATAACTATTTGATTCAGATTAATTTCAAAAGAGCTAATGATAACAGCAATCTGTATATTAAAGAAGGACCCAATGACAAAATTGTATTGGCAGAAATATTTGTGGATGATACTATATTTACAGGGAATGAGGATCAGTGCAAAGAATTTTCAAAACAAATGAACAGAGAATTTGAAATGTCTATGTTTGGTTTAATAAAATTCTTTGTTGGTCTTCAAATTTAGCAAAGCAAGAATGGTATATACATTACTCAATCCAAATACATTAAGGAGATACTTAAGAAGTTTGGTATGGAAGATTCAAAACCAGTTGGTACACCCATGTGTACTGGACTGAAACTTACCAAAAATGATGATTCAAAAGAAGTTGATCAGACCCTATACTGATCTATGATTGAAAAATTGCAGTATGTAGTACATACAAGACCTGATATTGCCTTAGCAGTCGGTATAGTAGCTAGATTCTCAGCAAAACCTAAGGAAAATCACATGATGGCAATCAAAAGAATCTTAAGATACTTAAAAGGAACTGAAGAGTATGGTTTGTGGTATAAATTTGGAGGCAATCTAGACTTGAAAGTGTTTACTGATGCTGATTGGGCAGGAAACATTGATGACAGAAAAAGCACAAGTGGTGGAGCATTTTTTCTTGGAAAAAGACTGGTATCCTGGACTAGTAAAAAGCAGAATTGCACATCTCAATCCACAGCTGAAGCAGAATATGTTGCTGCTGCAGTAAACTGTTCAAATATTGTTTGGTTTAAACAGCTATTAGAAGGTATGAAGGTTGAAATCAAAGAACCAGTTGTTATATTTTGTGACAATACCAGTGCAATAAACATTTCTAAAAATCCAGTGATGCATTCCAAAACCAAGCACATTGCTATTAAATATCACTTTGTCAGAGAATTGGTGCAGGACAAGGAAATCAGATTAGAATATATTCATACAAAAGAACAGATTGCAGATATTTTTACCAAACCATTACCTAAGGATGCATTTATGTATCTAAGAGGTAAGTTAGGGGTCATTCCCCTATCCGAGGCTCACTAAATACATTTTTAGTGATGCATCAACCAGAACATGATTGAAAATCAACTTGTTGATGCAGCATATTAAAGGAATCATTGCATATGAATCAGTACTTGAGGTACATTAATTTTCACCGGTAATATGTGAATTATCTTTGGCATGTGTTGTCAAAGAGGGAGTGTTTGCTATGTCTTTGCTATTACTTCAAGAACTTCAAGAAATTTTCAAATAGTCAGAAGGAAAAAATTTTCAGGATACAGGAAGTTTGCTGACAGAGGGAGATTTGAATCTAAACCAAGCTAACTCTTTCAAATTTCTTATGCTATGACATATTGTGTTGCCATCAATGCCAAAGAGGGAGATTGTTGGAAACAATTGTCTGAAGGAAATTGCTACTCAATTATGTATTGTCTTTGATGTCACACTATGTCATAGTCCGCAACAATCAGCTTCTACCGAGCTCAGTCGGTCTACCAGACAGGAATATTAGTGTTTATCGAGTTCACTCGGTTGCCGAAGAAAGTTTAGTGTTTACCGAGTTCAGTCGGTCATCGAGAAAGTTTAGTGTTTACCGAGTTCAGTCGGTCATCGAGAAAGTTTAGTGTTTACCGAGTTCACTCGGTTGCCGAAGAAAGTTTAGTGTTTACTGAGTTCACTCGGTTGCCGAAGAAAGTTTAGTGTTTACCGAGTTCACTCGGTTGCCGAAGAAAGTTTAGTGTTTACCGAGTTCACTCGATTTCCGAAGAAAAGATAGTGTTTACCGAGTTCCCTCGGTCACCGAAAGATTATAGAAAGATATGGTCACCGAGCACTGTCGGCCCTTGAAGGATTTTTGCAAATAGAGTTTACTTAATTCAGCCGACTGTTATACTAAATAATGTCGATTTGACTAATCCAAAATCATATAAATAAAAGGTCAAATGTGAAAAATAAAAAGAACACAGCAGAAGATTTACAGAAGAAAATAAGGAAAGGTATATGCGAATTTGTGAAGGATGTTCAGATATCCTTGAGGAGCAGCAGAGATTTATTTGATCAGAAAGGATCAGAATTATGCAGAACAGAGATCTGTAATCAGCAAGATAGTTGCATTATTATACAGGTTATTTTCTCATTGTTATCTTCTTATCATTGTAACAGTGAATTCTAAATCTCTTAACCGAGTTGGTTTAACAGCCATAATATAAATCCTCTAACAAGGTGACAATTCCATTGAATTGTTTTCAAGACCTCTTACCAGGCCACTCCTTGCAGGGTGTTTTAAATCCTCTAACAAGGTCACACCTAACAGTGTGTTTTGTAACCTTTTACCGGGTTGGCTTCTAACCGGGCATCACTTCAGAAAAGTGAAAATTAGTATCTAGATACATTGGTGGTTTTTCCCATATTGGGTTTCCACGTTAAATCTTGTGTCTCTTGTGTTCTTAATTACTTTCTCAATCATATACATGTTTTGATGAATATCTAAAGATAATATTGATAATATTTTCTGCATCTTCAAAGTTACTGCAATCTATTTACCGAGTGCTAAAACAGACAACATTGTTAAGATATCTTAAAAGATCTGCAAAGAATTAATTGTGAAGTGTATTTATGGTTGACTGATTCACCCCCCCCTCTCAGTCACTTCATTCATATTCCATCAAATACATCATTATGTTAGTATTGTTAGAAATAAGGAATATTGAGAGGGGGGGGTGAATCAGTATTCTACAAATTTTATCTTTTGGCCAATTATGGATATAACAGATTATCTTTATACATGCATAACATAAGAAGCTAAACAACATGCATAGCAATAAAACTGAAGAACTCATAACACATGATTTGTTCTCGAGGAAACCCTGGCCAAGGGAAAACCCCAGTGGGGATGGTACCCACAAAGATCCACTAATCAAAAGTATCTTGTTAAGGATGTTGACCCTGTTAGGAGTCTATTACAAACATATAGTGTATCAATCCTGATTAAGGGACTATAGCCCTTGTTAGAAGCCTCAACCCTGTTAGGAGTTGGTAGTACAAAATGTGATTACCAGCTGAGGCCACTACCCAAACAAGTAATGTACAATATACATTGATTACAAAATAGTTCAAGGTACATAACCTTATTCTTCTTGCATCAATATCTCTTCACTGATCTTTCACTATCGCTATTACATATACTTCATATACTTCACATCATACTATTACAAATGATTGCTGCTTATTACAATTTTCACTTACACTTTACAATTACAAATACATTTACATATATACCAATAGCTTTAACCAAGAGTAAACATCTAAGATTTTGTCCCTTTATATTGTTAAGACATTATTTTGATAAACAAAATAATCCCTTAACTCTTTACCAATTCTGCCTTCATATACTGTCATGTCGGCTTCACACTTTCTTTGGTAAAACTATCATAACTTCTTCCGTACATGCCATACTAACTTGTGCTCTGAGATGGGTCATCATTAGTCACCATAGAGTCTATGTTCAAGTGCACAAGCACTGAAATCACTCCAGTCAGTGTTTCAAACAAAAACTATGTCCGGGTACATTGGTAAAAATAATGTCTCATTCTTAGAAAAATATGTAATGGGCTCTGTCATACTTGCTCTCTAACTTGTGTGATCTTCATGTGGATCATATGTTACCATAATAACAACATCTATCTGATCAACTCAGCCAAATTGCCAACAATCTCCCCCTTTGTCATTGGTGGCAACATATGAGAAAATTGGCTAAGTGTGCAACTCCAAAATCTCAAAATTGACAAAATTGTGGCCATAGTATAACATATATATACTATCCTTATAACTCCTTAAAAATCATATCTATAATATAATACTCCCCAAGAGTATCAACTCTTATCATATATTATCAATTTTCTACTAAGTATCTATCCCCCTTTGACAACAATGACAAAATAACGGTAGGGAGGGCTACAAAATTGTATCAAAAAAGTTATACCTTAATTTATTTATTGCAAAGCCGGTAGGCTTGCAACACAATCTGCAAAATCTTTCTTCATATTATCTATCTCCTTTTCCCATGATTTCTTAATGGAATCGGCCACATTGAGTAGTGCGCTCAGTCCATAAGATGCTATTTGACAAGCTTCAAGGTTTTCAAAGTTGAATTTCTGAAAAGATGTCTTAGCTGTAAGATAATCTTCTAACTGCTCTTCAATAACACTCAACTTCATAGTAACATGCTCTCTCAAAAGAGTATATCTCCTCAACTCCCTATCTTTCTCATCTTGTAAAATCCTGATTTCATCAAAAAGTTTCCTAACTTTCTTTTCAACATTATTGACCTTCACATTAGGGTTAGACAGAAGGTTTGTTTCATTCAGAATCTCAGCTTCCTTCAATTTTACCTTCTGATCTTCCTCAGCTGTCAAAGTCTCTAATTTTGTACACTGTATGTATAAAGCTCTTCTTGTCTCCAAATGTTTCCTCAAATCTTTGATATAGATATCAAGAGTATCAATATCATTGTTGATGTACTGACTGATGTTCAACAACATTCTAGCCTCATAGTCTACCTATGCTTTCACTTTTGCAATATCAGCTAGGTTAGTGAACTCATCATCAAAAGTGCTCATCACTTTCTTTGCCTTGTCCATAGGGTCTACTTCTACAATCTGTGTGGTCACAATACTTTGTAGCTTTTTAGTTAGGTCCTTCAGACATCCTTCTAGACTTTTAACTTTCTTATTCTTCCCAATGATTTTGTTCAAAGATGTGATCAATTCCATCTGATCATCATCATCCACTTCTTTTCCCAAATCCTCAAACAAAGATCCAGTTTGCTTCTTCTTTCCAGTCTCAAGGGTAAGACTAATTTCTTCCTTAGAGGGTACGGATGCTTTTACTTCTAATACTTTGGGTTCTCCAATAGTAAATTGGGTCACCTCTACTTCTGCAGTTCCATTTGGTTCATCAAGAGCCAAATTGTCAACAATGTTCTCTAGATTCTTGAATACATTATCATCAGTATCCAAGGTTATCCTTGTACCTTCAACATTCATAGATTCTTCTTCAATATTAATAGTCAATGGAGAGGGAATATCCTCTTATTATGCTTCTACTACTTTCTCTACTAAAACTGATGTCTCTCCAACAATGTCTGCCATAACTTTAACTATTGCTTGTTCAGTCTCTGCATTCACTCTCTCAACTCTAGGTTTCCATGCTTTCTTCTTCATAGTTGTGTCATCATCTTTAATTTCTACAATTTTCCTAGGTACTGGTGGCACCAAGGTTTTCTGCCTCTTACCATGTCTAGTATAAATTTCTTTCACTCTCTTGATTGGTGTGGAGGAAGTAAATCTAGTAGGCTTGCTTGCTACATGTTCCTTCTCAGGTTCCTCTACTTTCACCTTGACTGGTGCTGCACTAGATGATAAGGGAGGTATAGATAAAATCTCTTTCTATCCAATATCTTTGATTGTTGCTACTATTTTCTTTTCCACTAAGAATTCTCTCTCTATCAATCCTGTATCCTTCAATATTTTCTTAATAGTGCTGTCAACTCTTTTCTTAGACTATTTCTCCTCAAGTATAGCCTTTGTGGAGTTGAAGTTTTCTTCAAAAGTTCCAAATTTGTTACTATGAGTGTCAACCTTGCATTTAAGTAGCCTATTCACATATTCTTTTGTCTCTGTTTCAGATATTTCATAGCCAAGAGGGTCTATGAATTCAATTCTAGGTTCAACTACTTCAATGTATGTAAAGTCAGTGCCAACCATAAAACATATTTCATTCTTGTATTTCTCCACAAGAGACTGTGGAATCCTTGATCTGCTAGACACAATATTCTGAAATGTCTTAATAACAAGTACTGCACTCTCATTAACACTATCAATAACATGCTTTTTGTATACTACATTAATCTTTTCCATTGTATTTAGTCCATCATTCCAATCATTTCCTATGGTGTAAGGAAATCTCCTCAAAAGATGAAAAAACATGTAAGTGATCAAAGATGAAAATCTAAATTGAGCATACTTTGTCTTCTTAATCTTCTCCAAGTTCTCAAATAGTTAAATTCTTAGAATTTCACACATATCAATTGGGGCTTTGTCAACACACATCAAATAAGCTATGTGTACCATTCCAGCTCCCATGTCATCCTCTCTTGAATTTGCACAAAACTCGGTTGTTAGGATCTTGCATAGGTATCTAACATCAAGTTGTTTGACCTTACTAATTACAATTCCTTTGCCATTATAGGATGAATTAGTGTTATCAATGACTATCTTTCTCATGTTCTTCTCATTTAAAGGAATAGCTCAAGATTTAGACACTCCAGTGACTTCATGAATCAAATCAGCTATAATGTCTATCACTCTATCTTCTAGCCAAAACTTCCCATTATGAATTTTTCTCAGGATTATCTTAGTGCATTCTTCATTATCAAACTCATACTGCAATGCATACTTAACAATCTCATTGTCTTTCAAATGATCATATCCTTGTTTCAATGTCATGTCCTCATTGTAAATCTTCTCATACTCACTTGTAAAATCACTATCACTGATGGTTTCTAACTTGCATTCCAAATAAATTCTTACATTCTCTAAATGCAAAACTCCATCTGGTACGGATGATAAAGCTAACTTAGGGTCTTCTTCAAGAGGTTCAACTAGTTCCCTCTTCATTCTAGGTCTATTTTTATCTTTGATATTGTGAATTAAAGATACATCCATGATTACTTCATATTCCTTTTACCGATTCATAGATCTGTCAAGTAAAATACCTCAAATTCATGATTTTAGGGCTTGCGTAGATTCGGCGCTCAAATCCTTTACCAAATCATTGCAAAAAGATTCCAATCACTACTCTTTGATATCTTTAACACTTTTTTTCTCTTTGATGATCAAATAACATTGATCATAATCTTTTATTACTTCAATCTTACTTAGTTCTGACATCGCATTCAATTCTTTTGCTGCTTCTTTCCAAAAAGTTGTTTCTGCTATCCTGCAAAACTTAAAACTTCTTGCGATCTTGCAAAACATAATATTTTTCTTTGTGCTCTTAACCATAGCATTATAATATCATAAACTACCTTCCATTAACTGCACAAGACTTAATTCATCATAAATCTACTTCTACACTAATCTAAGTTCCTAATCTACTATAATTTTCATAAATTAAGTGCTTTGAGATAGGTTAGCTAAGGATTCATTCTTACCACTTGATACTTCACCTTTCTGATTGTCTTCAATGTTGAATATGTCTCCTTGATCTATGCTTTTAACAAACTTCACTTCATCTGTATTGCTAAAGCAACCTTTATGTCTATTACCTGCATCTTCATTTCTTCTTTCACGATTTCTAGGGTTAGGGTTAGTATGAAAAACTCCATTGTTCATTCTACAAAACCCTATTGTATGTCCAATCTTGTTGCATATCTGACAAACAATTCCATTGCTTCCATATCTTGGTCTAGGTGGATTAATTTGTGATCTACAATTTCTAGCAATGTGTCCAACCTTGTTGCATCTATAACATATTACTCCATTTCTTTTGTTCATATCTTCAGTAGGTTTCTTATCTGCATTGTTAGTATTCCTAAACATTCTACTATTATTATTATTCTCAACAAATTTAGGTTTCCTACATTCAATAGCTCTATGTCCAAATCCATGACAGTTATAACAATAATCATTAAGAGGTTTAAATTGCTTACTTGTGCAATCTCTCTTCATATGACCAATAGTATTACTAGCAAAACATCTACCTTTGAATTCTCTTTGCATACCTTTGGATGATTCATCTTGCTTTAGTGATTCTTCTTCTTTAGGTGTATATTCAGATTTGTTGATCTCATCAAACTTCTTCTCATCTAAGCTTTCAGATACTTTCAGATCTGGTTCCTTGCTTTCATTATTTGCTTTAAGAGTGTTAAATCCAAGACTAGTCTTATCATAGAATGGTTTCTGAAAAGATGTGTGTGTATCAATCTTCTCACTAGTTGAATATAGCCTTTCAAGTTGTTGCTTGGATTGAGTCAGTTCGCCTTTAACAATCTTGTTGTATTTCTCAAGTTCAGCATACTGCACATTGACTTTCTCAAGTTCAAATTTTACATTTCCAAGTTTAGATTTCAGTCTTTCATTTTCAGTTTTAAGACTTTCATTCTTAGATTTCAGATTTGCTTCATTCTTGCCATTTCCATCTTTCAAACTAAGCTTCAAATTTGCTATCTTTAATTCATGCTTAAGGATCTCATTTTCTTTTTCCAAATTGTCATCACAATCTTTAACAAGAACTTTGGATTTCTTTTTAGATCTCAGATCTTCTAATTTGTTTTTCAATTTCTCAATGAGGTTCTTTGCATCATCATATTTTCCTTTTAGAGTGTCTCTTTCATCAGTAAGCATATCAATCTATTCAAGAGCTTCTTCAAGATTCTTCTGTAGTTGATCCATATCCATAGAGATCTTACTCAAGTTGTTAGGCTTTCCTTGAATGATTCTTTTCCGAGTAACTAAGCTCTAATACCAATTGTTAGAAATAAGGAATACTAAGAGGGGGGGGTGAATCAGTATTCTACAAATTTTATCTTTTTCCCAATTATGGATATAACATATTATCTTTATACATGCATAACATAAGAAGCTAAACATCATGCATAGCAATAAAACTGAAGAACTCATAACACATGATTTGTTCTCGAGGAAACCCTAGCCAAGGGAAAACCCTAGTGGAGATGGTACCCACAAAGATCCACTAATCAAAAGTATCTTGTTAAGGATGTTGACCCTGTTAGGAGTCTATTACAAACATATAGTGTATCAATCCTGATTAAGGGACTATAGCCCTTGTTAGAAGCCTCAACCCTTTTAGGAGTTGGTAGTACAAAATGTGATTACCAGCTAAGCCCACTACCCAAAAAAGTAAGTACAATATATGCTAATTAAAAAATAGGTCAAGGTACATAATCTTATTCTACTTGCATCAATATCTCTTCACTGATCTTTCACTATCACTATTACATATGCTTCATATACTTCGCTTCATACTATTACAAATGCTTGCTACTTATTACAATTTTCACTTACACTTTACAATTACAAATACATTTACATATATACCAATAGCTTTAACCAAGAGTAAACATCTAAGATGTCATCCCTTTATATTGTTAAGACATTATTTTGATAAACAAAATAATCCCTTAACTCTTTACCAATTCTACCTTCATATACTGTCTTGTCGGCTTCAGACTATCTTTGGTAAAACTATCATAACTTCTTTTGTACATGCCATACTGACTTGCACTCTAAGATGGGTCATCATTAGTCACCATAGAGTCTATGTTCAAGTGTGAAAGCATTGAACTCACTCTAGTCAACGTCACAAACAAAAACTATGTCCGGGTACACTGGTAAAAATATTGTCTCATACTTAGACAAATATGCAATGGGCTCTGTCATACTTGCTCTCTGACTTGTGTGATCTTCATGTGGATCATATGTTTCCATAATGAAAACATCTATGTAATCAACTTAGCCAAATTGCCAAAAACTATTACCATCAAGTATAATGAAATCTTTCCCTTTGATAAAACAAGGAGTATTGTCACCAAATTTAACAACACCACCATCCTACATTTCCAATTTCATAAATTTATTCTTATCTCTAGTCATATGGTGCAAACAACCACTATCTATTACCCATTCACCTTTTACCTCAATATGTGCAACTAGGGCTTTCTCCTCATTCAAGAAGGTAGGGTTCTCATTTTTAATAGCAATAAAGATAATCTCTTCTTCACTTTTATCAGACTCTTCATTAGTCACACCTTCACTAGCATAATAAGACTTCTTATGATATTTAGGCTAAAAATTTCTAGGCTTATGCTTCGGTACTCTCTCAAGACATCTAGAAGAAAAATGACCAATCTTATTGCAAGAAAAATATTTCAAAGGTAGCTTACCTTCATATTTACCTTCACCTTTATGAACTCTTTTCACGATCAAGGCTTCTAGCTCTTTTAACTTTATTTCCTCTTTTTTAATCTCTTCCCATTCCGTAGCATATCTAGATCCAAACTTAGATGAACTTGAAGAAATTTCACCAGATTCATAATTTATCTTATCCTTACAAATAGTAGCTTTAAATATAATTTCATACTTAGGAAGATTATCACAAATTCTAGTCATTTCAAAAGTCGATAATTTACCAATCAGTGAATCTGTTGTTACCTTAGAAAGATCTCTTCAATTGTAGGAATTTTGTTTTCATAGGTAGGAGGAAAAGATATTATAATTTTAGAAATACTATCATCCTCATCCATTACTCTACCAACACCTTTGATTCCACAAACAAGTTTGGTCACCTTCTAAACATAGGCTTGAATTTTTTCTCCTTTGCTCATCCTCAAGGATTCCATTTGTCCTTTTAGTAGATGCAACTTTTCTTTCTTCACACAAGGATTCCTTCATATAATGCTTAAAATTTTATCCATACCTCATGTGCAATCTCCAACTCCATTACATTAGTGTATTCGACATCTGATAAGACACTCAACAAGGCTTCCTTGGGTCTCATATTGCATCTTAATTCTATCCTCTCATCAATAGTAGCAATAAACAAATATGTAGGAGGATTTTAATATTTCTTTGTAATATCCCAATATTCCTCTCCAATTCATCTCAAATGTGTAATCATTCTACCCTTCCATAAAGAATAGTTGGTTCTTTCAAATCTCAGACTACCTTTCTTAAAATCTATCATCCCAGATCATGTCAAGTGGTTAAGCTCCAAAAATAGGATCTATCTCTGATACCAATGGATAGAAATGAGGTAGCACACACAATTGAGAGGGGTTTGAATCAATTGTATCCAAAAAATTTGTATCAAAATAAAACTTAACAATAATTTAACTTCCTTAATTAGATAAACATGACAAAAATGAACCATCAACACAAGGACACATAACACTAGAGATTTTTGTGTGGAAACCCAATTATGGGAGAAACCATGATGGGGATCAAACCCACTAGATGATGCACTAGTACATAAAAACCATATTAAAGGTACAATGGGAATGCACATGCATTCAGGCTCACTTCCTAGAGCTCACTATTCAAATACAAATGAGGGAAACAACCCAGAATAAAAATAGCACTATAACCCCAAATATGCATAACAATCCACTAATTTGATGAACTAATTGATAGCATCTCAAACATGCCAATATAGATCCAATGAAGTACATCACTATTTTGGACTTATTTTAGATTCTAATCATACCTCTTCACACATCCACTGATATCACTTTATCCATCATCTCACACATCCATCTCATATCTATCCATTCCATACTTTGGTAGTCACAAATGATCTCATCTTTAAATACATTTCATCAACTCATTACAACTAGGTCAGCCAAGGACCTAATTACAAAACATTACAAAGAGTTATACACAATGCATAATGTGATCCAAGACATATCGGCTAAGACATAACTATGATCCAAATCTTCATCCATGAACATGCCATGATCTAAAGATCATGCCTTAAATCTTTGCAATACACTAACTCACCAATTCATCCAAGAGCACCAACATGCCATAAGAAAATCACTAAATTTGATCGCATGTTCCAATGTGATCCACCAACACAAATAGAACATGATCTAGAAACATTACTAAACATCATGAATTACCACAAAAATAATGAGAACATCTCTGTCTCAAAATTTATCTTCTTTGCACTGTTCATCAAGAATTTTTCACATCAACCTCTCTTGTACAAGACACTGATATCACTTTATCTAGCATCTCACACATCCATGTTATATATATATATCTATTCCATACATTGGAAATCACAAATGATCTCATCTTTAAATACATTTCATCAAATCATTATAACTAGGTCATCCAAGGACCTAATTAAAAAACATTAAAAAGAGTAATACACAATGCATAATGTGATCTAAGACAAGCTGGATAAGACATAGCTAGGATCCAAATCTTCATCCATGAACATGCCATGATCTAAATATCACACCTTGAATTGTCACAACACGCTAACTCACCATTTCAGCCAAGAGCACCAACATACCATAGGAAAATCATTGAATCTAACCACATGTTCCAATGTCATCAACCAACACAAATAGAAAATGATCCAGAAACATTAGTAAAAACATGCACTACTACATTTGGGGCCAAATTTTGACAGCTATTTGTCAGATTTGCAATGCTCATTTGTCAGAATTTTGACACATGAGTCTGTCGCTATTTTTGTGTAGAAGATTGCGACAAAAGACCTACCTATCAGTTTACTGACACCATCTCACGTCAAAAAGTTGCAAATGACAACAACTTCTAAATGACATTTCCTATGGTTCATCCATCGAAATCTGATAACAAGACCTATAGAAATACTGACAATTAGCATCATATTCTGACAGATCAACCTGTCGGTGATATGGCCTCACTGTCGAAAGTTCTATCGAATATTTTCTCTTTACGACACTTAAACTGTCGGAATAGAGACATTTCTACACTATTCTCTGACAGGTTTCCCTGTCGAACGTATAGCATTACTGTCGCATGAAATGTCATAAATTATTTTTTTTCGACATTTTGTCTGTCAAATGCATAGCGCTTCTGTTGGAATTAATTATGAATTATCAAAAAACTGATGGATAGGCACATTAAAGTTAACACAGCTCAAGAGACCATCATAGGTTGTCTCTTTCTTTGGTCTATATTATTGACAGAGTGTTTTACCTTTCATTAGCTCATCAAATCTGGGGATTTGAAAGAGTTTAATAGAATATTTTCATGACAACGTATATTATTTATGTTGACGTTGCATGAATTTATCTACTTCACGCACTTGTAGACAATGAGGAAGGTGATAAAGAAGCATTTCCATGGGAGGAGATGCTTCTTTATCATCATCTTCATAGTATACAAGTGCACGAAGTAGATAAATTCATGCAACGTCAACTTAAATAATATATGTTGTCATGAAAATATTCTATTAAATTCTTTCACATCCCCAGATTTGATGAGCTAATGAAAGGTAACACATTCTGTCAATAATATAGACTGAAGAAAGAGACAACTTATGATGGTCTCTTGAGCTATGTTATCTTTAGTCCTAGCTACCTGTTGATCGTTGAAAATAATCACCGCCTTGCATTTATGTACACTGCAAAAATTGATCATAGTCTTGCAAAAACATTTTACACTTGTACATCTCATCAATACTGGAGGCCTAAAGTAATTTTATATGATCACTAGCACATTTCATGCATGGATGAGAAAACATTATCCAAAGTTTCTAGATAACCATTTTTGAGAAGAGGAATGAGTGGATGCCAAAGAAGGGATAATTGTGAAGGTTTTATAGATGTAGGTTACTGAATCATCATCTCTGCACTGGTACTCAATCTGGCCTCCACTCCATATACGTCTTCTCATAATCTAAAAACTCTCCATCATTGATTCTCATCATTTTTTTAGCATCTCCGTGGACTGAGACCTTAAATTATTGAGCTTCTCTTTGTTTTGAGAATAGTTTAACATTCTCTACTTAACAGGGCCAACCACGTGAAGGTGGAAGCTCACCTAGCCCCTCTTAGGAGCCTCTTATGACCCTTTACGACATTTTAAGACCTCTAAGATGTATACTTAGGGATTGTAAATGGTCGTAAAGGGTCATAAGGGGTCCTGGGACACAACAGTTGAGAAACATATATGTAGGCATCATGGTCACAATTTTTTGGAGACAAACCATAATTGAGTGGTTTTTTGAGATGATGCAGTCTGTCATTGTTGCAACAGT
Source organism: Chamaecyparis obtusa (assembly GCA_027943335.1). NCBI lineage: Eukaryota > Viridiplantae > Streptophyta > Pinopsida > Cupressales > Cupressaceae > Chamaecyparis > Chamaecyparis obtusa. Next base: position 655,999 of record BSBK01008731.1, on the reverse strand, counting down.
AAAGCCTATATTCCACAACAAAAAGGAAGACATCTTTTTAGCCTGGGTCTCGATCCTACCCAATTATCGAAGGATCCAGGGCTAGGCTCGAAAGATGTCTTCCCATTCTATCTGCAACATTGTGTCCATTCATGATCTCAGGAACATCATCATCTTTCCCCTCTTCATTTGCCAAAATATATCACTTCTTCAAGCTTGCAGAATAATCTTATTAATAAAAGAACTCTTGCCAACATTAGGGTACCCACATATCAAAATAGTTGATGTTATTGGTGCTTGTGCTCAAGGATATCGATTCACTCTTTTGAAATGACCAAATCATTTTTATTTCGATTGTAGAGAAAAGGAGTGGGAGAAAATGAGTGGGTGAAAGCTGATCGAGAGTGAGAGAAGGCATTGCATTTTATTTGATCATAAATGCTCTCTGAAATGACCAATCATGTTTTCTATTTGATTCCTTTTGGTGTTTTTTTTTTCCATATTCAGTAGATAAAAATCATGGCGGCAGCCACTTAGCCATCTTTTTGATGTTCCAGGTATTTTACAAAGATACAAGTATGTGGATTTATCGTTCAATTGCTTGTAGTTATTGGTCAAATGCAAATATTTTGTCACGTTGCAAGGGCAAGATATCAGTTTGGTGTTTTTGGTTTGTGTTAAAAGTTGATTTGGTAAAATCCTTAAAAAACACACTACATGTTCTAAAATGTAAAGAAGTTGAATGTTAAATGTAAGATATATATCTCATCCATAGTAATCAAAAGAAAGGACATGAAACTTATAAGGAGATTTACCAAACCAAAAATATAAGCGAATAGGAAACATGGATTGGTACCTTATGAATTGGTTTTTGAGGTGCACAATCTTCATCAATCTCCTCTGAACAAGACCCCTCCTCATGAAAAAATGCATTTAGCACAAAAAAAAAAATCTACAAAACTGAACTAATGGCATGTTTAGAACAAAGAAATAGATTGATAATAATATGCTGAAAATTCTATTATGTTTAATACACGCAAAAGGACCAGTCCCAACAATTCTTAAACATACTTTATCTGATATGATAATAACATGCTAATTAAACTGATAAAGGTGTTATCTACATTTAATCTGCCAATTACTAATTACACAAAAAACAAATTTACAAAACTGAACCAATGGCATGTTCTTTGTATGTGATTTCTTCATCTTTCAAGCCTCTGGCATCATATTCGACCACAAATTTCAAATGCATTGCATTTTATTTGATCATGAATGCTCTCTGAAATTACTGCATTCTACTGGTGTCATGCCCTAGCCCGTGCTTTATCTCCATTATTTGATGTTATTGGTGCTTGTGCTCAAGGATATCGATTCACTATTTTCAAATGTTTGGATTGTTTTGGTCGTGACTGTTCCTCTAGTACACAGTCAAGAAATGTAACTATCTAATGATTATATGTAATGTTGAATGGATTAAATTCTTTATTCTTGGTAGAAGTGAATGGAAGGAATAGTGTTGGTGTTAGGTTTCATTTATTATTGAATTCAATGGTTTCCAAGATGTGTTGAGGAGTTTGCTCCTTGTTTAATGTTAATTGTTCCTACACAATCCACTCATACAACAATGAAATGCTATGTGATTGACAATTTCATACAACTGGTCCTTTGGCATGTATTAAATACAATCCAGTCACTTATTGAATGATTTGGAGACTACTGGTTTGACTGTCCATGCGTTACAAGTGGCTAAGATTCATTAAAGGATACAAAACCCTTCATTTTGAGGTTATTGTGTGTGGATTCAAATGTAGGTTTGATTTGTTTAATGTTTAGAAGAGATCAATAAAGTATTTAAAGACAATCCTACATGTTTGGAGAGGTTTGAGAGGCACTTATAATGACTGTACCCTCACAAATAGCGGCATAGGCTGGTTTTACTAAGTTTCCTTTCTCTGTCACAAGGGTACAATCAGAGGGTTCATTGACAAAATGATCCTTTGAATGGTTACTATGAATATGAATGATTTGATATAGCATATTGCTCATTTTACTTGAAGTTTGGAATAGCTTGTGCAAGGGTGAAAGTAGTTTTGATCATTTTGGTCATGATTGTTCCTCTACATAGTCAAAAAATGTAACTATCTAATGATTATATGTAATGTTGAATGGATTAAATGCTTTATTCTTGGTAGAAGTGAATAGAGTTTCCAAGATGTGTTGAGGAGTTTGCTCCTTGTTTAATGTTAACTGTTCATGCACAATCCACTCATACAACAGTGAAGTTACAAAACTGAACCAATGGCATGTTTACAACAAAGAAATAGAATGATAATAATATGCTGAAAATTCTATATATTTTGTTTAATACGTGCCAAAGGACCAGTCCCAACAATTCTTAAACATACTAGTTATCTAATATGATCAATTGTTAATAAAGGTCTAATTCTGTAGACTGCTAGCACGAAGGAAGATTTGACCTAGCCAAATTTTCCTTGTACCACACAAAAAAAATGTGTGATAACTATGTCTACTCCAACCTTAATTGTTTAAGAATTCATCATATCAGATAAAGTATGTTTAAGAATTGTTGGGAGTTCTATTAGACCTTTGTTGTAAACATGTCATTGGTTTTCAAATGTTTGGATTCACGTTTGTTGATATTACTAGCATATATGTTTAATGACACCATTGTATATTTCTATCACTAAAATGACCACATTCTACTAGTGTCATGCCCTAGCCTATGCTTTAACTCCATTATTTGATGTTATTGGTGCTTGTGCTCAAGGATATCTATTTTTTTGAAATGTTGACTGTGGTTATCAAATGGATAGCCTGTGAGCTTCTAGCTAGGTGTCATTTGTATTGATAGCTTAGGGCATCAAATGTATTGTATCATTGATAGTTGACACTTTGTTAAAAGGAAATAGGACAAAGAATGATTCTGATTTAGTTTCTCTATTTTGATCTCTAAGTGGCTTACAACCCTAGAGAAGTATATGCAGATTTACAAATGCAGTTGCAGGATACACAGCAGTCGATAATTCACAAGAAATCCATCCATCCAATTTGAATAGCAATTAATACAAAGAAATAGGGTCCTCCAATGGCCCAATCATCCGGACCTTGACTATCCCCTCAACCAGTGACCCTTCAAAACAAAGCTATCATGTAATCAGTGAGTGATCCTTCATTTTCCTGGTCTTCCCTGCATCCAAACATATTGGAAATACACAATACAATGATAACAAGTCTTTCACAATCCCCCTTCCCTTAAGGGACACTATCAACCATCTATTCCACATAGCATTTCATTGTTGTATCAGTGGATTGTGCAGGAATAGTTAACATTAAACAAGGAGCAAACTCCTCAACACATCTTTGTTGTAAACATGCCATTGGTTCAGTTTTGTAAATTTGTTTTTTGTGTTAAATGCATTTAAATGGAACATTAAGCATAGTAATAATATGCTTAATCTATTAGTAATTGTAGATTAAATGCCCATAACACCTTTATTAGTTTAGCATGTTATTATAAGATACTAAAGAAGACCTACTATTTGTCAAAGAAATCTTCACTATCCCCCATAATGAAGACAATGAAGATTGACCTCCTACCCCACAACAAAGAACATTGTAATAAGAATGAGATATAAAATAGTGTTAGAATAAACTTTGAACAGAGACATGTAATGCTTAAGTTAATGACCTAAAAAGCTACAAATATAGGAATTGAAAAAGAAGATAGTGCCAAGAAACATTTTCACAAATATGAAACATGAGGAAAAGTAATAACATTAACAATGCCAAGATTCATAGCATTAAATTTCACTTGCAGATGAGTTTCTATAGTGGGTTGCCCAGCATCAAAAATATGTTGAGTTGCATTTGAGTTGTAACTAAGAGTATCATGTGGAACAGACCCTAAACTTTGAAATCATTCTCCAACCTGGCAATTCAAAATTCAATCTAGGAAAGCATCAGTAAGTGAAATAAATTATAGACATCAACATCAACATCATCATAATCATTAGAAATAAACTTTAAAGACATATTTTGGATAGTATTATGTTTCTTGAAAGTTTTTGTGATGCTTCTAAACTTTAAAGACATATTTTATGGCTTAATGATAACATAGATTAGTGTTTTGTTTTTTGATGGAATGTTGTTGATCATTCATGGTCTTGAAGAAACTTTTGATTGTTTTGATTCTCAAGTCTTGACATTGTTTCTCAATGTGATATAGACTGACCTCAAGATGGTTTAGTTGGTCCTCTCTTTCTATTTAATCATTTGTCTTCTTCATGGTGTAAGTGTCAATATGTTATAATCCAACCAGCATGTCATACCCCCACTTCTAACAAACCGCACAGCATGCAAATCATAGCCAAAGACTTGGGTGATTAGCATACACAAACAGTTATTACCCTTACGAAACAATGATCATTAATATTCATTAATGGCAGGCAGTGATTCTTTGGTAATTATCTTCAAGAAGGCCGACCTGGTCTTATTAAATATATTTAATGTTAAAGCCAAGAGGCTGACCTTGGGCCCTTAACTAATTCAACCAACACATATATAGATGAAATAATAATCTCCTTATTATTATAAATCACACAAGGGTATTTATTTGATCAGTTTGATCTTGGCCGAAAGGCTATAATTATTAACACTCTGCACTGGTACTCAATCTGGCCTCCACTCAATATATGTCTTCTCAGAATCTAAAAACTCTCCATTGTTGATTCCTTTCATTTTTTCACCATCTCGATGGACTGAGACCTTAAATTATTGAGCTTCTCTTTGTTTCAAGAATAGTTAAACATTCTCTACTTAACAGGGCCAACCACGTGAAGGTGGAAGATCATCTAGCCCCTCCTAGGAGCCTCTTATGACCCTTTACGACATTTTAAGACCTCTAAGATGTATTCTTAGGGATCGTAAATAGTCATAAAGGGTCATAAGGGGTCCTAGGACACAACAGCTGAGAAACATAATTGTTGGCATCATGGTCACAATTTTTTGGAGACAACGTAATTGAGTTGTATACCCAGATGGTGGAGAGCAACTCCTACACCTCCAATTCCAAGTTGACTACATTTGTTGCTCATGAATACAAGGTCCTCCAACAGATGTATTCAACTTGGAATTAGGGGTGCAAAATTTTCTCTCCACTACTTGGGTACACAACATAATTATCTCCAAAAGATTGTGACTATGATGCCTACAATTATGTTTCTCAGCTATTGTGAAATCTACATTTATGTTTCTCAATTGTCATGTTTATGTGCATGTTTTTTATGTATTTTAGATAGTAATTCTAATTTAATTTCTCCTTTGCATCCAAAATGAACTCATTCCAATCCCTCACTAGAATAAAGGGAGGACACTCAAACTTCAACAAGACTTCATAACACACACGTTTGTAGATTACGTTCAATGCGTTATTTACATTCATAAATCAGCATTGCATACAAATCTACAGACAGTGTGTGGTATGAAGCCACGCTCAAGCTTTAAAATGATAGTCAATCCATATTCAAGGTCAAGGAACAAATGGAACAACCAAGAAAACACTATACGTTAAATCATGTGATTGATAGCAGATTGGGGCTCACCTGAGCCATAAACATTTGTGTATTAAAACTATTCACATCTTAATAATATTAGGTAATCAAATGCTTAAATCAATGTATTCAAGTTGTGGGAAGTCACGGGGCTATTCTGTATCTAACACACATGCACCCGTAAGCTCACTGAAATAGTAGGCAAAGAAAGAATAATTTAAAAAGTTTGAATCAATAGTAACTGTATTATTTTAAGATTAAATATAAATCCACTAGTTAAGTCTTAAAATGTCAAAGACAATAGTTAAGTCTTATAATGTCAAGTAGGTAAAGCAATAATAGGAATATTGCATAAACATAGGTAACAATGTCCTAATAGTAATACATGTAACGTACTTGTCATCATATCTTTGAAATGTGTCATTATTATCTAGGAGCATTCTGATACCGCCATTACTATCTTACATGTGTGGGACAGCTCATTACATTTGTGCCATTTGAGAAAGACTAGCCTACTCCAAAAGTGGTGGGAAGGCACCATCATTCAGTACCTTACGTGTCGAAGATGGAAGCCAGGCATTAATTATGGCCATGCCTGTCATAGTCAGGAGCAGATCAATTCCCAAGATCTTTTACTTTTCCAATAAACCAAGTTAAACAAATTAATTCTTAACTGTGAATTGATTGGAGAAGTAAAAGATCTTGGGAATTGATCAGAGAAGTAATTGTGATAGGCATGGCCATAATTAATGCCTAGCTACCATCTTTGGCATGTAAGGTATAGAATGACGGTGCTTTCCCACCACTTTTGGAGTAGGCCAGTCTTTCTCAAATCGCACAAATGTAATGAGTTGTCCCACACATGTACGATAGTAATGGTGGTATCAAAATGCTCCTGGATAATAATGACACGTTTCAAAGATATGATGACAAGTACATTACATGTATTACTATTTGGACATCGTTACCTATGTTTATGCAATATTCTTATTATTGCTTTACCTACTTGACATTATAAGACTTAACTAGTGTCGTTGACATTTTAAGACTTAACTAGTGGATTTATATTTAATCTTAAAATAATACAGTTACTATTAATTCAAACTTTTTAAATTATTCTTTCTTTGCCTACTATTTTAGTGAACTTACGGGTGCATGTGTGTTAGATATAGAATAGCCCCGTGAATTCCCACAACTTGAATACATTGATTTAAGCATTTGATTACCTAATATTATTAAGTTGTGAATAGTTTTAATACACAAATGTTGTGAGCAAATTTGTGTCAATCACATAGCATTTCACTATTGTATGAGTGGATTGTGCAAGAACAGTTAACATTAAACAAGGAGCAAACTCCTCAACACATCTTGGAAACCATTGGATTCAATAATAAATGAAACCTAACACCAACACTATTCCTTCCATTCACTTCTACCAAGAATTCTAGCACAAGCACAAGCTATTCCAAACTTCAAGTACAAGCTATTCCAAACTTCAAGTAAAATGAGAAATATGCTATATCAAATCATTCATATTCATAGTAACCATTCAAAGGATCATTTTGTCAATGAACCCTCTAACTGTACCCCTACAGCAGAGAAAGGAAACCTCAAAATAGAGAAAGGAAACTTAGTAAAACCAGTCTATGCCACTGTTTGTGAGGGTACAGTCATTATAAGTGCCTCTCAAACCTCTCCAAACATGTAAGATTGTCTTCAAATACTTTATTGATCTCTTCTAAACATTAACCAAATCAAACCTACATTTGGATCCACACACAATAACCCCAAAATGAAGGGTTTTGTATCCTTCAATGAATCTCAGACACTGGTAATGCATGGATAGTCAAACCAGAAGTCCGCAAAGCATTCAATAAGTGATTGAATTGTATTTAATACATGCCAAAGGACCAGTTGTATGAAATTGTCAATCACATAGCATTCCATTGTTGTATGAGTGGATTGTGTAGGAACAATTAACATTAAACAAGGAGAAAACTCCTCAACACATCTTGGAAACCATTGAATTCAACAATAAATGAAACCTAATACCAACACTATTCCCTCCATTCACTTCTACCAAGAATAAAGCATTTAATCCATTCAAAATTACATATAATCATTAGACAGTTACATTTCCTGACTATGTACTAGAGGAACAGTCACGATCAAAACTACTTTCACCCTTGCACAAGCTATTCCAAACTTCAAGTAAAATGAGCAATATGCTATATCAAATCATTCATATTCATAGTAACCATTCAAAGGATCATTTTGTCAATGAACCCTCTAACTGTACCCATGCATTAGAGAAAGGAAACCTCAAAATAGAGAAAGGAAACTTAGTAAAACCAATCTATGCCGCTATTTGTGAGGGTACAGTCATGATAAGTGCCTCTTAAACCTCTCCAAACATGTAAGAATGTCTTTAAATACTTCATTGATCTCTTCTAAACATTAACACATGGATAGTCAAACCAGTAGTCTCCAAAGCATTCAATAAGTGAATATGAATGTTTGAAAACTTTCCTCTCAACTTCCCCAACCACTCCTAATCAGTTACAGGGATCAGTTGAGTGTTTAGACACTAAAACTTCTTAAAGATACTTTATCTGATATGATGAATTGTAATATCAAAAAATGTGAATCCAAACATTTGAAAACAGTGAATCGATATCCTTGAGCACAAGCACCAATAACATCAAATAATGGAGATAAAGCATAGGCTAGGGCATGACACCAGTAGAATGCAGTCATTTCAGTGAGCATTAATGATCAAATAAAATGCAATGCATTTGAAATTTGCGTTCGAATATGATGCCAAAGGCTCGAAAGACATTGCTCATCAAAGATACCAATCAAAGATGAAGAAATCACATACCTTCTCTCACGCTCAGCTTGCACGAAGGAAGATTTGATAGCCAAATCTTCCTTGTACCACATGAAGAACATGTCATTGGTTTAGTTTACCATGTTATTATCATATCAGATAAAGTATGTTTAAGAATTGTTGGTAAGGATTGGAATAGTGGAGATTCTAGAAATATCCTTTTAACCAATTAGGAGTGGTTGGGGAAGTTGAGAGGAAAGTTTTCAAACATTCATATTCACTTATTGAATGCTTTGGAGACTACTGGTTTGACTATCCATGCGTTACCAGTGACTAAGATTCATTAAAGGATACAAAACCCTTCATTTTGGGTTATTGTGTGTGGATTCATCCGCTTTAGCCAGGAAGATCAAGAAGATGGAGCAGGAGGACATTGTGGTAGAAGAAGTATTTAAAGAAGCAATAGAAAAATTTTCAGGAGTTTGGAACAACATTTCAGAATCCATGAATGGTATGGGTAAGGTGACCTTCATTCTTGGTCATGACCTCAATGAAACATTAGATATGGCTGATAAGAAGAAGGGTCACTTGTTGATAGTGTTCCTTGAGGGAAGGGGGATTGTGAAAGACTTTTTATCATTGTATTGTATATTTCCAATATGTTTGGATGCAAGGTAGACCAGGAGAATGAAGGATCACTCACTGATTGCATGATAACCCAATTTTGAAGGGTCACTGGTTGAGGGGATAGTCAAGGTCTGGATGTTGATAGTAATTCATTGAGGGAAGGGGGATTGTAAAAGACTTGTTATCATTGTATTGTGTATTTCCAATATGTTTGGATGCAAGGTAGCCCAGGAGAATGAAGGATCACTCATTGATTACATGATAACCCAATTTTGAAGGGTCACTAGTTGAGGGGAAAGTCAAGGTCTGGATGTTGATAGTGTTCCTTGAGGGAAGGGGGATTGTGAAAGGCTTGTTATCATTGTATTGTGTATTTCCAATATGTTTGGATGCAGGGCAGACCAGGAGAATGAAGGATCACTCACTGATTGCATGATAACCCCACCAAGCATTCTTTCCTTTAAGTTTCCACAATATCTCAAAATATGATCATTATTCTTTACTTTCTTCTATATGCTATTCTTTCTATGGTTTTTTTATCTCAGAAATATATCAAAAACATTGCAAATGTGCATATAAAAGTAAAATATTATCCTTCAATTATTCCACATTGAAGCATTTCCTCTTGGGAGTATTCTCTTCGTTTGTACAATATCTATAAAAAATTGTTCCCATATTTCCTGCAACTATGAAAGGAATAGTGTTGGTGTTAGGTTTCATTTATTATTCAATTCAATGGTTTCCAAGATGTGTTGATGAGTTTGCTCCTTGTTTAATGTTAATTGTTCCTACACAATCCACTCATAAAATAGTGAAATGCTATGTTGAAGGGATGGTTGATAGTGTTCCTTGGGGGAAGGGGGATTGTGAAAGACTTGTTATCATTGTATTGTGTATTTCCAATATGTTTGGATGTAGGGTAGACCAAGAAAATGAAGGATCACTCACTGATTGCATGATAACCTAGTTTTGAAGGGTCACTGGTTGAGGGGACAGTCAAGGTCCCGATGATTGGGCCATTGGAGGACCCTATTTATTTGTATTAATTTCTATTCAAATTGGATGCATGAATTTCTTGTGAATTATCAGCTGCTATGTATCCTACAACTGCATTTGTAAATCTGCATATACTTCTCTAGGGTTGTAAGCCACTTAGAGATCAAAATAGAGAAACTAAATCAGAATCATTCTTTGTCCTATTTCCTATTACTATCAATGATACAATACATTTGATGCCCTAAGCTATCAATACAAATGGTGCCTAGCTAGAAGCTGACAGGCTGTCCATTTGATAACCATAGTCAACATTTCAAAAAAATAGATATCCTTGAGCACAAGCACCAATAACATCAAATAATGGAGTTAAAGCACAGGCTAGGGCATGACACTAGTAGAATGTGGTCATTTCAATGACAGCAATATACAATGGCATCATTAAACACATATGCCAGTAATATCAACAAATGTGAATCCAAACATTTGAATACAATGAATCGATATCCTTGAGCACAAGCACCAATAACATCAAATAATAGAGATAAAGCACTAGCTAGGGCATGAAACCAGTAGAATGAAGTCATTTCAGAGAGAAACTCCCTCAACAATAAAATGAAATGCATTTGAATATGATGCCAGAGGCTCAAAAGATGAAGAAATCACATACCTTCTCCCACACTCATCTGTCACTCCTTTTCTCCCACTCTCCAATCGAAATAAAAATGATGAGGTTGTTTCACTTTTTTTTTGAATGTATACCATGAATCTGTCAAAATTTTGATGGTTAGTTAAACACCCATCAGAATACCGACATCATCGGGGCCTATTACAAAAAAAAACACCAAATTCGTAAGAAAAAGTTACCCGTCAAAAACTTCTGTCAAAATTTGGCCCCAAATGTAGTAGTGATGAATTACCACAACAATAATGAGAACATCTCTATCTTAGAATCTATAACTATCTATCCATTATTCATCAGGAATGTTGTGTTAGGAATGGGAACACTGAGAGGGGGGGTGAATCAGTGTTCTATATATTATCGCTTTTTCTTATATCTTGAACTTTAACTTATTTGCTTAAGTACTGAAATGAATATTAATGCAAGAAAGATAAATAACCATAACACAAAAGATGATTATGGGGAAACCCAATTAGGTAAAAACCCTAGTGGTAATTGACACCCACTAAGAACTGTACTACTATTTTATGATCCCTATTAGAAGATCTTGCAACCCTGTTAGGAGTTGATCTTTACAATACTTTTACTATAGTGACCTAGTCAAGGGTCGAACCCTGTTAGGAGTCTTTTACAATTAACCCTATTAGGGGTGGGGACACACTATCCTAGAGCTTACTTGTTAAGTGAGTGAGCACTACAACCTTCTGGATCTCTAATACACACTATAACTGCAAGGTGAATTATTGTTGTGACACTGCTTGTCTGATCAATTCCTTTTGTGTGCTGATGCTTTAGCCTCTTGTAAAGAACTAAAAAATTATAACTACTCTTTGCATACCTCTTCTCTACTCTGATCAACTTTATATTCCACTACCATACTTAATTACAAAGGCACATGTCTTATTTATATGCGCAAACAAAACTATTAACTAGGTCGGCCTTCAACCTATTACATACAACGCTTCCAAGTGAATTGGCTCAAGCATTTTTACTAACAAAGATATTAATTAAAATTTCTATAACCTAAATACAATAGTGAATAGCCTTTACAAAACAATATTATAACTGCTAATCAAAATACCAACAGTCAGCTCCATGCTCTGTTCTGCTCCGTCGCTTACTGTCTATGCCAATTCAACTAATTGTATCTTCATCATACTGAATCATCTGATCATGCACTCTTAGAATTAGCATGATTACATATCAACAAGATTATTTTCAAGGGTGCATTCCAAAACTTAGTCATATGCACGTGTGCTAATGCTCTGTTCACTTGGTGCTCTACTAACTATCCAGTCTTCCATACTTAACCAGAATCTGATGTTCTAACTGATTGAGCTGACTCCATAACATCATATGACTTTGTTTCCATAATGACAACACTATATCTTAGTCATATACAGTATTATATTCAACTTTCCAACAATCTCCCCCTTTGTCATTAATGGCAGCAAAGGAATATGGTGAAGTTACTAACTGTATCCTTAAACATAATTTTGTAATACATACTCTAACTTATATCTCCCTTTTACTATGTACTATACTCCCCTTTACAACATATACAAAACACCATATTCTCTCTTCTATATATTATACTCCCCCTTTGACATTAATGACAAAGGTGCTCAAAAAGGTGTATCTACAAGTACTTACAAGGTGAGTACATCTGGATATGCTATCTTTAGGTTTTGGATCTCTTGTTGCCAAAATGTTGTCAGTGCATTTACAGTTTGGAGATGGGCACACAAAGCATATGTAAACTTCTCCATCTTCTCCAAATCTAAACTCAGACCTTGACCATATGTCACCATAGTGGCATCGATCTCCTTGATGTTCTAGTTTAATGCATCTAATGAGGATGCAAGAGCATTTCTTAGTTGTGTTTGCTTTGCCCTTATCTTGGATATTTCTTTCTCTACCTTCTCTATTTTGTCCACTTGTCCCTAGTACACATTGTTACACATATTTATATTTGTGGAGGGATCTTCCACTGATTTCCTTACTTTATCTATCATAGCTTCTGCTTCCTGAATTTTCTTGTAGAGGTCTGCAGTCATCTTGTCTTGGTTCATGTAATCTGTTATGATTTTCCTTCCTTTAGCTACAATTTCTTTCAATGAAGCTTGACCAACCTTCAGAGAGTTAAGGTCAAGTGTGAATTTACTTATTAGTTCATTCAGCCTCTTCTTTAGATACTTTTCTTTTGCTACTTTGGCTGCTAATTCTTCTAGGCTAGAAAAATTTTCTTTGAAGCTTGTCAGGATGGTAGTGACATCATCCACAAAATGTGCTTTTGTTACCTTCTCTTATGGTAGTAGATTGTTTAGGATATCGACTAACTCAAGAAATAAAGGATTTCTCATCACTTGTTTCTCCTTGGCCTTCTCCATAGCAATGACATTGAACTTGATTAGGTCTTCTTCTCCCCAAGAGTCCAAGCTTGTAGTGTTAGGATTCAAGCTTGACAACAATGATGTTGATGGCATGGGAGTGATAGGTGTGTTGTCCATCACTTCTATCTTTATCTTTACAGGCATTTTAAAAGATGGTTCATCTATTGGTTCCTTTTCTTTCTCCTTTTCTTCTTCTTTCACCTTTTCTTTTTCTTTCTCCTCTTCTTCTTCTTGTCCTATTAGATCCTCAATCATCACATCTTCTTGCTACTTTGGTGAATTATCACCGCATAGTATTTCTACCTCTTGTGTAATCACAAAGGCTTCCTCAAATTTGTCTATGACGTAGTCAAGGATGGTGGATCCAGTTAAGGATAGTCCAAACCTTGCAGCCAATACTCATCATAGTGGAATACTCAACAATACAACAAAAAAATAATTGTTTAACTGTAATTTTCATTAACATGCCCAACTGTAAGGCCTTCTGGGTTAGGGCCAATTACAATAAAAAACAATTCTACAAGATCACAGGATCCAATACAACACTAGCTAGTTCAGTTCTAAAAACAATCAACAACTAATGGATACTCTAAGGAAAATCTAAACTTGAGCTCGTAAGCCTCCAAGAAATCTCCTTGTCTCAAAGTGTGCAACCACTAGCTCTACAAATACAACCTATCAAATAACAATCTGATCTGCAAGATCATGCAAGATCTTTTCTACAACTTCACCAACTCCAACTTTTAGAACCTTAGATCTGATTCACTAAGTCTTCCAAGTCATGAAATTCTACTCTCTTCCTCCTCCTAAACATCTACCCAAAAACCCCATAAATACTAATCATCAGCCACAAGTCAGCTGGATGAAACCATTAACTCCCCCCCAACAATTATTAAATTCAATACAAGTTGGCATCAAAATAGCCTTACAAACATTTAATTCAACATGTTAGCCTGTAACAACAGCTACCAACAATAAATGCACCAAGTTGGCCCAACAAATCACACAAAACTCTAGTCGGTAAACTAGAACTACCAAGCAACAGTGAAATAACCGAGCATGCCAAGCATCATCGAGCACCAGTGTCGACCAAGCACTGCAGGCATCACTAAGTAACACTTTCACCAAGTGCTAGAGATTACTGAGTTCCTTCAATGATCGAGCTTCCTTCAATGATTGAGACCGTCAATCAAGGTTGTAACCAAGTAACACCGGCCAAACATACGCCTCCCATGCAGATTCACCAAGTAGCCTAGAATGCCCCTACATCAGACACCCCAAGTTCAAAAATATCTTCATATGTGAGAAGAAAATCTTCTAGGATTCAGCACATAAACCCCAAACTGGTTCTTCACATACAAGTCCTCCACCTTTTTAGTTTGAATACTCTTCCACTTTAGCTTTCTCTATCTTTTCAAGTCTTTCCTTGACAACACATAGGTCGGTTCTCCATATTGATCATTCATTTTCTCTGGATCTACCAACTCAACTGAGCTACCAATACTCAAGATTCTCCTACCAAGCATTGTATCTAGCAAAGGCATCAGGGAAAACTTCTTGTCATCCTTCTCAATAGTAAAAACATTCTTGACATAGTCATACATAGCTCTGCAATCATATTTCCAAGGTCTACCAAGCAATATATCACAACTATTCATCTTCACAATGTCACATAACACAAGATCCTTATACTAGCCAATCTGAACATCAATAAAGAATTGTTCTCTTACTTCTAGAGCATGAACATCTTGTAACCAACCAATCCTATAAGGACAAGGATGCTTCATTCTATTCAACCCAAGTTTCTGAACCATGTCCTCAGCAATAAGGTTATCAGTACTACCACTATCAACAATAACATCATAGAGTTTACCTCCAGACTTGCATCGGGTCCTAAAAAAATTACTCCTCTGACAAGGTTCCTCCTTTTTACCGAGCAATGTTTGTCGAAGCAATAAGTTCTCATATTTAGGTTCATTCTCATTCACCACAACATTTTGTCAGTCACCAAGCTTCTTTTGTGTACACTCAAAAGAACAGTGTCCTTCCTCTCCACAGTTATAGAAAGTACCCTTAAAAATAACTCTACTTGTCTTCTTCTTTGGTTCCATAGGTTTTTATTCATCATCTACATCAGTCATTTTATCCTTCACCATGTGATCAATCTTTTCCTTCCCTCGAGGATTACTATGTTGTTTCCTCTTCAACTTATCTTTTTCCTTTAGAGGATACTGATAAGCATCTTCAATAGATTCAATCTTTAGCATATGGAGCTCATCCTGAATATTGAATCTCAAACCATTCACATGCTGAGCTACCTTTTACTTACCAAGCTCTTAGTGTCCAGACCGAATAGTAAGTTTGTAGAACTCCTCAGTATAATATTCAACAAACAAATCCTTCTATTTTAGATTCTAAAAATTCTAAAAACAAGTCAATATCATAGTTAGAAGGTATGAACTTAGCTTTCAATTTTGTCACCACCAACCTCCACCGATTGACCTTCATTTCACCTTCATCTTCTCTATCTCTTTGTAGTTCTTTCCACCAAAGAGCAGCATGTCCTTTCAACTTTTTCTGTGCTAATATCACCTGAAGAGGACCTTCAATTTCTTCCATCTCAAAGAAATCTTCAAGTCCACCAATCCAATCAATCAAGTTTTCAGGCTTCAAAGTAACAGAGAAAGTAGAAACTTACATTTGATAACTACTATTTAACCGAGCTCTAGATCTAGGAAACCAAACATTTCTTTCTTCACTAGATCTATCCCTCCAATCATCACCACTAGATCCAATAGGTTCAAAGTCTTCAACAGCTTCCTCATAACCATCCTTAGTACCAACATTTCAAGGTACACTAGCAACAGCTCTCATGATCTCGATGACCATGTCATTCTTCATCAACTCCATCTCAGATTTGAAATCTGATTTCACCTTCTCTGTAATCCTAGATTCAATAGCATGACAAAGATCTGCAAGTACTCTAGGGTCCAATCTTTTAGAGGACTCCTTAAAGATAAGAGAAACCCTCTGCAAAAAACCCTACACTGACCACCTTGTGGCACTCTCCAAGTTGTATGCAAGTCAGATCTTAACCTACCACCTTAAACAAACAACTAGGGAAAGAGCCACAAGTTTAGTGCTCCAGATCTACAATCCAAATCATATGATCTCTTCACCAACAAGATCAACTTCGCAAGATCAGCCTTGCTAGGTCAACCTTCACTCCTCAAGATCAACTCTCACTCTGACAAGATCAACTCCTACTCTGATACCACCTGACATAGTCAAGGATGGTGGATCCAGTTAAGGACAGTCCAAACCTTGCAGCCAATACTCAACATAGCGGAATAATTAAAAACACAACAAAAAAATAATTATTTAACTCTGTTTTCATTAACATGCCTGGCTGTAAGGCCTTTCGAGTTAGGGCCA
Organism: Chamaecyparis obtusa; assembly: GCA_027943335.1. Taxonomy (NCBI): domain Eukaryota; kingdom Viridiplantae; phylum Streptophyta; class Pinopsida; order Cupressales; family Cupressaceae; genus Chamaecyparis; species Chamaecyparis obtusa. The sequence goes on along the minus strand of BSBK01008731.1, from coordinate 639,487 downwards.
ATTATAATCAGAAAAAATTCAGCAACATCACAGGATCCAATACAACACTAGCTAGTTTAGTTCTAAAAACAATCAACAACTAATGGAAACCCTAAGGCAGATCTAAACTTGAGCTCGCAAGCCTCCAAGAAATCTCCTTGTCTCCAAGTGTGCAACCACTAGCTCTACAAATACAACCTATCAAATAACAATCTGATCTGCAAGATCATGCAAGATCTTTTCCACAACTTCATCGACTCTAGCTTTCAAAACCTTAGATTTGATTCACTAAGTCTTCCAAGTCATGAACTTATACTATCTTCCTCCTCCTCCTAAACATCTACCCAAACACCCTATAAATGCTAATCATCAACCACAAGTCAGATGGATGAAACCATTAACTCCCCCCCAACAATTATTAAATTCAATACAAGTCAGCATCAAAATTGCCTTACAATCATTTAATTCAACATGTCAACCTGTAACAATAGCTACCAACAATAAATGCACCAATTCAACCTAATAAATCACACAGAACTCCAGTCAGTAAACTAGAACTACTGAGCAAGAGTGAAATAACTAAGCATGTCAGGCATCATTGAGCACTAGTGTCGACCGAGCACCGCAAGCATCACCGAGCAACACTTTCACTGAGTGCTAGAGATTACCAAGTTCCTTCAGTGACCGAGCTTCCTTCAATGACTAAGACCGTCGATCAAGGCTGCAACCAAGTAACACTGGCCAAACATACGCTTCCCATGGAGATTCACCAAGTACCCTAGAATGCCCCTGCAGGAGTCTAAGTCTTTTTCAATGGCCACCATTGATATCTCCACATTATCAATCATTATTGTGTCATCTTCTTATGTTCTGGGCATGGGTGTAGACTTTATTTCATCTGTAGACACTGTCACTATGGGTATTGAATCCTACAAACCTATTGTTGGTGCATTAGTGATTTGTGACTCCTTGGCTTTCTTAGAGGGCACTTGAGTTGTGGGTGCAGCAAGTGGATACATGTGTCTATTAAGGAATACTTTCTCAAATGCTTTCTTAGTCTCTTTGGCTACCAACTCATAGTCTTTATCCATTATCTATAGATTTCTCAGTTTTGTTCTTAGATCTGGCTTCGCCAAATCCAATAATAGTGTTTTCTCTTCTATTGAGCATATAGGGAGGCTTTCATTTAATATATTTTCCCTTATTCTGAGGTCTTCCTCAATAGCCTATCTCATCAAAAATTCTAAGATATTCCATACACTATCCAGAATAACTATCTTAATTTCCAAGACTATCTTCTTGAACTTAATCATATGCTTTATTATCACACCAAAGATCTCTAACTTATCAATCTCACTATACTTATCATAGAACTTTCCTGTCTGATTAATTCTTCCTTCATCAACCATCCTATTTTTCAATACTTGAAGACTCAGTTTGAAACCTACCTCAAGAGGTGCTTGAGTGTTCTTCCTTAGAATTTCAGTTGTCCTAGAGGATGGATGGCTTGTGCTGGTCTCCTTCTTCCTCTTTGGCATCTTTTTATATTTAGGAGGTGATGTGGATTTTGAATCAATTGTATATGTGGGTGCAGGGATTCTATCAATAGTTTTTCTCTTCTTTTCCTTAGGATCGTCTAATTTCTCAATTTTTACTTCACTAGTGGGTGCGCTCTCAAGTTGCATTGCAATCTTGGCTTCCCTTGCTTTATCCAGGTCATCTTGTGTCACACCATGAATGTTTATTATTTCAGAGGTAATTTTTGAAGCTTTCCTCTTGGTCATAGCACTGTTAAGAACTGCATCAACTTGCCTTGTCTTTTCTTCATAGGTACCCCATGTTGGTTCATTGGGATCCTTCAGCGTTGTAAGGAGGACTTGTGCATATGCCTCTAAGATGTGTTCCTCTACTTCATATCCAAGTGGCTGAATCCATTTGGTCCTTGGATCTACTGCTTCCATGCAAGCTATGTATGTCACTACCATGAAGCATATACTATCCTTATACTTTTCAACTATGTTTTCAAGTATCCTATACCTCATCTGCATCTTTATCCTAAATGTTTTTATCTCTATCTCCATAAAATCTTTTAGAGTACTCTTAGTTGATGCCTTACGTGATATTTGTGGCATAGTAGGCATGTTTTTATCAAGGTATAAATCTGAGACTTTTCCAACTATATGAAATTACATATAGATAATCAGTGATCCAAACCTAAATACTTTTCTCTTGTCATGTTTGATTTCCCTGATGTTGTCAATCAACTGTGCGCGCAAGATCTCACACAAGTTGAATTCTCTATTCTCCTTTACAATTCTAATGGCTACAAGAATAGTGGCTACAGACACACTATTGACCCTATTTGCATGCTGCAATCTATAACCAAGAATCATAGCCAATAACTTAATGTCTTTCTCCTCAATTGGCTCTATGGTCATACTGCTCTTGTCACTATGTGACTTACAAGATTTCTCAACCAATTTTTTGACATCCTTACCAATTTGAAGAATGGCACCTGTCTTTGATAGTCTTATCATCTCATAAATGAGATTAGCTATGATTCTAATAGGAATTTCACCTATCCAAAATAGGTCATCATGAATTCTACTCAATAGGATCTTAATCCATTCAGATTCATAGAATTCATAGATTGTAGCATACTCAATGATTGGGTGATTCTTAAGGTGCGCAAACTCATCCATGAATGTTTTATCAAAATTCATCATTGACTCAAGGTGCGACCTAATTCTATCCAAACCAAATGGTTCCTTTTTACAATACACATATGCACGTATGTCTTCTACGTGCATAATGCCCATTGGGGTTTTAGAAAAGTCTCCTTCTAGGTCATCTAGGGTGGACTTGAATTGATGCTTCTTAAACACATATCTTTTCCTTTCAGCAACATCAAACACAACTGGTGTAGCCATGACTTACTTGATTTATCACTTTACAGAGGTTTCCAAGGGTTTTTGGATCATCATGTCTAAACTAGGGCTTCCCACAATCAATCTTCCTTCTTCACTGATAAATTCAACTACAATGCTTTACAATTCAACTTCGAGTGCTCATGTGATCTCCAAATGCTTAATCTTGATTATAAATGAGTGATTAGTGAATCTTCAGTGACTATAAAGTAGATTTTTTCCATTAATGCTTGTCACGTAATCATAGAATGCAACTGTAAATTTCATTATTTATTTTTGCTAACAATCAAGTAGTGTGTTCTTGCATACTACATCACCTAGTCTTCAAATAGTTATATCCAAAGGCACATACTCTAAGGGTGAGTATACCAGCCACACAGAGGTCTAGAGCTAATCTAGCTCCCCCTATGACCATGAAGGTCATTTAACCATAAATAGGAGGTGTGTCCATTACGAATGCAGCCTCAACTATTTCATCAACATTATCCTTCTTTTCTTCCTTCCAAATCAAGCTCGCATCCTCTGTAGCTTGCACAAACTTGACTTCTCCTACTTATCCAATACTGATCCTTCTAACTTTTTAGGGCTTTCCTATCTTTGCACTTTTGTTCTATAGAACCTAGAGATGTGTACAACCTTGTTACATGAGTGACAAATGACTGGAGGCCTGATATTCCTTGGCGCATTCATGTGAGTTACCATACTACATTGGCTACCTGTGTGACCAATATAATTGCATATCTAACATGTAATGTTCTGAGAATTTCTTACATTCTATTGTGAATGACTTCTCTAATTTTGTTGATTTTTATTTGATCTACAATTCAAAGCTCTATGACCAAACTTATTGCATGAATAACAGTAACCATTTAATGGTCTTACCTCTTTACAATCTCTCTCTATGTGTCCATGCTTGTTACAAGCATAACAAGTCTTGTTTACTAGCTTGCACTCATCCTTAGGTGGTTCAGCTTCAACTTCTATATGATTTCCTACCTTCTTAGTTTCTGTAGATTCTTCTGATGCTTTCTTTCTTTCTCACATGTCATTGATCTAATTTTTTGCTTCATTGAATCCAATACCACTGGTGTCTCCTATAACCTTCTCTGCATAAAACTGTGACTTTATTAGATCCTTTCTTCTGTGCAATTTGTCAATATGAGTCTTTGCTTCAGTCAATTAAGATTCCACTTACTTCTTGATGTTTTCTAATTCCAATATTTTCATGTTTGCTTGCCTTAGTTCTTCATCCAACTGCTTGTTCTCTTTGACCTTCTCTTCATAGGCTTCTTGATTATTAAGTAATTTTTCATCCAATTCTTCAATCTGATCTTTCAAAGATGTGTTTTCCTCATTTATCTTTTTAACCATTTTTCCCAAATCACTTATGCAACATTCTTTCAAATCTTTTCTTAGTTTTTTTATGACTACATGAGAATCACTAACCTTTTCTTTAAGTTCTTCACTTTCTTTTTCGGATCTATCAAGGTCTTCAAGAGCTTCTTCAAGATTCTTTTTTAGATGTTTCATTTCTCCCTTATCCATGATCTCCTCAAGTGGTTAAACTTATCTTCAAAGGACAAAAGCTTTGATACCAATTGTTAGCAATGGGAACACTAAGAGGGGGGTGAATCAGTGTTCTATATATTATCACTTTTTCTTATCTCTTGAACTTTAACTTATTTGATTAAGTACTGAAATTAATATTAATGCAAGTAAGATAAAAAACCATAACACATAACACCATGATTATGGGGAAACCCAATTAGGTAAAATCCCTGCTGGTAATTGACACCCACTAAGAACTGCACTAGTGCTTTATGATCCATGTTAGAAGATCTTGCAACCCTATTAGGAGTTGATATTTACAATTCTTTTAGTACAATGACCTGGTCAGGGGTCAAGCCCTGTTAGGATTCTTTCACAATTAACCCTATTAGGGGTGGGGGCACACTATCCTAGAGCTCATTTCTTAAGTGGGTGAAGACTACAACCTTTTGGATCTCAAATACACAATATATCTTTAAGGTGAATTATTATTGTGACACTTCTTGTCTGATTAGTTCCTTTTGTGCATTGATGCTTGAGCCTCTTGTAAATCACTACAAAATTCTAATTGATCTTTTCATACCTCTTCTCTACTCTAATCAACTTTCTATTCCATTAACATACTTAATTACAAAGGTGCATGTCTTATTTATATGCGCAAACAAAACTATTAACTAGGTCAACCTTCAACCTATTACATACAACGCTTCCAAGTGAATTGGCTCAAGCATGTTTACTAACAAAGATATTAACATGTCTATAACCTAAATACAATAGGTGCATAGCCTTTACAAAACAATATTGTAACCGCTAATCAAAATACCAACAATCAGCTCCATGCTCTATTATGCTTTGTCACTTACTATCTGTTCCACTTCAACTGGATGTATCTTCATCAGACTGAATCATCTGATCATGCGCTCTTAGACTTAGCATGATTACATATCAACAAGCTTATTTTCAAGGGTCTGTGCCAAAACTCGATCATACACATGTGCGCTAATGCTCTGTTCACTTGGTGCTCTACTAACTGTCTAGTCTTCCATACTTAATTAGATTCTGATGTTCTAACTGATTGTACTGATGCCATAACATCATATGACTTTGTTTCCATAATGACAACACTATATCTTAGTCATATACATCAGTATAGTCAACTTTCCAACATGTTGAAGATCAACCTCTCTCATACAAGAAAAATAGCTTTCCAATGTCCAAATCATGATCCATCTGAGATGAGAACACACATCAATGTTCTAAACTCATCACCATGTTAGAAACCATAGATATTTCATAACTAATCATCACCGATCTAGAAACTACAACATTGTCACGATAGAAATAACTAGAAAATTGTCCTTTGATAAATTCATCATAACTACCTCAAATCATACAGTGAACCTTTTCAACATGAACAAGATCACACACATACATTCTTCAACACATCTCCAACTTTGAAGCAATTAATATCAAGTACAATGTGCATACTAAACAAAAACATAAACCGAACAAACTAGGAAACTGTGAGGAATAAATAAGTATGTTGACATCAATGACAAAAAATTAATGCCAACAATAGATGCATGAAATCTCTAACGTGGTTTTTATCCTCTTAATAAGTGGGCTAAAAATGATATAGTTCATCTTCTATTTTAGAGAATAATAAAATAGTAAAAGGGTTGTATGATCCATTATTCCTAAGGATAGGTGGAAGATGAAGAGATCAACTTTAATAAACTGGACCATACATGACAAATTTTAGCACATTATAGTTTCAAAAATAAAAAGAGAAAGGAAATCATGGCACAATATTCATACCTTATTAAGAGAAAACATGCTAAGGATGGAAATCAAGGTGGAGGTTAAAAATGCTAAAGAATACATCTCAATCTAATAAACAATGGCACTTGGCCAAAAATTGAAAAATTTAGCTACTATGAAACTATCCTCTAAATTCTTAAATTTTAAAAAATTCTCCAATATAAAAGTCTAATAATTATCCCCTCATTACATTGTAGTCCTAGGGTTTTATAGATCCAACCCATTTTTATTTTTAGACTAGTCCTCATTCCTTCATCATTACATCCAATACAACCCTCTTCATACTGAATATTTAGACATGATTAGTTTGTTATGTGTTTGTCATGGGTGCCAACTATTCCTTTTCTAACTAAATCACCATCATCCTTGGAAATTTTCCCACAATTCTCTTTTAGTGGAAAGCATTCCATCCTTGAAACGTATTAGAAATTCATTTTTTGAATGTTCCCATGATGTTCTTCTATAATAATGCTACCACATGCCACATGGGTGGACATTCTTGAGAGATATTTCTAGCCATTTATTTTAGGCTCTATTAGGTTGATACGTGTCCAAGGTAGGGGTAGGGAAGAGGACTTGAGAAAATCTGTCTAGTCATGAAATAAAGGAAACCATGCATTTTCATCAGGGAGGAGAATCTTAGAGGATCGAAGATGAAATTATAGACCCAAACATTGTAGAGAATATCCACATATTTGGAAATTTGTTGGGTACCTCTGCCTACTAAAGTTGAACTCTAGAACCTTTGGCTTGAGGACTAGGCTTGATCCATTAAGAGAAAAAACTATTCATTATCTTTTGAATGGTTCCTCTAGCTAGATCTTAGTGACAACCTTGATGAAACAAAATCAAGGATCACTTTACCATGTAACATCTATTCATTTAGTAACTCCCATGTAATAATTTTTTTTAACATAGAAAACCTTAAGGAAGTAAATGCAAATTCATCACTTGCTAAAAGTTACAATGTAGGTCAAACATGCAACAAATTTTGGTTGTAAATAAGCCATCTACGAGGCTTCTATGATATGGAAAGAAAGAAGAAACTTTAAACTAGAAACAACCAACTGAGATCAAATAATCTTAGTAGACAATCAAAGAAAATGTCCCTACATATCAAATGAAAGTAATGAATGGGAAACACTCTTGATTTATAAGAAAGATAAAATACATGAATGTCACAAGGTTTTTAAGAGAAGATCAAGAATGATGACTGTTAGGTTACTAATTCAAAAACAAGAAGTTTAGCCACTATAGTCATATCACATGAGTGAAATTATTTGTTCATTATAGTATGTACACAAGTCCTAATCTTTACCCTTTTGAGATATTGGGATAAAATTCATCTTCATACTAAGCTACATAGTTGGAGCTATTTGGAAAGGCCAATCACATAGAGCCTTGTTTCTATGCATACATCTATAGCCCCAACAAGGATATCAATTTGATTCTACAAAGAATAGTTCTACTTCTAGCTAGACATCCATAGCCTCGATAGAGCTACCTACATGACTTGAATTTTTGTTACCTTTTCATTTTCTCTTCAATTTTTTTTCTTTATAATAATATTAGCAATGAAGTCCTTTTCAGGCTAGAACCAAAGTGGTAGTAGGAAAAACCCTTTAGGTTTTTTTACTTAGTAAGAGTCTAAAAATTATCCAACACTAAGTCATATGAGTAATTGATGTGTATTTTTATAGGGATTTTAGAATAATGGAACCTACACATGATATGATATGTAATAACTCTACCACCTTGATATAAGAGTTAGTACTCTAATAGTATCAAAGATAATATTTCATCATAGATGGTAAAATAGATGCATTTAATTCTTTATAGAAATAGAGGAGTACAAAACCTTTATCACTTGCACTATCCAAAAGCCAAAAATACTCGCATTCAATGTCCACCAAGAGGATGGTGTCCTCAGGAAGTAGTCCCAATATGTAAAGGTTCATTTCAAAATGATAACTTACCAAAAATAATAAAATTTCAATCATGTGAAGTAGTCTCAGTGGTTATAAAACATGACATCACTATCTTAATAGATCATTCTAATTATAGTAATTTCTTGTGATTCACATAGACATAGAGCATTAGAAACATGGGGTATTGTAGTCATAGATACACTAGTGATACTACCACTAGGGATCAAATTTATTTTCTAGACAGAATGCAAGAAAAATGGCTAATGCATCTAATAAACATAGATGATGACTTAGTCCTTATTTCTATAAAATGGATTTTGAGTGAATATTTCTTAAATACTCATCACAATAACTCAACGAATTAGGGAGACAAATCCTCTTCCATATCTCTTCTTTTCATAAGTACATACTTGTACAAAAATCTGCACAAGTATACAACATTACTCTACATTTTTGCAACCATACATGGTCCATAATGATTTGTCCTTTATTTATATCAGTATATAAATTTCTAATCCTCCAACAACTAGCTAGGCAACTAGTCAAACATAATTTGAAATAGGTTTGCACTAAACATTCTTGTGTTAGGGAGGAATGAGAAATGTACCACATGTTATGTTTGAGACCAAAAATATCATTATACATGTTATGTTTCCTCTTTCAATAACTAAGACAAAATAAAGAAGTGTTTACACCTGAAGTCAACCAAACCTAGACTAGAAACACCATCAAACTTTGAATCCAAGTCTCTGAAATCAAAATCCTCATTTCAACTAAAATGAATTTGAAGCTAAGGACATTAATATGTCATTTACAAAAGTGTGCCATCAGAAATAATGACGTGAATAAATGTGAAGTGTGCATTTCATGCATAAACTAGAGTCAGTCATAGCTAAACATAGACAATCACCAAATCCACTATACCACATTTCAAACCACAAAAAAATGAAATAGATATCTTTAAAGAGTCTTCAACACAATGCAAAAAAATCATCAAAAGATTCTCAATATACAGAGTATGCAAACAATATACTCAACACTAATTATAGAAAATAATCATAGATAACAAAAACAACTAGCTGACATCAATGTTAACCATTCCAATATATCCATATTAATTCCTCAATCACTAGTAAAAGTACAAACCTGTGTCACAATTTTATAAATGAAAAGGTTAACAACACCATAATTGTTCAACTTAAATGCAATAAAAGTGACATTTCTGTTTGGAATTTGAAGAGGATGTAAACTAATGAAATGTGTAAAAATAGATGAATTTTATGCCTATTATTTTTAATAATTTTTTTTAAAGAATTGATATTTTTTTTAATTTTTAAATCTAATTTTTCAGTTACTAAAAAATCTTGAAAATCAGGGGTCTAGTTCACACCAAAAAAACTATATGTAAATAAACTTTTTCCTCTGATTTCAAAATATGTTATAGGTGACATATATAGCCAATGCATGAAAAAATAAAAATTGGATTTTGATCTATATTTTCTTTTTTATAACAATTTGAAGTCCAACTTACCTAAAATAGATAGTTTTCATCTCCCACCATATTTTTTGTATCAAATCTATCCCAATCATAGAATAAATTATACATTCTTGAAGAGGACTCTCTCCTCTAGTGAGCCATATATTTTTTATTTTAATTTTATATGATTTATTATTGTTTCCTTTTTCTGAATCAACATCTTCTCAAATGTTAAAATACTTACTTGCAGTATTTTATAATTATAATATATTTTATCTAATCAAAACACTATAAAACTTATATGAGCATATTCTTGAGTCCAAGCTCTACAAAAGGGAATGTTTATATTTTAAAAATAATATCAATAAAAATAGTGGGAGTTGTTGAAACATCTCTTTTATGAAATAATTTATTTTTTGGTAATTGAACCCAAAATTGTCTAAAATATGCATTCAATAGACACTTCCAATTAGAAAAGTTGAGACACATATCTAACTTAGATAGAATGAGTATATCTAGACCATATGTTTGACCAAAACTAATTTTTAGTTAGAAATACTTAAATTCAATTATGTTGATAAGTTAGCCTAAAATGTGAAAAAGCTTTGTACGTTTACCCCATGAACTTGTTCTGCTCAATTCTGCAACTATATCCCCCTTTGTTATTTATGGTAACACACCAATCAAAAAATAAAAACCACACCTTCTATAACCAAAATTTCTCCAAAAGGTATCCAAACAAAAATGAGTAGATTGTTTTCATATTTGGCATTTACCAACATCAATAGAAATACTTTAACATCAATGGTAAATGCCAAATATGAAAACAATCTACTCATTCTACTCATCTCTCCCTGACATATACATGTCAGCTCATAATAGTACATATCTCCTCCTAAGGAGTAGCCACCATCATTAGTCTAGACAAAAGATGTGCACAAGTATCCCTGGCCTAATGCACATTCATATACATTTAGTTTTAATGAGGGGAAAAATCACCCCTGATTTATCTTTGAAATAATCAGAAGCATCTTTAGGAAGTGCCTTAGTAAATATGTTATAAATTTGTTCCTTTGTAGGCACATAGTCAATATTTACCTCATTCTCCAAAAAAAATTCTCTCAAGAAGTGATAATGGATAGAAACATGTTTTGTCCTTGAGTGTAGAATTGAGTTCTTTGAAATGTTTATACCACTGGTATTATCACATAAAATAGGAATAGGTTCATCAAACATTACTCCAATATCCTTCAATGTTTGTTTCATCTATAGTATCTAAGTGTAACATGAAGTAACAACAATATATTCAGCTTCAGCAGTGGACAAAGACACAAAATCTTGTTTCTTACTTGAACAAGCAACTAATCTTGGTCCAAGAAAGAAAGCACCTCCACTAGTACTTTTTCTCTCATCAACACTTCTAACCCAATCAAAATCTGTATAAGATATTAGGGTAATATCTAATTTCTTAGGGAACCAAAGGCTAAAATCTTCTACATTCCTTTCAAATTTCTTAAAATTCTCCTTATAGTAGCAACCTGAGATTCTCTAGGGTCTTGTTAAAATTTGGCAGCAAGAAAAAAAAATCATGCATAATGTTTGATCTGGTAGCAGATAGATATAATAGTCCTCCAATTATTGATCTTTACTTTCTTTCATTAGACTTAGGTGATTCATCAACCTTAATTATCTTACATTCAATAACCATGGGTTTGCATACCAGTTTAACATCTTTCATCCCAAACTTTTTCAACATTTCCTTCACATATTTTGATTATGAAATGAAGATATTATCACTCTTCTAATTAACTTGTAATCCCAAAAATAAATTCATTTCTCCAATCATGGACATTTCAAATTCTTTTTGCATTTCCTTAGGAAATTTCTTACACATATCATCATTGTCTCAAAAGATTATATCATTAGCATAGACAATGACAATCAAAATACCATTTGATTAAACCTTAAAGTAGATATTAATATTAATAGTACCTTTTTTAAATCCTTGCCTCAATAAATAATTATCAAGCCTATTATACCAAGCTCTGGGAGCTTTCTTTAGTCCATATAGTTCCTTCTCCAATTCTAATAGCTTGAATCCTTATGGTTGTTCTATGTACACTTCTTCCTTCAGTTCTGTTGGAGCTCTAAATTTCTGGAAAAATTTGGAGTTCCATGTAGTGATAAAATCCTAAAAATGTCCTCCTAAAATCCATGTCCAATAATTGATGGTATGACAGATCACATGACATGGGATAATATATTATATTATTTTTAATTCAAATCTGAAGGATTAAGGAAAGAAGCTTTGTGACAAGAACAATCAGAATTTTGTGAGTGAAGGTTTCAGACGTGCTAGATTTTTGACCTGCTGCAACAATGGTATCGATAGAGGATGATAAAGATCAAAAATTGAAAATATAAAAATGACACAATTTAGAAAATCAAATTTCCATAGCCTAGTTAAAATATTATCTTTTCACAAGGTGTTTTGGGTTTCTAACAAAATCCAAATTCGAAAGATAGGTAGTTATTGTTTAATTAGTTGATTAGTTTTTTCTAAATAAAAAATTAATGGGGTGGTGCATTTTCACCCTAAAGGGGTGTGAAAAATATTCAACCACATATATATGTATGGTGTAAAATGTAAAGAGAGACAAGAATTCATATTTTAATCAATATCAATCAATAATTGATAGGATCAACCTAGTTTTATCACTAATTTGTTAGGACCAAACTAAGTTCCTAACCCTCTAAGATCCATAATCTCTTGATCAGGTTTTCAAAAGGTTTTCCCTTGTCTCCTAGGACCTTTCCCAAGGTCATCCATCAAAGAAAAATGTATCTTCCCTCTAGGTGATATACCAAGGTTCAATACCTCTTTTTTCCCTTCAAGTTCTCTTCACCATACAAAGTGTGTTCTACCTCCTATGCAAATATAGAATCTTGCAGGGGTGTGGAGGTTCTGAGATCAACTTTCTTGCAAATTTCTTGACTCATATTTTCAATATCTTTCAACTTCTTCTTTATTGATTTCACCAAACTAGGCACTTTTAGACCTAGTAGCCTAGAGCCCCAATTAGGCCTCCTACACCGAGATTTTAGTCTTTTCTCCTAATTTATTCTTAAGGACCTTCAAAAATAATCTTGGATTCTTCAATCCCTTATGAAACCCTAAGATATTTTGTGGGTCTTGGACCACCATGCATCCGTACAATACCATGTTCACACAGTGAGGGTTTAGTGAGGGTTTTAAGGGTTTCTTTGGCATTCACTGTTCAATGGATGGAAAATGTTTCCAAATGGATTGACCAAGGCTCTATCTCTTCACTAGGAATATTTCTAGTCCCAATACACTTCTCCAACTTCTTGGGTCCACAATTTCAGTCCACCCCTACAAGTAAATTCAAAAACAAACTCCTTGTTGCTAGTCGGGCATTGACAGAGCTCGTCTAGGGAAAGGTCTTCAAATGATCAAAAAACATATTATGGTCCCCTCCTTGGCTATTTAAACTATACATAGAATCCACTTCCATTTCCAAAAATTCTTTGATGAACCCACAGTGGGATTTTATGGGGGAGTCATTTTTTACACTGTTAACTATGTGCAAGCCAGTGAACTGGCTAAAACAAAAAATTAAAGAACTAACAAAACTAGTTATAAATCCACAATTGAGTACAAAAATGAAGAAAAAAACCTATTCTACCAAATTACAAAGAAAAAAATGTAAGATTAATCCATTAAACTCAACTGATGCTACAAAACAGTAAGACTGTGGCTTATCTATTTGAAAATGTCATTGAGTATTATGTTAAATGATTCACCAGTTATCCAACCTCGGGATTTGATCTTCAGGAGTTTTAAATAGTCTTCTCCCATGTGTGTAATTTGGTTGAGGTCTTTAAATGATCTAATTCATCATTTGGGCCTTCTTAGGACAAAAGTTGTTGAGCAACTTGACAATCCCAACCGGTGTTGAGAGGGGAGGGGTGAATCAGCACCTATAAAACTTTAAAACAAATCTAATGTAGTATATTATAAATGTAAGAAAAATGGGTTCTAGTTTAAGAATAGCATCAAGTAATCAATCAATAACCAACACCAGATTTATTGCGTGGAAACCCAAATCAGTTGAAAACCACGGTGTGAGGAAACCTCAAAAATTTTGCACTCTTCTGAAGTGCACCCTGTTAGGAGCCTTCCTTGTTAAAGGATTACAATGCACTATTAGATGCGACCTAGTTAAGGGATTTGATACAATAAGGATTGTTAGTGCCTATCTGGTTAGAGGACTTAGAACATCTAAATAGATGTCACCCAGTTAAAAGATTTAGTACAAGAGACCTGTTAATGTCCATCAAAAATACTGGGATTTAGCTATTGTGATTGTTAGAGAACAATAGAAGGATTGACCTTTTAGAAATGGATTTCATAGCCTGATAAGATCTATGTTATACTCAACTGAGAAATATCACCAGTCGCTACCAGTATGTTATCATTTCTTGTTGTGCTTCTCTGCACACTCTTCTCTCTTGTCTTTTCTCTTCACCTTAGCTTCTTTAGCATACAGGTTCACTCTTTACTTTGGCAGAATGAGGGAAAACTATATTATTGTCAAACAATAGAATATATAGACTTATTTCCCTAATTTATTTTCTCATGCACGGCCTGTTTAAAGATCAACTTCAAATCCATCACCCAGTGGAGTATTAGTTCACTGAGGAAACATCTGGTGCATGCTCTGCTTTATCTTCTTTATGAAAGAAAGTGATAGATGCATGTCAAAAGCTTTCCTTCACAAGAGATATCTCCATGATTTAATGCCACAAACTTCGGCATTAAATTTTGTAATATTAGAAAATGTGGTCACCCAAAATGTAGATGAACAAATTGTGTTGTATTTCAAATGAAATAATGTGTTTGATAATATGATGAAGATGGGAATATAAGATGTACCTCTTAACCTTAAATTCCCGAAGGAAGATCCAAATTGATTAACCACAAGAGAATGGTCAATACATAGATGAATCAATCGATGGAGAATATGAAGAAAGAGGATAACCTTGTATTCTGTTATGGTAAGTGTGTATTGAAATCTTAATTGAATTGAAAAAAAATACTAACCTCAACTAGGAAAGATCTGGAAAATGCTATTTTCTGATGTCTGTGTACATTTTGGAGGAATTATGTAATCGGATTTATCTGGGCTGGAAATGAAGAAATAGAGAAAACCCAAATTCCTTTTTCTTTTCTAAGTGAGGTCATCCTTGACCCAAGAAAGGGGTAAGATCTTACCCCAGGGTACAATCTTAACCCACAAGGTTGTCCTTGACCTGCACTATTCTGACAAAAATAATTATGTTCATGGATCCTGAAAGTTCACCAAAAAGAGTACTCAAATCTGCACTGATATTCGTTGTCCCGCACCTAGATCTGCAAGAAAAAGGGTTTTGTTTGTTGGATGAGGGGTTTTCCTTGGTCAAAACTTGGTTTGGAATCAACCTTGAAATGTAATTTAAATTGCAATATATAAACAAAGTAAATGGAACTATTCACCTTGCTTATGTTGAAATCCTTGTGGAGGATTTGAATCCTTGAATCCATAAGTATGGATGCTCCAAATGAATGTAGAATTGAATGTAGGATGTCTCAAATAAATTTCATTAGATCTTAAACACCAATCTTGATGGGATCTTGGAATAGGAAGAAGCTTGGATGAATGTGGATGGAGGAATCTTCAACAAGAGGGTTCCAAAGAGATTGAATCCTTCAATGGCTATCAATGGATCTCCTTGATGAATTGGATCTTGAATGCTTGAATTCTTAAGGATGAATAAATGCTTGAATGATTTCTTTATCCTTATTTCTTGCTTGAAGATTTCTTGATCACTTGATTGCACTTGAGAGAGATAGATAGCTTGATCGTGGATATGTGAGATATAAAAAAGTGGATTGTCAAAATGAGAGAGGAAGGCTTCCTTTTATACTAGTCTAGGGCACAAAATTCTAGAGAGGCCAACATAGGAGGATTAAATTCCAATTAAGCCTTAACCCCTAGACATGGACCTATATTAAATAAAATTTAAGAGTTTACCGTTCTGAAATCTGAAACAGCCAACCCAAAAGTGGGAAATAAAACCTTCCAAAGCCCGACATCTTGAAACCTCCAGAATCTAAAATTTGGAACTAGGGTCAAGGTCAAGGTTCAATTTGACCTAGTTCAAAGTTCAGGTCATCCTTGACCTAGGTCAAATTTAAGGTTGACCTTGACCTAGAAGGTCATCGTTGACCTTGAAGTCAAAGATATCAGTTTCTCAGGATGGAGTGTCAGAAAGAGGTTGGAAATAGGTGGAGAGAGAAGAATAGGGGGAAAAAGTTAGATTTAGTCAAAGACCCACTCAAAGGCACTTGACATGACCCTAGGCCACTTACTCAAAGGGCTAAACCTGTCCTAAATGTAAGTGCTTCCATTTTTTGATGATACATTTAGCCCCCACTTTAGCAAGAGAATGGACTCAATGCAAACTCTTGGTAAAGGAGATCATAATGAAAAGATAATCTTATTGAAATAAAAGGGACAAATAATCCTCAAGCCCGCAGGGACTCAATTCTTCATCAACTCCAAGATCATAATAAGAGATACATCTCTAGAAGAGAGAGAGAGAGAGAGAGAGAGAGAGAGAGAGAGAGAGAGAGAGAGAGAGAGAGAGAGAGAGAGAGATTATCTCTCCCAAGGAGAAATTATGTCTCACTGTGAACCACACAAGGAAATAGCACAACTAGAAAGATGGAATTGAACTGCCTAGTGAATGTGGCTACTCACTAGTCAACCCATCAAAGATTCACCCCTAGGAATATTTTATTCCATAAGAGTTGTATCATTTTAAAATGGAAGCACTTCCTGTTGGCATTAAGTATGATTTTCATTAGTGACAACACTTATTTAGACTCTACGTGCTTACCGAGCAGAACAATGCTTACTGAGCAGAATAGTGCTTATCGAGCAGAATAGTGTTTACTGAGAAGACCAGTGCTTACCGAGCAGAACAGTGTTTATTGAGCAGAATAGTGTTTACTAAGTGATGAGATGAGTAGCATTTATCGAGTGCCAGCATGATAAATAGGGAATTCAGTGTCTACCGAGTGACACTACATCTATCGAGTCTCTAGTATATACCGTGTTCGAAACTACAACTGAGTGGTTAGTATGGACCGTGTCTCCACTTCTACCAATTGCATGACGATGTTGAGTAACACAGTGGATGCTGAGTATCAGAAAGTCACCGAGTTAGTTTGCAGTAACTGAGTCACTATATCTGGGCCGACTCAGTAATACTTGTGTTAGCTTGTTTAAGAGCTGACTTTGTAATTATTTTGTAATTGTTTTGGATTGATATATAAACAATGTTTTATATCATATCCAAGGTGTGAAATATAGCAAAATAAAAAGAGGAGAAAAAGGTAGAGATAAGAGAATTACAAAAGGCTACATCAGTATAAGAAGCAGCAAAGATCTATCTATCATAGAAGGTGATTAGTACATCAAAGAATCTCAATTAGCAAGTATAGTTGCAAGTAAGAGATCTACTGTTTCATCCTAACAGGTGAGTCAGCTTAAAATCCTTTAACCAGGTAGACTTAACAGTCTTTGTAAAATCTCTTAACCGAGTGCATACTTTATTGTATGTTTGTAAATCCTCTAACAAGGTGGACCTAGCAGTCCTTATTGCTCCTAATAGGACAGATCATCAGAAGTGATCATTGTAAGCCTTAACCAGCAAACTTTATGCTGCAGTATTGAAGTTTTGTGGGTATCATCCCCACCCCAATTTTACTTTCTACTTGGAAGGTTTCTACGTCACCAAATCTCTGTGTTCAAAGTGTTATGAATGTTTTATTCTTTCTGTTACTCATGCATGCAGTCAGATTATCAATCTAATGTTATTAAGATCTGAATTTGTTAAAAGTTTTGAAGTTATTGATTCACCCCTCCACTCTCAGTAACCTGGTTAGTCTTGAATATTTCCAACAATTGGTATCAGAGCTCCGTGGTTCTCAGAATAAAGTTTGACAGCTTGAGAAAAGATTCAGGACAATGGAGATATTCAGACTTAACAAAGTAATTGAGAATGAAAATCTAGATCTGGAAATGGCCATAACTCAACTCAAAGAAGCAAGAGAGCATCTTTCCCTTTCCCTAAAAAGAAGGAAGGAACTTGCAAATTAGATTAATGACCACCAATATGTTGAAGAAAAGATTGAAGACTTTTTCCCTTCAAGCAACTCAGATGAAGCAAACAATGCAATCAAAGAACTTCTAGAAAAGAGTGGATCTTTGCAAGAAGTAAGAAAATTGAAAAGAGAACAGGAAATTTAGTCAACAAGATTCTATGAAATCTTGGAACAAAGAAACAAGATGAAAGATGAAATAGATGGAAAGAACAATGAAATCTAGAATCAAACCCTTCAGCTAGAAAACCTTATTGATCAAATCTCCAATGCAAATGAAGAAATCTTGACTCTGAGATCAGAAAATGAAAATATAAGAGAGGAGCTGAGATCTGAAAAGAAAATCAATTTAAGATTGATGAGTGACCCTGATGCTGAAAGACAAATCAATGAGAGAATGTTGAAATCTCAAGAAGATATGAATCAGGTGTATGAACAAAACCTTCATAGGCAAAAAGGAAAAGCAGGACTTGGATACAAAGAGGAAGGTGAATCCTCCAAACAAGGTACTCAAAAGAATCAGAAACCTACTTGTAATCACTGTGGAAAAATTGGTCATACTTCAAACAAATGTTGGAGCAATGGAAAAGAAAAATTCAATGTAAAATGCTACAATTGCAATCACCATGGTCATAAAGCAAATGAATGCAAGGAGAAACCAAGATTTAAAGGCAAATGTCACAAATGTAGCAAACAAGGTCATAAGGCATCAGAATGCAGAACTAAAACACCCAATCCAGCAGAACAAATTATTAAAGCAATGTTTGGTTGGGATTACAACACTTGGTGTAGATGTCATTACTATGGAGAATATGGACACATTGGCATGAATTGTGTAAGGCATCACTTGAGAAAAAGGGATTCTACCATAAGATGTTATAATTGCACTAAGCTTGGTCACATAGCTAAAAACTGCATGAATTTAGGCAAAGTTGAAGATGAAAAGAAAGCAAAAGAAAATAGCATTAGGAAGCAGATGAGACAATAGTGGATTCCTAAACCTACCGAGAAAACCAGTCCAAGTAATGAAGTCACTCATGAAGGGAGTGGCTCTATGAACTCTAACTAAATCTCCAAGAAAGCACTGGAACTGTATCTTCATAGACATATTCCAAAATAGTTCCTGAACTGAAAGGAAGAAAGATCCAAATCAGTATGCAAGATATAGTAGGATCACAAGAAGGTTGGTATCAATTACCACCGAGCAAGGTCGGGAGTAACCTAATTTCATTTGGTTACCGAGTAAGGTCGAAGAAGTATGAATTCATATGTTCTCCGAGTTGTGGAATCTTCACCGAGAATTTAATGCATAGTGGATGACAGTCTGTCGAATTTGATACCCTAATTCCTATGGAGCATTAATGACAAAGTTTTAACAAAAAGCATGAAATCGAGTTCATTCTTCACCACGAATATCAGCATATTGAGCAAAGAAATTTCTAGTGCAATCAAGTGATTCGAAGAAAAATTTTGAAGCAGAAATTTTTCTACCGAGCTACCATGGCTTCATCCAGCACAAAAGTAAAGAAAGGTTCAGAAATGTTAGTTCATGGAGAATGGAAAGCATCGGATTTCAAACTTGTGCCTGTGGTTGTAGAAACCCTAGATCCGAGTGGAGCTCAGTCTCAAATTCCTCCAAAGGTACTTCTTGTAAATGACATTCGCAGTCATTTTAAAGGTACAACTCAAGAAATTGGAACCCTAGAGATAGATGTTGTTCATGATGAATTGTGTGTTGATGGTGTTCTCAAACCGAGACATAAACATTTGGAAGATAAGGGTTTAACACATATCACCCACTTGCCTCGGGGTTTCTAGATAAAATGAATAAGATATATTCTAAGCCGAGTGCATGAAGGTAAAATTTGGCTTGAGCAACCAGTGGAAATAACAAGGAAGATGATTCACCGAATCACTTGTCTTCCCATGCTTGCCAAGGCTAAATCTACAAAAACCCTAGGTTGGGTAGAGCTGGAAAAGAAAACCCTAGCTGAATGGGACGGTAGAGGTATGAGAATTAATAGAATTACCGATGTAGAACTAAAATTTGGCACATATGTAATAGCTCACAAGATATACAGTTCAAGTCGGCAGAATAGTGTTCCATGTGAAGCAATTGACCTAGCCTATAAAATTGTGAAGAACAATCTGTCATTTGACCTAGCAAATCTTTTGTTGAAACAGTTCAACAAGAATATGGAGAGCATCCAAACCTCAAAGAACAATCCATGTAAGTTTGGCTCATTGTTGGTTTGTTTATTTTTCTATGCGCAAAAGTTTTTCCCATCAAAAGGCATGGTAAAATGGAGAAAGGGTGTGCCTATTCTTTATCAGATAAATGAGTATATTGTAGAAATGGGTGACAATTTTACAAACATAATGGATAACTATTTCAAATCTTTTAAGGAGAAGATGAATAACAGATTCCAGATTCCACTAAAGTTGGTGGAAGATTATAAAGATGATGTTTGTTTCATGGTTGATTGTGATAGAGTATACATTCAGGCAGTAAGGCCCAGGATTGTATGGGTGAAACCTCTTCCTTATGAGGTAAACATTGATGAAACAAAGGATATAATTGAAGCCCTAGTAAATCAACCTATTGATCCAAAGGCTCCATACTTTGGAACATATGATGAAGCTAAGATAAGAATTGAGCTAAGCATAAAACTTCCACAGGCGGTTAACAAAGGCAGAAAGAGGATGGCCAAGATGCAATCTAGCACACCTCTAATGTTAACTGAGGGCATAGGAGAAGATATTGTAGAAGAAGAAGAAAAGGATGAGAATAAAGAAGAACAAGTGCCTGTAAAGAAGAAAGGAAAGGTAACTATCACTGAGGAACCTGAGCAATCCACTACAGTATTCACAAGGAAAAGATCAAGGGGCAAGGTAGGTAAAATCAATGATGATATAGTACTCAAAAGGCCTCCTCCCTCATTTGAACAAAAGATTAAGGATTTGAGAGAAGGATCTGGAATTTCAAATTTCAAATCTCTCAAATATGAAATTAAATCAAAGGCAGAGCAGTAGGAAATAGAAGATGTTGTTATTGAGAAAATGGGAAAATGGAAGTACTCACCTGATGATATGGCTTCTCAAATTCCAGGTGTTCTATTGGATAAAGTCAAGTTGAGATGGTCCAATGCAAAACAAACTGTCAAGGACATATATGCTCAAACCTTAAGACAGTTGATGCCAAGTTTGAAAGATGATGAAATAAATAAGGCATTGATAGAAAATGAGCACAAGATGACACTAAAATTCAACAGTTGTTTGATTTTGATCAAAGATATAGAGTCAGTTGTGAAGAGTGAAAATTCTACTTGGAAAAACATCTATCATCTTCACAAACCGAGTACTGAAACTATGATCATTTAAGATATTGAAGATGACAGTGATGAAGAAGAAGAAGAAACAGTTCAGATTGATAATGTTGTGACAGAGGAAGCAGGGAAAGAAGCTATCGAGGAAGATGAGAAGAATGTTGAGGAAGATGATCCAGTTCGGATAGCTGCAGAGGTAATTGCCTCACCTCCCCACTCTCCAGTAAAAATTGCTACATCTAGCCTGGAGAAAACTTCAAGTGTGATTGTAACAACTCCCTCAGATACATCAAATGTCCAATCATCACTAGCACAGCTCAATGTATCAATGACAGAAGTGGCTACCACTTCATCTACAGAGCTTCAACCTCCTTCCACCAAGTTGTAGTCTTCTGTACCTTCTTCAAATTTGAGTTTTTTAGCAGTAAGTACTTCAGATTCTACAGTTGTAAATACTTCAATTTTTTATTTATCAAGTATTCCAGTTAGCATCCCATCAGTCAGAAGTTTATCAATTTTCACTACAAGTCCTACTGTGTCTACAATAATTTCTACTACAAAGGCAATAAGTATAAAGACTCAACCGAGTACAAAATTTCTGAGTAAGAGTGTAGTAGAAGGTATAGATCTAGATGAGGAGATACAAATTCCCTAGCTAGATTTTGCAAACCTCACTGCAAATCAAATGCAAACAGTTGGTGAACTCCTCCAGAAGAAAGCAAAGCAGAAGAAACTAAAAGAAGAAAGAGATAAGGAATATAAGATCATTGAGGATGCCAAGAACATTTTGATAGAAGCTATAGGTGTTGAAGTTGATTCCTCTCAACACATTTTATTGCAGTTGGCAGAAGCAATTAACAAGTTTAATAATGATTCCTCTGGAACAGACAAGTTGCTTGAAAAGGCTGAGAAGAAGTTTGAAAATGAAGTGCTTGAGCACATTGCTCAGCAAATAGCTATCAATCAGGTAGGGTTATCTTCAATTTTGACTAGCATTGAGTCCTCCTATTCCAAGGTAACATCTCTTTTTGTCAAAATCTGTAATGTTGTCGAATTCTCAAAGGAGATTAAAGACAAAATAAATAAGATTGATGAGGATCTGAAGATCAGTGCACAAAAGTTGCAACTTGAACCTAGTTCAAGCTTTGCACATCATATGACAGTCAGATTCCTATCTGATAAGCAGTCAGAGTTATTGAAAGAAGATGCAAGGATCAGATTAACATTAATAGATATTCAAAACATGATCCTTCCCATCATGGATACAATGTAGAAGCATATTGCATACTCAAAAGCATTGATCCATGACAATCAGTTTTCAATTGCAGATCACATGATTGAACTCTCTGCAGAAGTCCAAGTTGCACTCCATACATGCAAAATTTTGCAAGAGAATTGGGATAGAACTCTAGCACTAATTGGAAAGGTGCATTTTGATTTTCTCTCACGTTTTGGTATCTCCATGTAAAATATTTGTATATACACCTTTGGCATTATTGTCAAAAAGGGGGAGAAAGTATAAATAAGATATTTGTATATATACTATATAAGGGAGACATGAAATGTATATACAGCAGTATGACAAAAAAAAATTATTTTTTTTTTGAATAATCAAAACCAATGTTAGCATGATTGTGTATATAAGTTTTGGGCAATAAGTGTTTTTGTCACTAATGCCAAAGGGGGAGATTGTTGGCATTAAGTATGATTATCATTAGTGACAACACTTATTCAGACTCTGCGTGCTTACCGAGCAGAATAGTGCTTACCGAGCAGAACAATGCTTACCTAGCAGAACAGTGCTTACCAAGCAGAATAGTGCTTACCGAGTAGAACAGTGCTTACCGAGTAGAATAGATTTTACCGAGCAGAACAGTGTTTACCGAGTGATGAGATGAGTAGCATTTACCGAGTGCCAGCATAGTAAACAGGGAATTTAGTCTCTACCGAGTGACACTATATCTACCGAGTCTCCAGTATATATTGTGTTCGAAACTACAATCGAGTGGTTAGTATGGACCGTGTCTCCACTTCTACCAAGTGCATGATGATGTCGAGTAACGCAGTGGATGTTGAGTATCAGAAAGTCACTGAGTTAGTTTGTAGTAACCGAGTCACTATATCTGGGCCGACTCAGTAATACTTGTGTTAGCTTGTTTAAGAGCCGACTTTGTAATTATTTTGTAATTGTTTTGGATTGATATATAAACAATGTTTTATATCATATCCAAGGTGTGAAATATAGCGAAATAAAAAGAGGAGAAAAAGGCAGAGATAACCAAATTACAAAGGGCTACAGTAGTATAAGAAGCAGCAAAGATCTATCTATCATAGAAGATGATCAGTACATTAGAGAATCTCAATCAGCAAGTACAGTTGCAAGTAAGAGATCTACTGTTTCATCCTAACAAGTGAATCAGCTTAAAATCCTTTAACTGGGTAGACTTAACAATCTTTGTAAAATCTCTTAACCGAGTGCATACTTTATTGTATGTTTGTAAATCCTCTAACAAGGTGGACCTAGTGGTCCTTATTGCTCCTAACAGGGTAGATCATTAGAAGTGATCATTATAAGCCTTAACCGGCAAACTTTATACTGTAGTATTGAAGTTTTGTGGGTATCATCGCCACCCCAGTTTTACTTTCTACTTGGAAGGTTTCTGGGTCACCAAATCTCTGTGTTCAAAGTGTTATGAATGTTTTATTCTTTATGTTACTCATGCATGCAGTCAGATTATCAATCTAATGTTATTAAGATCTGAATTTGTTAAAAGTTTTGAAGTTACTGATTCACCCCTCCCCTCTCAATAACCTGGTTAGTCTTGAATATTTCCAACACTTCCATGTTAAGAGAATTTAGTCCTCTGAGTGAGTAGTCTAGGATCATGTCAAGTGCCTTGATTGGGTCTTTGCATGCATCTATTTGTTTCCCCCCTGTTATGCTTCTCTCCCCCTTATTTCCAACCTTTTTCTGATAGTTTTCTATAAGAATCTGGAGTTTCTGACTATCTGGATCAAAGATGACTTGGTACGTTCAAGGATGGCCTAGACCCTGACCTAGGTTAGGGATGACCTCAACCCTAACCTAGGGTGGAGTCTACCTTTTCCCTAACCCCAAGTCCAATTTTAAGATTCTAGGAGTTACGGGATGTTGGGCTTCGGAAAGTTTCTTTTTTCTCACTTCTAGGTTGGCCATTTCGGGTTTTGGAATGGTAAATCCTTAAATTGCATTTAATCTAGGTCCACTTCTAGGGGTTAAGGTTAATTAGGATTTAATTCCTTCTCTAGGGGTTTGTTCCCTAGATCACTATAAAAGGAAGCCTTTCTCTCTCATTTTCTCCATCAATTCAAAATCAAGTTTTTCCATCTCATCTCACAATCTCTCAAGCAAGATCAAAGCAAGCATTCTATCAAGCATTTTCAAGGAAGAATTCAAACCCTCTTCTCCATTCAAGTTATCCATTGAAGATCAAGGATTCAAGCATTCAAGCCTTTGGAGGAATTTGGTTCAAGCATTCAAGATTCATCATTCAAACCCTAGATCTATCCATCATGGTGGTGTGATCTTCCTTCAAGATCCTTTGTTCATCTTCAAGATCTATTCATTCTTCCCTCAAGGTGGATTCCAGACATACAATCATGGAGGTTTAGATTTACATTTATGGTTTTGATTTACATTGTTGAGTCCAAGCTTTCATATCAATATACTTGTTTACATTTCAAATACAATTGCATATCTATTGAATTTCATAGCTTTGTTGTTAGATCTACTTCTACTACTTGCTAGCATTCTCTATTTCAATTCCATTATTAAGGTTGATTCCAAACTAGGGTTTGACTAAGTCAAACCCCTCATCCAAACAAAAAAAACCATTTTTCTTGCAGGTATAGGTACAGGACTCGAATTGGAGCTTGGATCTGGATACCCTTTTCGGTGAACTTCCAAGATTCGCAAGCAAATTTTTCATCAAAGATGTTTTGGGTCAGGGATGACCTTCGGTGAGGGGTAGGATCCTACCCTGGGGTAAGACCTTGCCCTGCTATCTGGGTTAAGGATGACCTCCCTCAGAAAAGAAAAATATTTCTAGGTTTTGTAGATCTCACAGTTTTGGTTCAAGAACGCTAAAATCAACAGTTTATGAGACTGTTTGACAAGGTTTTCAGCCGATTCTTTTTGGAGGTAAGTACCTTTATTTCTTCATTTCAATATTAATCATCTACATTTATTTTTCATATCAATACAATTTCATTTATGTATACAACATTAGTTTTGGGGTCTCTTTTATGTGCAAGCCATTGTTCTAGGACCCCGACCATATTTTATCTTATTCATTTTGGTGAACCCGACATACTTACGCCATTTCTTTTGTAGATTTAGATGCCCTATTGTGTTAGATCTCCCTTTGTATTATCTTGTGTGTTCACCTTTATCTTATTCATTTTGGTGAGCCTGTTTACAACAACTCTTTCTTTTTGGTGTTAGATCCTTTGTTTTGACATTAGATTTTTGTTATGCCCTTGCATTTATATTTCAAAAATACCACAAAAAAAATTGCAAAATTTCTTTAAAAATACAAAAATATTTACATTTTTCATGCTTTGTGTTCAACATGTATGATTTTTGTTTTGAATACTTTGATGAATCTTTTCTTGCAAAAGAGGATAGATCCCTTAATGAGGTACATGGTGGTGAGGATGAAAATTGTTTGAATGAGATCTCCATTGATCCTATTCCTATTTCACCCTCCTCCACAACCTCTTCAATTGACCTTTACAAAGATGAGTTGGGGATTGATTTTCATTCTTCTCCTCATATATGTCTTTTCTATGAGCCTATTTTACAATACAATTTACCTTATTTCCCCTTTAGGGACCAAGATTTAATGACTTATGGCACTCCTACAATGTGCTTTATGCATAGGGATGATAATCCTCCTATTTGGGATGAACCTTTGGATTTGGATGTTGATTACTCTCTTCCTCATAAAACCATTGTGGATAATCCTCCTATTTGGGATGAACCTTTGGATTTGGATGTTGATTACTCTCTTCCTCATGAAACCATTCTAGATAATTCTACTTTTTGGAATGAACCCTTGGATAAAGACATTGATTTATCCCCTCCTCATGAAGAACCTTTGATACAAGAGGGTGATTTATTAATGGATGACATATTCATACATGATGGTGACTCTTTTTATAAAACACACTCCCCTTATGTGAAAGAAGCTGACATTATAGATCCTTCACCTCCATTTGGGATTCCTTCTAGTGATGAGGCATTAGCAGAGAAAGATATGAATTCCCTTAACGCTCTTCCTCTTAGTAGTGATCTTATGGGAAATCAAGATCCTACCTCATAGCCTTCTTACCATAGTATTACTTATATCTATTCAAACCCTTTTCCAACTATGGTTCCAAGTGTTCCTTTGGTTGTGTCTTCCATTCATATCAGTTCCTACACTTTTTCTAGTATTCCTAATCTTCCTAATCCTAATTGTATCCTTCCTAATCTAGTTCCTAATCTTCCTAATCCTAATCCTATCTTTCCTAATCCAATTCCTAATATTCATATTCCAAATTCTCCATCTGCTATTCCTAGTTCTTCCCACACTTATGTTGAGGTTCAAACTATGGTTCATGATGTAGATGTGCAAAGATTCTTCAAAGTACCTTCTCCTTATTATCCGATCCATAAAGATAAGAGAAAAGAAACTTCCCCTTTGAGATTTCTTCATAATTTTACCCCTCATTCTGATATAACATAGATCTTTTCTCCTCTAGACTAGGGGGCAAGAGATATAAGAGATATATTTCTTCCTGTCTTCTAGAATCCATTATGTTCCTTCTTTGAGCTTAATTGGTTATTCTTTCTTTTATCTCGATGGTTTATATTATGATAGCTTTTCATCCATTTCTCTCTTCTATTATTCAAGATATCTCTTCTAAAACTTTTTTTTTGCAAAGGTATCCCTTGCCTTCATCCCTAGGAGGAAAGGTTCTCCCTTCTTTCTCTTTATCTAGGGAACTGCTTTCCTTAGCTTAGTGGTATTTGTTTATATTGCAATATTAGTTCATCATATTGATAGATGTTTTGACTATGGATAATCTTTTTATGAGAGGTTGTTGTCCTAGGTCATCACCCCTTCTCTATGTTGAAAATTATTTTCTTTATAAACTCTTACCCTTGCTTTGGTGTTAGAGTTGTTTCCCTGATTCCAAAGATTCATCTTCCTCTTCTTTGCAAGGGGCTTGATGATTGAATCTTTGTTCCCACCTTTTGAAATATGATATTTTATCTAAAAGAACTCCTCTATGGTGGGGGTCTTGTTGATAAGATCTCTTTCATTGAGGATCCTTTTCCATGAGAGACATATCCTATTCACACTTATCTATACTCTTGGATGTAGGGGTCAATACCCCTTGTTAAGAATATGGTGTACATTGTTGTTAAACACGATATCTCCTTGCATTGTGAAGTAGTTATCATCTTCCTCTTCCTTATCATGTCTAATAGATAGCCATGATAAGGAGGGTGCATTTATAGGGTCTCCCTTGTACTATAGTTTTTTTATTTATTTATATGCTAAATCTCAGAAGGTAATGCACATAAGTTGCTAAATCCTGAAAAGACATGCATTTTCAATTTCAAATATGCTAAATCTTCTGATGGTAATGCACATAAGTTGCTAAATCTTGAAAAGACACACATTTTCAATATGCTAAATCCTAGAAGGTAACACACATAAGTTGCTAAATCCTAAATGGACACACATTTTCAATTTCAAAATATGCTAAATCTTCTAAAGGTAATGCACATAAGTTGCTAAATCCTGAGGAGACACACATTTCATATTCATAATGATACAAGAAGGTGGATCTATGGGTTTTCCAGAAGCCATCAGAAGATGCATTACAATTGTAGGCACAGCTTATGGGTGAACTATCAGGTCTTTCTACCTATTTGGCTCTCCCTCTAGGGTGATTCATGGTAAGGTGGGCATCTTACTGGGTGAGGTAATCACTTTCTCTTTTCTTTCTTTTCGCTTTCATGCTAGTAGGACTGGATCATGAAGCTATGTTATTTATAGTGTTGCTCTTGTCTTAATTCTTATGTAATCATTTATGCTTTTATGATAGCTTTCCAAATATAATATTAGTATGAGAAATATTTCTTAGCAAGGTTTCTTACGCTAGTTGATTTGGGTTTATTTTAGTTCTAACCCCTCTTTTGTGTTGTTTCGGTTTTCTTTTTGTTTTCACACCCTCATGCGTGTATGTTGAGTTAGAATCCTTAGCCTGGGGGATTTTTTCCTTAGCTAAGTGTTATTTTATCTCATTGTGAATCCACTCGGATCTCTTCTTTCTTCTCCTTTACCAAGAGTTTGCATCGAGTCCATACTCTTGCTAAAGTGGGGGCTTAATGTATCATCTTAAAATGGAAGCACTTCCATGTTAAGAGTGTTTAGCCCTCCAAGTGAGTAGCCTGGGGTCATGTCAAGTGCCTTGATCAGGTCTTTGCATGTATTTGGCTATTTCCCCCTGTTATGCTTCTCTCCCCATTATTTCCAGCCTTTTTCTAATAGTTTTCTCTAAGAATCTGGAGTTTTTGACTGTCTGGGTCAAAGATGACCTGGTAGAGTCAAGGATGACCTAAACCCAAACCTAGGTCAGGGACAACCTCAACCCTAACCTGGGGTAGATTCTACCTCTTCCCTAACCCCAGGTCCAATTTTTAGATTTTGAGAGTTACGAAATGTCGGGCTTCGAAAAGTTTCTTTTTTCGCACTTCTGGGTCAGCCATTTCGGGTTTCAGAATGGTAAATCCTTAAATTGCATTTAATCTAGGTCCACTTCTAGGGTTTAAGGTTAATTGGAATTTAATTCTCCAATGTCTTCCTTCTCTAGGGGTTTGTGCCCTAGATCACTATAAAGGGAAGCCTTCCTCTCTCATTTTCTCCATCAATTCAAAATCAAGTTTTTCCATCTCACCTTACAATCTCTCAAGCAAGATCAAAGAAAGCATTCTATCAAGCATTTTCAAGGAAGCATTCAAGCCCTCTTCTCCATTCAAGTTCTCCATTTAAGATCAAGGATTCAAGCATTCACACCTTTGGAGGAATTTTGTTCAAGCATTCAAGATTCATCATTCAAACCCTAGATCTATCCATCATGGTGGTGTGATCTTCCTTCAAGATCCTTTGTTCATCTTCAAGGTCTATTCATTCTTCCCTCAAGATGGATTCTAGGCATACAATCATGGAGGTTTAGATTTAACTTTATGGTTTTGATTTACATTGTTGAGTCCAAGCTTTCATATCAATATACCTGTTTACATTTCAAATACAATTTCATATCTATTGAATTTCATAGCTTCATTGTTAGATCTACTTCTACTACTTGCTAACATTCTCTATTTCAATTCCATTATTAAGGTTGATTCCAAACCAGGGTTTGACTAAGGCAAACCCCTCATCCAAACAACAAAACCATTTTTCTTGCAAGTATAGGTAAAGGAATGAGAATTGGAGCTTGGATCTGGATACCCTTTTCGGAAAACTTCCAGGATTCACGAATAGATTTTTCATCAGAGTTGTTTTGGGCTAGGGATGACCTTCAGTGAGGGGTAGGATCCTTCCTTGGGGTAAGACCTTGCCCCACTATCTAGTTCAAGGACAACCTCCCTCAAAAAAGAAAAATATTTCTGGGTTTTGTAGATCTCGTAGTTTCGATTCAAGAATGCAAAAGTCAACAATTTTTGAGACTGTTTGACAGGGTTTTCAGCTGATTCTTTTTGGAGGTAAGTACCTTTATTTCTTCATTTCAATATTAATCATCTACATTTACTTTCCATATCAATACAATTTCATGTAAGTATAAAATATTGGTTTTGGGGTCTCTTTTATGTGCAATCCATTGTTCTAGGACCCCAACCATATTTTATCCTATTCAAGAGTAAAACCAAAAGCAAAAAGAGATCTAGTCTTAAGGACACCTTTGACCTTAAGGGATCAAGAGATCCTATAAAATGAAAATCCATGCTTTAAGGATTAGTTATTAATCCATAAAGGGAGAGAAGAGCTTTGAAAAATATATGTGTATATTGAAAGTGTGTGTGTGCAATAGGTGAGCAGAGCATATGCCCCCACGTTAAAGTCATTGCTAACACTTTAACAGGACCAATGGATTTAATGGAAACATAAAAAACTCCACTAATTACATTTCCACTACGAGATGCCCCCAAACAAAGACAAATCAAGGGAAATACCACATAAACATACAAAGAACACAGAAGGGATCTACCTGCCATGGGGTCAATATGATCATAAGATAATATATATATATATATATATATATATATATATATATATATATATATATATATATATATATATATATATATATATATATATATATATATATATATATATATATATATATATATATATATATATATATATATATATATATATATATATATGATATTATTGAAAATGAATTGACATCATTCCCCAAAGAAAGTAGAACTACAATCACAATGGAGGAAAGATCACATAAGATATACAAAGAAGAATCTTTTCAAACCATGACATGGATACGAAAAATAATCAGTGCTACCAAGTCATAAATCCAAGCAAATTACACAAGGAAACATTTACGAACACTAGCACAGGCACAAAATAACATGAAAAAACATATAGAAGAGTAAAGATACATATAGAGGAATAGTACAATAGGTTCGATTCCTTTATCACCTTGCACCAAAAAAGTAACAAGGGTCATATAAAATAATCTAACAACATTTAGCAACACATTACGAGAGAAGCACAGTACAATAGACAAACACACAAAAAGATACCATGAAGGATTAGCCAATCAAGCGTGCTTCCTACTCTCCCAATCTTGTTCTATATCATCTAGGGAAGATGGGTAACTCAAGAGAGGGATTTTATCCAACACCGTAGGAATGCAGATAGCTAGTTCCAAATAAGGATCCTCTTGAGAATCATAATGTTCGATACTAGGTGTAAGTGTCAATTGTGATGAAAGAATATTAGGTAAATCAATGTCAATGTCAATAGTCTCATATTCATCATTAACATCATTAGTTTCATCAAGAGTATCTTCTTCATCTAGATTAATCAAAATAGGATCTAAGATATGAATAGAATCATCATAATCTTGCATTTTAACATCATTATTAACAGTAACTTCTTCTAGCACATCATCCATAGATTGATCAAAAGAAGGTAAAGAACTTTGAATAATAGAAGTATGGGCTTTAGCTTGAGCATGATGCTTCTTAAAATGTTCATTAGTAGATCAATTACATTTTGTCTTTTTTGAAATATGTTGAGAACTAGGAGGAACAACTATCGGATCCTTCACAGGTTCTATAGGAGGATTAGTAGGATTCTCAGCAAGCTGACAAGTAACACTAGGAGCTTGATTAACAAAACTAGAAGCCATAGATAAAGGAGGTATGGAAGGTGTAGGAAAAAGACCAAGATTAAGATCCATCGATGGCATGCTTAACTCAAGAATCTTGGGATGCTTATAGGCTTGATATGAGCGAAAAATATTATCAGGTCAAGAAGGACATGAATTAGGTATTGAAGGCCAAAAGAAGTCAAGTGTAGCACAATCCCTAGGCCTAGAAGGTTGATATAAACTATGATTAATCATCTTCACTTCTTCATCATGAATGAATTTAAGACACTTATGGATAGGAGAAGCAACAACATGCATGGAACTCAACCAAGGAAAACCAAGTTTAACTTGAAATTGATCAGAAGTAGGAACAATAATAAAGGTAGTGTTCATAATTTTACCACAAAGTTCAATCGACAGGTTAATGGAACCAAATTATGGATAAAGAAAACCATTACAAGTTTGAATCCATACATCATATGTATCATAAGAATCATGTTGCAATTTTTTCATAAAAAGATTTTCTTCAGTAATAACATTGACTAAAATGTAGGATCAATAAGACAACCACACCTAGGTATCTAAGAAATCCTAGCATAAATGTAAAGGGGACCATCAGGAGCTTTAATAGTCTCAGAATCATCAAAGGTAATAAAGAGTTCTCTAGGTCTTTTATTCTTAGGTTGTTTTTGAGGTTTTGGCTGAGATTTCATTTTAGGCTGCGGTTTTGGTTTAGGTTGAGGTGGAACTTGAGTTTGATTTTAAGGTTGAGGTGGAGACACAAATTGAGATAATACAACATGCTCCACATGGTTAACAATATGATTAAGATCATCCATCTTTGAATCATAAACAATATCCATAGAAGATGGTTGAGCAATAGTATTAGTATCATGTGTAGGTAAAGGATCCGTATAGATTTGAAGGTTTTGACTAGAAGGAGAGACAATCTTGTTCCCACTACCATCAAAATTATCAATAGATAAGGCATTAGAATCAATTAAATCTTGAACCTTATGTTTTAAAGAATAACATTTCTCAGTATCATGACCATTTTGACGATGATATTGACAAAAAGCTTTAGGATCAAAAGATTTGGATGCTATCATAGAAGGTAAAAGAGGTCAAATAGGAGGTAAATTAATCATATTAGCAGTTAAAAACCTATTCATAATAGAAAGTAAAGATTCAGAGAGAGGAGTAAACGTATGATTCAAATGAAAAGTAGTGGATGTAGAAGTGGCATTGTGAGATGCAACAATAACTTGATCAGCAACTATATTTGCTTGTTTATTTATCTTGACATAGTTGTTGAGTTTTTTAAATTTATTTGGATTAGGAGTAGCATCACTCTTATCAACTAGAACAAGAGCCATTGGAGTGTTGCTCTCAAATTGACTCACTTGTAATTGATAATGATGAAGTGTTGCACAAAGTTGTTGAAAAGAGGTAAATTCTATAAGCAGAATCTTATCTCTAATATCCTTTTGTAAATTTGAAATAAACATACGTTGAATATCCATATCAAGAATAGGATAAGAAATCTGAGCATGCAAATGGTTAAATCTACCAATGAATTCGGTCAATTTTTCCTTAGTGTTTTGTTTACAATGCATTAAATCAGTTAAGGACACTTGTGGACCAAAGTTATTTTGAAATTATTGAATAAAAGCATTGGAAAGTTTTGGAAAAGTGTCAATAGAATAAGGAGGCAAGGAACAATACCATTGTAAGGTCTTATCATGAAAAGTTCTAGCAAACAACGTGGCTAAAATCCTATGGTCATGAGCATAATCACTACAAAGGATTTGAAATGTTTTAACATGAGTAACAAGGTCTCCCTTACCATTATAATTCTCAAGATGAGGCATATCAACTTGCTGAGGAACGGGAGTATGAATGATGTTTAGGGATAAAGGACTTCCCATGTCACATGTAGGAATGCTAAACTTGTTTTGAGTTAAGGATGCAAGTTTTTGTTGTAAAGATGACACAGTTTGAGCCAAACTAATGATTGTTGAATCATTAGAGGAAAT
This sequence comes from Chamaecyparis obtusa, assembly GCA_027943335.1. Classification (NCBI taxonomy): domain Eukaryota; kingdom Viridiplantae; phylum Streptophyta; class Pinopsida; order Cupressales; family Cupressaceae; genus Chamaecyparis; species Chamaecyparis obtusa. Next base: position 605,784 of record BSBK01008731.1, on the reverse strand, counting down.
AGGAGGCATGGCAACATTAGAAACACTAGGTAAAGTGTATGAAGCTACAGGAACAGAAGACACAACTAGAGGAACACTTGGAACCATAGTTGGAAGAGGATTAGAATAAGTAAAAGGCACATTATGGTAAGAAGGTTGTGATGTAGAAAGGGATACAGGAGGAACACTCATAGTAAGAGAGGGAACTATTGTAGTCACCAAAGGAGGGGTATAAGTAGGAATACTAGGTAAGGGCCTGTTTGTTTTCCGAAAGATGGTAGAATTGGAATTTGAGTGAAAACCTTATGATCTCAAAACCACATTTTAATTTTGAATTCCACCTCTTTGGTGGGAAGATGGATATGCCCATTTATGCCCATTTTGGTGGCATACTCGGGTTTTGATGGTATAACCTAATTTTGAAATAAGTGTTCCAAATAGTGGAGAATGGTCAAAACTTGATTATCATCTTCCAATTCCTACCATCTTCCAGCAAACAAATGGGCCCTAATGGAATGAAAGAAGGTTTTGCACTCGTAGTAGGAGGATTCAATCCTAAATCTTGAGCCTCTTGAACTAAAGGTTTAACATTTGAATGCACAAGGTGAGTGATACCATGGAGGAGATTAACACCTTGATCATTATCACAAAGGACTTTCTTAAGAGCCTTTATAGCTTGAATAGAATCTTGAATATGGTTTTCTTGAATAAGCCAATTACCCATTTTATCAAGTTCAGTTGAAAGTTTTTGGACTTGTTCAAGAGACACTCTTAAAGCATCATCCTCATCATGAGATGAGTGAGAAGAGTTTTTATCCATGGTAGGGTTGGAATCATGAAGAATCAAATTGTCATCTGGAATCCTAAGAAAATGAGAAGAAGACTCAAGATCTAAGGCACCCATAAGTCTATGACTTCATCTAACGAGAATATTATAGGTAAGAGTAGAGGTAGAAAAGCTCATATACCAATGCAATGCAAATGAACTAAACTAAGAAAATAAAAAAGCAAGAACAAATGAATGTTTTTGTATTTTTATTTTATATGAGATGCAAACACATAAAAGAAACCTAATACATGCAAGATCTAACACCATAAAAGAAACAGTTGTCTATCGCGAGTTCACCAAAATGTAATATTAGAAAATGTGGTCACCCAAAATGTAGATGACCAAATTGTGCTATATTACAAATGAAATAATGTGTGTGATAATATGATGAAGATGGGAATATAATATGTACCTCTTAACCTCAAATTCCCAAAGGAAGATCCAAATTGATTAACTGCAAGAGAATGGTCAATACATAGATGAATCAATCGATGGAGAATATGAAGAAAGAGGATAACATTGTATTCCATTATGGTAAGTGTGTATTGAAATCTTAATTGAATTGAAAATAAATACTAACCTCAAGTAGGACAGATTTGGAAAATGTTATTTTCTGATGTCTATGTATAGTTTCAAGGAATTCTACAACTGGGTCTGTGCTGGAAATGCAGAAATAGAGAAAAACAAAAAACCTTTTTGTTTTCTAAGTGAGGTCATCCTTGACCCAAGAAAGGGGTAAGATCTTACCTCAGGGTACAATCTTACCCCACAAGGTCATCCTTGACCTACACTATTCCGATGGAAATTTTATTCGTGGATCCCAGAAGTTCACCGAAAAGGGTACTCAGATCTGCATTGATATTCATTGTCCCGCACCTGGATCTACAAGAAAAAGGGTTTTGTTTGTTGGATGAGGGGTTTTCCTTGGTCAGACCCTAGTTTGGAATCAACCTTGAAATGTAATTTAAATTGCAATATATAAACAAAGTAAATGGAACTATTCACCTTGCTTATGTTGAAATCCTTGTGGAGGATTTGAATCCTTGAATCCAAAAGTATGGATGCTCCAAATGAATGTAGAATTGAATGTAGGATGTCTCAAATCAATTCATAAAATCTTCAACACCAATCTTGAGTGGATCTTGGAATAGGAAGAAGCTTGGATGAATGTGGATGGAGGAATCTTCAACAAGAGGGCTCCAAAGAGATTGAATCCTTCAATGGCTATCAATGGATCTCCTTGATGAATTGGATCTTGAATGCTTGAATGCTTTCCTTCTCCTTCTTTCTTTCTTGAATATTTCTTGATCACTTGATTTCACTTGAGAGAGATGGATAGCTTGATTGTGGATATGTGAGATATGAAAAAGTGGATTGTCAAAATGAGAGAGGAAGGCTTCCTTTTATACTAGTCTAGGCACAAACTTCTAGAAAGGCTAACATAGGAGAATTAAATTTCAATTAAGCCTTAACCCCTAGAAATGGACCTAGATTAAATACAATTTAAGAGTTTACCATTCTAAAATCCAAAACAATCAACCCCAAAGCAGGAAATAAAACCTTCCAAAACCTGACATCCTGAAACCTCTGGAATCTAAAATTTGGACCTAGGGTCAAGGTCGAGCTCAACTTTGACCTAGGTCAAAGTTGAGGTCATCCTTGACCTAGGTCAAAGTCAAGGTTGACCTTGACCTAGAAGGTCATCCTTCACCTTGAAGTCAAAGATCTTAATTTCTCAAGATGGAGTGTCAGAAAGAGGCTAGAAACAGGTGGAGAGAGATGAAAAATAGGGGGAAAAATCTAGATCCAGTCAAAGACCCACCCAAAGGTGCTTGACATGACCCCAAACCACTTACTCAGAGGGATAAACCTATCCTAAATGGAATTTCTTCCATTTTCTAACGATACAAATCCTTCAATCATGCCTTGTACTGATCGTCTTGATAACTCAAAGTCTACTAGATTTAGTGCAGTAAATCCCAATCAAGGAGTTAGATAACAGATAGTTGACTATGACTTTCCTAGTTCATCTTATCATGAAGAAGTCTTTACTTGATCGGTAAAGATCCTTGAGTTGTGCATAGGTAAGAGCCTTGACTTGTCATCTTTCCTTCCTCGGTCTATACCGGTTGCATCCTTTCCTCAGTCTCTGTTACTGATTACCGATTACTTTTCCCTTGGTGACTGGTTGCATCTGATGACCATAAATAGTCTCTTGTTCTTTGCACATTGTCACTAGCTACCAAAACCTAGTCTCTTGTTCTTTGCACATTATCACCAATTGCCAAAACTAGTCTCTCTACACACGGAATGTTGTCAGCTAACTGATAATAGTTTTTCTTCATAGATCCAACACTGTTGTCCTTAGATTGAGATGGCAGCACCTCTTTCCTCTTTTTCCAATCAATGATAATACCTAATTTCCATGTATCAGTAGCAAGCTTACTAGTTACCATCCCTTAATGCCAACAATCTCCCCCTTTGGTACTGATGGAAAAACCTTAATAGGAAATCATGTCCCCTTCCTTATTTACTAGTCATCTACTAGTCATACTGTGTCATATTCTCCCCCTTTTGATAATAATGCCAAAGGCTAGTCAAAAAGACTACCTTAAATAAATTTGCTCCCCCTTCGAGCAGCAGTCCTATTCTTCAATCCAGGTAAGATGAGGTGTAATTCTCCGTTGAAGCATAGTGAATAAATGAAAACCTTTGCAAGTTTACTAAGGATCAGGAAGGGGTATCACCTCTAATTTACCTCTGAGATACTCAAAAGTACTCTTCGATAATGGCTTTGTAAAGATGGCAGCAATCTTCTCTTTTGTGGGAACATACTCCAATCTCACTTCTTTATTTTAGATCAGCTCTCTCAAGTAGTGATACTTGATGGCATTATGCTTTTGATTTGGAGTGCATGATAGGATTCTTGGATATGTTTATTGCACTTGTATTGTCATAGTAAATTGTAATTGGTTTAGGTATCTGTTCTTGGATTCCTTCAAGTAGTTGTTTGATCCAGATTGCATCTGTCCAATTGATTGTTGCAGCAACATATTCAGCTTCTTCTATAGACTATGAAATGTAGTTATGTTTCTTGCTTGTCCAAGACACAATTCTTTCTCCAAGAAAGAATGCACCACCACTTGTTCTCTTTATGTCATCAATATACCCAGCCCAATCTGCATCAGTGTAAAACTTTACTTGGAAGCCTCCCTTGTGAGGAAACCACAAGCCATACTCCTCAGTCCCCTTTAAGTATTTGAAAATTCTCTTCACTGCTATTAGATGTCTCTTTAAGATTTGCAGAGAATATTGCTACGATGCCTATTGCATGTGCAATGTCTGGTCTACTATGTACTGCATACTATAATTTTCCTATCATTGACCAATATAGTGTTTCATTCACTTCTTTTTCATCATTTTCCTTTGATAACTTGAGGTTAGTTATCATAGGTGTACCAACTAGTTTGGATTCTTCAAGCCCAAAATTTTTAAGAATTTATTTTACATATTTGGACTGAGAAATAAAGATACCTTCCTTTAGTTGATGGACTTGTAGTCCAATGAATTTTATGGCTCCTATCATAGACATTTCAAATTCTTTCTTCATCTCTTCAGCAAAGGCTTTTCTCATCCTGTCATCTCTTTCAAAGATGATGGCATCCACAAAGATTTCAGCAATCAGGTTCCCTTCTTTTCCAGCCTTGAGATACATGTTGTTGTTGTCCCTGGTTCTTGTGAAACCTATTTTTAGGAGGTATGAGTAAAATCTCTCATACCATGCCCTTGGGGCTTTCTTTAGCCCATAAAGAGCCTTCTTGAGTTTACAGACCATACCACCTTTTTGTGTGGATGTGAAGCTTTCCGGTTGTTCAATGTAAACTTCCTCCTCTAGTATTCCATTCAGGATTGTAGGCTTTACATCCATCTGGTATACTTTGAACTTCTTATGAGTAGCATAAGCAAGAAGGATTCTTACTCCTTGCAATCTAGCCACAAGTGCAAAGGTTTCTCCAAAATCCAGTCTAGCCTCCTGAGCATATCCTTTGTAGATGAGTCTTGCTTTGTTCCTTATTACTTTTCCTTCTTCATTTAGCTTGTTTCTGTAGACCCACTTTGTCCCAATGACATTCTTGTCATGTGGTCTTGGCACAAGCATCCATGTGTCATTCTTTTCCATTTTTTCAATCTCTTCCTCCATGGCCTTGACCCAATTTTCATCTTCCAGAGCCTCCTTGGTGGTTTTGGTCTCTATGCAGGAAAATAAACAAATGTTTTCTCTAGCCTTTTTCCTAGTCAAGACATTTGCATGTTTTTCACCAATTATATTATCAGTTGAGTGATATGTGACATACCTTGGGAGAACCGGTCTTTGTTCCCAGTTAAGTTATTTTGGTTGAGAAATTTCTTTAGCATGGTCATGAACAACTTCTTGTTCATCATCTTGAGTTTGTCTGTCAGCTTCAGGTACAACATCTTGTTCTATAGGTGTGTTCTCATGTTATTCTCTTTCATCTTTAGTTGTTATTTCATTGAACTCAAATAGATTTCTATCATTGTGATCCTGCAGACCGTCATGTTCATTATGACCGATCTTCTTTCTTGGTTCTAAATATTCATCAACCTTTACATTGATGCTTTCAATTATATTTCTTGTCCTCTTATTCAGACACTGGTATGCCTAACTATTGGTAGAATAAACTAGAAATATGCCTTCATCACTTTTGGGCTCAAACTTGCCAAAATACATATCTCTTTTAATGTAACAATTACTACCAAAGATTCTAAAATAGCCTACACCGGGAGTGTAACCAAACCATAGTTCATAGGGATTCTTACCGATTCCTTTTTTGACTTGAACTTAGTTCAGTGTGTAAATAGTAGTGTTGATAGCTTCTCTCTAAAAGTGTTGAGGGATATCCTTTTGAATATTTAGGGTTCTTTCACAATTAATCATCATCTTGTTTCTTCTTTCT
>BSBK01008730.1:0-172627 GCA_027943335.1 Chamaecyparis obtusa | reverse complement strand
ATATATATATATATATGTGTGTGTGTATGTGTGTATATATATATATATATATATCTGTGTGTGTGTGTGTCTATATATATATATATATATATATAATGTATTTCAAAAAATACCTGCACAGTTGATTTGATGATAGATAGTTTCAGCCCAAGTCCTCTTGAAAGTATCCAGCACAGGATTTTTCTATAGACTCCTTGTAATGTCGGTGGTCTGACTAAACTGAATAAGTAGATGTCAATGGAATTCCCCTCGATTGAATGAAATCAATTGATTTTTTAACTCTCGAAAAGAAATTTTACACAGATGTACAACCACCATATGCTCATCATAGGGTTCCAATGTGTCCATAGGGGTCATGGGACTTCCTAGGGCTCCTAACACATGATAAGGCATGCTAGGAATCCTAGGAAGTCCCCATGACCCCTTTTCACACATTCAAACACTTAAGTGTGTTCGAAGTGTTGTAGGACCCCTTAAGACACACTTGAGCATTCCAATGTGTCCATAGGTGTCATGGGGACTTCCTAGGGGTCCTAGCGGGTGATAAGGCATACTAGGACCCCTAGGAAGTCCCCATGACCCCTTTTGACACATTTGAATGGTCAAGTGTATTCGAAGGGGTTGTAGGACCCTGTAAGACACACTTGAACATTCCAATATGTCCATAGGGGTCATGCGGACTTCCTAGGGGTCCTAACACATGATAAGGCATACTAGGATCCCTAGGAAGTCCTCATGACCCCTTTTGACACATTTGAATCCTCAAGTGTGTCTAAAGGGGTCCTAAGACCCCTTAGGAGACACTTGAGGGTTTGAATGTGTCCATAGGGGTCATGAGGACTTCCAAGGAGTCCTAAAATGTGATAAGGCATACAAGGACCCCTAGGAAGGCCCCATGACCCCTTTTGACAAATTTGAATTCTTGATTGTGTATAAAGGGGTTGTAGGACCCCATAGGACACACTTGAGGATTTCAATGTGTCCATTGTGGTCATGGGGACTTCCTAGGGGTCCTAACACATTATAAGTCATACTAGGACCCCTAGGATGTCCCCATGACCCCTTTTGACACATTTGAACACTCAAGTGTGTTTGAAGGGGTCGTAGGACCCCTTAAGACACACTTGCAATTCTAATGTGTCCATAGGGGTCATGGGGAGTTCATAAGGGTCATAAAGTGTGATAAGGTGTACTAGGACACCTAGGAAGTCCTCATGACCCCTTTTGATATATTTGAATGCTCAAGTGTGTCTGAAGGGGTCGTAAGACCCCTTAAGACACACTTAATGGATCCAATGTATCCATAGTGGTCATGCGGACTTCATAGGGATCCTAACATGGGATAAGGCATACTAGGACCCATAGGAAGTCCCCATTACCCCTTTTGACACATTCGAATGCTCAAGTGTGTCTGAAGGAGTCGTAGGACCCCCTTAAAACACACTTGAGCATTCCAATGTTTCCATAGGGGTCATACAGACTTCCTAGGGGTCCTAACACTTGATAAGGCATACTAGGACCCCTAGGAAGTCCCCATGACCCCTTTTGACACATTTGAATGCTCAACTATGTTTGAACAGGATGTAGGACACCTTAAGACACACTTTAGGGGCCATGGGGACTTCATAGGGGTCCTAACACATGATAAGGTGTACTAAGAACCCCTCGGAAGTCCCCATGACCCCTTTTAGCACATTTAAATGCTCAAGTGTGTTCGAAGGGGTTGTAGGACACCTTAAGATAGACTTGAGCATTACAATGTGTACATAGGGGTCATGGGGACTTCCTAGGGGTCCTAACATGTGATAAGGTGTGCTAGGACCCCTAGGAAGTCCACATGACCCCTTTTGACACATTTGAATGCTCAAGTGTGTCCGAAGTGGTCATAGGACCCCTTAGGACACACTTGAGGGTTCCAATGTGTCCATAGGGGATACAGGGACTTCACAGGGGTCATAACATGTGATAAGGCATACTAGGACCCCTAAGAAGTCATCATGACACCTTTTGACACAATTGAATGCTCAACTATATTTGAATGGGTCGTAGGACCCCTTAAGACACGCTTGAGGGCTCCAATGTGTCCATAGGAGTCATGCTAGTTTCACAAGGGTCATAATTGGTGATAAGGAGTACTAGGACCCCTAGGAAGTCCCCATCACCCCTTTTCACACATTTGAATGCTCAATTGTGTCTAAAGGGGTTGTAGGATCCCTTAAGACACTCTTGAGCATTCCAATTTGTCCATAGGGGTCATGAGGATTTCCTAGGGGTCCTAACACATGATAAGGCATACTAGTACCCCTAGGAATTAAGTCCCCATGACCCCTTTTGATAGATTTGAATGCTCAAGTGTTTTCAAAGGGGTCGTAGGACCCCTTAGGACACACTTGAGGGTTCGAATGTTGTCCCATAGGGGTCATGGAGACTTCATAGGGGTCCTAATGCATAATAAGGCATACTAGGACCCCTAGGAAGTCCCATGACCCCTTTTCACACATTTGAATGCTCTAGTGTGTCTAAAGGGGTCATACGACCCCTTACAACACACTTGAGAATTCCAATGTGTCCATATTGTGTTCATCTCCTTAGTCATTACTATGCATCTTGGTCATCACTAACACTTTTATTCTCAACAATTATCTGTCACTCAGAAATTAATGATGTTCGATCAACACTAAATTTTTTAGGCATATAGTGGCACTCGTTCGACATTAACATCACTGAGCTTAAACTAGATTTCTTTACTTTTTCTTGGTTAAGCCTATTTTTCCAGTCTTTCTTCTTCACTACATAAATAACACATTACCTTGTCAATGTGCCAACTAATCAAGTACCCATTGAAGTATTGTTAGAAAGTAAAGTCCACCAAGATAACTAAGAAGGGGGGGGTGAATCAGTTATCTGATAGTTATAACATTTATCAACTTCAATAGATTTTAACCATGTAAGCAATATAACCAACAACCATAGAAATATATTCATACACAATAACACAATGACAAAAGATATGTTTATTAGGGAACCTCTTGATTAAAGAGTAAACCCCGGTGGAATGATGCCCACAAAAGATGTAGTAATATGAATATTCCTTGTCAAAGGATGGAATTTGTTTAGGATTCTTATGAAATACATTCAGTACATATGAATCCCTAATAGGATATTTTGAATCATTGCTAAAAGGTTCTAACTCTATTAGGAGTTATGGAAGACAGAAGAACCCACTTCCCAAATAGCTTCAAGGTAAGATCATTGAACTCTTTGTCCAACTGATCTTTGTATTACTCAAAAAAATAATACCAAAATAATACTGACCTCAACAATCCAATATTCCTTCTCTGACTATGCCAAACCACACTCACTCCTTCAGATCTCAATACCAGATCTCAGTACTTCGCATATCCTCTTTCATAATTTCGCTTACATTCATCACTTCATTCTATAATTTCATTCAATTCACACACTACAAAAAGGAATACATTCTTTATTATATACAACATTGAAGAATTACAAATGAGTCGGCATACAAATTACAAAATAAAAGTTTTTACAGGTTACATCAAAATGACACAAAACTGTCAGCTTCCAATCACTATAATTCTTCACTCGAGTGTCCTCGGATGTTGGATTGTCAACCACATCACTATCAACATGTCTTAAAATTCTCTCTAACCACACAAAATAATATTCCATCCCAATTAGGAGATATCATCCTATTTGCACAAACCGCTACTCAGGAACACTGCCTGAATACTGCTTCCAGAAAAATGCTCATAACTTCCATGAGTAAAATAATTACTATCTGTACTCTTAACCATGATCTTATAAAACGTGAAAAAAGTAAGTCTTCAACATCTCATAGTTTCATATTCAATATCCCAAGTACGCTAACTCAAACATTATCTTCTTCTCTACTAATCTTTAGTAGACCACTATGTTGACATCAATGACAATCAAAATCATGAATGAAATAAAAACTGCTACAAAATGACTACTAATACTCCCCCATAGGATATATTCAGCATTCATTCCTAACAATCTCCCCCATTGGCATTGATTGAAACATAGATGAAAAAACATCCAAGTTCCATAAATCCAGCTCTGCAACACTACTGCTCTAAAAATGCTTTTAGGTCCTCTTCATCAATCAAATCTTGATTTCTTTTCCTATTCAGTTCTCTCCAATACATGGTACAAATGGTTTTTTCATGTACACTTCTCTACCCCATTGACATCAATTATAGACATTTCATCATTATGTCAACAACAACTTCAATGTCAAAAGATATTGTTCAGAAAATACATTCACTAGAGTCTCCATGACGCAACTCAGATACACATACTCCCCCATAGAGGAAGTACCAACATCCAATCTAGAAGAATAATAGAGCTCATATACCACTGGATGGATGCAATAATCTGCATTACTTCTCAAAAGTAGGCTGGTGCGTAACCCCAAGCATACCTCTCGGATACTCAAATGTATCCTTAGGCAAATGTTTTATAAATATGTCTTTTATCTTCTCCTTTGTGCTTATGTACTCAAGTTTGACTTCTTTCTCTTCAACTTTTTCTCTTACTACATGATACTTTATCTCTATATGCTTTGTCTTAGAATGTAACATAGGGTTCTTAGACATACTAACTATGCTAGTGTTATTACAATGTATAACAATAGGTTTAAAATTTTTTACTCCAATATCCTTCATCATTTATTTTATCTATATTACCTAGTTACAATTGTTTTCTTCTGCTACATATTCTACTTCTTCTGTGCTCTTTGAAATATAATTATGCTACTTACTTAGCCAAGAAACCAATCTTCCTCGAAGGAAAAATGCTCCTCAACTAGTGCTCTTCTTATCATCAACACTACCTCCCCAATTAGTATATGTATATGCACATAGGGTAAAATCATCAGATTTTTCATACCATAATCCATACTCAATTGTGCCTCTTAAGTACCTCAGTATCCTCTTTATTCCTACATAATGTGATTCTCTAGGTTCAACTTGAAATCTTGCTATAATTCCAGCTTAATGTGCTATATTAGGTCTTGTATGAGTCAAGTACTACAATCATCCAATCATAGATCTATACTTCTTTTGTTCCACTGCATGAGTCTCATATGTGCTATATAATTTATGTCTAGTTAGCATAGGTGTTATAACTAGTTTACAATTCTCCATTCCAAATCTCTTCAATAAATCATTCAATTACTTTGTCTGACTAAAAAATATACCATCACTACTCTGTATTATCTACAATCCTAAAAAATATTTCATTTCACCAATCATACTCATTTAAAATTCAAGCTTCATTTCATCTGCAAATTTATCACTGGCTTCATCTTCTCCTCCAAAGATAATATTATCAACAAAAATAACTACAACCAACAAACCATTTTCAATTTCTTTTGTATATAGGTTGCTATCAGTTGTACCTTATGTAAATCCTAATTTCAATAAGTACTTATCCAATCTCGCATACCAAGTTCTAGGTGCTTGTTTTAGTCAATATAAATCTTTCTTTAGTTTATATACCATGTCTCCTTCTTGAGTTAATAGAAAACTTTCAGGCTGCTCAATGTAGACTTATTCTTCCAATTCTCCATTCAAAAATTCTGACTTCACGTCCATCTGATATACTTTGAACTTCTTGTAAGATACATAAGCCAAAAACATTCTTATTGCTTCAATTCTTGCTACTAGTGCAAAATTTTCTTCATAGTCAATTCCTTCTTGCTATGAGTATCCTTTACATACCAATATTTCTTTTTTATTTACTACTTCTCCTTGTTCATTCATCTTGTTTCTGAATACCCATTTTGTTCCAATAACATTCTTATCTTTAGGTCTAGGAACCAATTCCCATGTCTTGTTCTTTTCAATCTGATCTAGTTCTTCTTTCATATATTCAATCCAATGTTCATCTTCACATGCTACATCAGTAGATTTAGGGTCAATCTGAGAAATCAAACATAATTATTCTTGTACCTTATTTCAAGTTTGAACTCCTCTGTCTATGGTTCCAATAATCTACTCATAAGGGTGATTCCTTGATAAATGCATGTTAGGTGTCACTGTCTCAGTCCTCACTTTAGGTGTCAGTTCTTCAATGATTTCACTATGGCTTTCATTCAACAAATTACTGTCTGTTTCATAGAATAATTTAGTAGTCTTAATGTTAGGTCTAGGATGAGTTCCTTGATCTGATTCATAATCAATCATTCTTTCCTGAATCTTGAACTTTTCATCAACTTTTCCATTTGCACTCTCAACAATAGTCTATTGTTACCAACCTTTCCTTAGGTGCTATTGTTACCAACCTTGCCTTTCCCCTTCACAACAATCAAATAGATATAGTACTTTCCTAAGTAGCAATAGTCTTACCAGTTAAGGTTTGACATCAATGACAATACAATAATTTCTTCAATTGTAGTTTCCAACAATCTCCCTCTTTGGCGTTGATGGCAACACCATATGAATATCACATGATTTACCAACCAATCTAGAACTTATTTGTCCATCAGAAATATTTATAATATCCTTAGCTTCATTTTGATATAGAATTTATTAGCCATGCTGGTATGATCGTCCACTGAATATCTCCCTCTTACTTCATCTTCCATGAAATTTTATTATGTGTATTCATCTGTGATCATCTCCCTCTCTAACAAAAATGCCAAAGTAGCAACTAAAACATACATCCTGCAGATGTAGATTTCAGTTCAGTAAGAGTATTTCTCCCTCTATTATCTTTGCTTATGACTGATTCTTGGCTTTGTTACACTTTTCACAACTCTAGGCTACTCCTAAAGTGTGACTTGTCTCTGCATCAACTTGTTAGATACTCTTTGCAACACATTTGATGCAGTGCTGCTAGCTTGACTAGGTAGCCTCAGTTAGGTGAAGGACCCCTAATTGACCTCTTAGGTATTCATGAGCTTTTTTAGGTAAATCTTTAGTGAATATGTCTACTAGTTGTTCCTTTGTATTCACATATTCCATTCAGACCTCTTTATCTTGTACCAGTTCTCTCAAGTAATGATACTTTATTACAATCTATTTGGTATTTGTGTGGATTACTGGATTCTTAGAGATGTTGATAGCACTTATGTTGTCACAGAAAATGACAACTGGTTCAATGATTTCTTCTTTCTTGCCTACCGACAATTGCTTTATCCATACCAAGTTTGAATAGTTCACAGCTGCAGCCACATACTTGGCTTCAATAGTAGATTTGGAAATGCAATTTTGTTTCTTGCTTGTATAGGAAACTAATCTCCATCCAAGAAAGAAAGCTTCACAAATAGTACTCTTTCTGTCATCCATATTTCCTTCCCAATCAACATCAGTATACACTCTTAGTTCACACTTTTCATTCTTCTTGTAGTACAATCCATAGTCAGTAGTCCCTTTCAAATATCTCATTATTCTTTTGACAACCATCATGTGTGTTTCCTTAGGATTGGCAAAGAATCTTGCCACAATCCCAATAGCTAAATAAATATATGGTCTACTATGTAGAACATACTATAGCTTTCTAATCATAGATCTATACAAAGTTTGGTTTACTTTTGCACAATCATCATTTTTAGACAACTTTTGTCAAGTAGCCATGGGAGTACTTACTGGCCTTGAATCTTCCATACCAAAGGTTTTTAGTATCTCATGAACATATTTGGACTAGGTGATGAAAATTCCTTTCTCCATCTGATATACTTGTAAACCAACAAAAAATTTGATCTCCCCAAACATACTCATTTCAAATTCAGTTTGCATTTCTTTTGAAAATTGCTTACACAAGGCATCTTGTCCACCAAATATAATATCATCTACAAAGATCTTAGCTAATAATATTCCTTTACCTTCATATTTCATGTACAAATTGTTTGTGTCATTTTTCCTTGAGAATCCAATCTATATTAGGTAGTTGTGCAGTCTCTCGTACCATGCTCTGGGATAATTCTTTAGTCCATACAGTGCTTTGTTTAGTTTTCAAACCATGTGTATTTTGTTTGGATAAAAAAATCCTTCTAGTTGTTCAATATATACTTCTTCTTCTAATATACCATTTAAAAATGTGGACTTAACATCCATTTGGTATACCTTGAAATCTTTATAGGAATCATATGCAAGTAAGGTTCTTACTCCTTCCAATCTAGCTATAGGGGTGAATGTCTCCCCATAATATATTCCTTCTTCTTGTGCATAGCCTTTGCATACCAGGCTAGCTTTGTTTCTTGTGATTTGACCTTGCTGATTCAGCTTATTTCAGAATACCCACTTTGTCCCAGTGAAATTTTTATTTTTTGGTCTTTACACTAGAGTCCATGTATCATTCTTCTCTATCTAGTCTATCTCTTCATTCATTGCTTGTATCCATTTTTCATTTTCTAATGCCTCCTTTTTTGTCTTAGGCTCAAATTCACATAGTAAACATGTTCGATCTTTTGTTTTGCTTCTAGTCAGAACTCCAGTATCTTTGTCTCCAATTATCTATTTAGGTTTGTGATGTCTCCTTATATATTATTCTAGAATATTTTTTGCTCTCCTTTTAGTTTTCTCTTTAGGTTCACCAACAAGATTGTTAGATTCAGCTTTTGAATGCTCAATAACCTCTTCTTGATACTCGAGAGCTTCTTCATGTCACTTGACACATTCTTCTTCTCTCTCGACATTCTTTTCCTGATGCTTGACATTGCTTACCTGAGACTTAGCATCAGGTGCAAGTCTATCACTTGCCTCTCCTTCGTCTATATACACAAAACATTTGTAATCTTCTGGTTCTCTTTTACTATAAGCTTCATTTCTCTCTACATACTCAACAACTTTGAAAGTCACACTTTCCACAATTTTGTTAGTTTTAGAGTTTGAGTACTTATAAGCTTTACCTTTTGTGGAATAGCCTAGCAATATACCTTCATCACTTTTAGCATCAAAATTTCCATTCCTATTATCCTTTAGTATGTAGCATTTACTTCCAAAAATTCTAAAATACTTTACATTAGATGCATATCCATGCCATAACTCATAAGGTGTCAGATTTGTACCTTTTTTTTATCTGTACTCGATTAAGAGGATAAAAAGCTATACTTATAGCTTCTTTACAGTACTTTTGTGCAACATTCTTTTCAATCATTAATGTCCTTGCACAATCCAAGATAGATCTATTTGTTTTCTCTGCTATACCATTATATGGAGGATTTCTAGGTGTAGACATGTGTATTTTGATCCCTCTATCATTGCAAAATAGATTAAATTCATTTGATATAAATTCTCTACCTCAGTCAGATCTCAGACACTTCAAATTTCTACCTATCTCCTTTTCAACCTTAGCCAAATACCACTTAAAGAATTGAAAAGCATCATATTTTTCCTTTAAGAACATTACATGCATCATTCTGGTATAATCATCAACAAACAGGATAAAATATGTAGCACCACAATAGCTTTGTACACGCATTCATCCACAAAGGTTAGTATGAACCAAATCTAAGGTATTCTCAGAAGTAAAAGTTTTGCTCTGGAAACTAGACATTTTCATCTTACCCAACTAACATTCTTTGCACATTACATTCTCAGGTTTCTTCAATCTAGGTAGACCTCTCACTTTGTTTTTCTTACTAATTTCTACCAGATTATCAAAGTTAACATGACATAGCCACTTATACCATAACCAAATATCATCAAGTTGTGCAACCATACATGTTTCTTTAGATAGGTCTAGATAGAAAAAATTACCTCTTGTCTGTTCTCCACTTTTGATCAGTTCACCAGTGGCATCAAATATTTTGACCTTCCTGTGATGAAATTCCACTTGGTAGCTAGTGCTATTAAGCTATGAAACACTCAACAAATTATAGTTAAGACCCTCAACCCAATAAGCATTTTCACAAGTGATCTTATCAGTCAACTTAATCACTCCTTTTCCTCTAATAGGACATGGTGCATCATTACCAAATTTCACACTCCTACCTTTATAATGATATAAGGTATCAAAATTTCTCTTGTCACCAGCCATGTGATTTGAACAACCACTATTAATAATCCATTTATCATTTTTGTTCACATAAGATATTAATGTAGTTTTCTCATCCTCATCAGATTCATCTTTCATTGCAAGATAGACAACCTCAATTTCAAAATCATCATTATCAGTGTCAGTCTCTTCTTCAACAATATAGCAAGATTTCTTACCTTTTCCTTTTTAGTCCTTGTATCTTTGGTAACCTCTATCTTCTCTTTTGTCTTTATGCTTGTTGTCTCTTTCTTCATCTTTATCATCCCTATCAGGACATCTAGTCAGGACATCTAGCAGCTATATGACCAATTTTATTACATGCAAAACATATAATAGGGAGTTTACCTTTGTACTTTCCTTTTCCCCCTTTTAGTCTTCTAGCCATAAGAGCTTCTAGATCCTCAAGTTCTTCATCAGATGTGTCACTTTCACTTTCACTTTCACTTTCACTAATGCATCTTTCTTTCTCCTTCTTTGACTTCCCTAGAACCATTTGTGACTTAAAAGAAGATTCAACATTACCAACAATGAAGTTATCATAGTTAGAAAGTTAAAAAATAGTAAGCTTACCAACCAAACTTTCCAAAGTAAGAGTATTTTTAGGGTTACATCTAGATTCCTGAATTGCTAAAATTTTGATGGCATAGATAGGACGTAGAGTTCTCAATACTTTTCCAATTACAATTTCATCATCAATAGTTCCATTTTCTCCTCTAATAGCATTTACAACTTCTTTTATTCTACCACAATATTGTGCAATATTCCCACCTTCTTGCATTCTCATTTCATCAAATTTACCTCTTAGACTCTCAACTTTTTCTCTCTCAATACATTTATATCACCGCCATATATGTTTGCAATGGTGTCCCACATTTTCTTTGCATTACTACAGTTTTTGATGTCTTCAAATTCTGGATAACTTAGGGAAAAGACAATCCCCAACATTGCTTGGTTGTGCTCTTGTTTAACTTTCATTTCCTCAGCAGTCAGAGGTGCAATAGATGTGAAATAGTCATGCTCAATGTAATATTTTGTAGAATCACCAATACCAGCCAGATGCAGCTTCATCAAGCTTTGACATGTAGAGAAGTTCCCCTTATTCAGCTTTGTTACCTCCTTCTTATACATCCCGATCATTTGCTTCAAGTACCTTGAATATTATTCTCTATAAGCACCAATAGCTCTGATACCAATTGTTAATATGATTTAGAACAATAGAGAGGTGGGTGAATCAGTTGCTCTCAGGTCCAGATGTATAAAACAATCTGTAAAACTCTTCAAAAAATTAGATCTAATAACCAATAGCTACTTAGTCATTATTGATTTCATAACAGAAACATATAACACTGCAGTCCAGTTATCCAATAGTATCTAACTTGTAAAACATAGAAATGCTCAAACCAAAACATTCACACAAGTAACAACACCAAGATTTATAGTGGAAACCCAATTTGGGAAAAACCACTTTGTAACATGTTACTATTATTTTCACTCTTCTGAAGTGAGCTCGGTGAAAAGGAAACCCTGTCAAAGGTTACAAACACACTGTCAGGTGTGACCCAATTAAAGGATTTAAACCACTCTATTAAAAGTGCACCTTGTTATAGCACTTACGTACACTCCATTAGAATGTAACCTTGTTCAAAGGATTTATACATATGATTGTTAGCTCAACCTTTGTTAAGAGGATTTTGACTGATACAATGGTTAGAAAGTAGCAGTAGTATTGATCTGAAAAACATAAAACTCACTTTGCAAATATCAGATCCAATTCCATACACATATGTTGGCTTATTGACTGTGAACCTTTACCATCAAAATCACTAATCTACTCAGAACTCTCCTTCAAGAAATCACAACGCTTCTCCTTCATCCTTCTCTTCTTGTACAATCAATAACATCAACAACACTTCAAGTATCCTCTCTTCTGTTAACCTCATACTTAGGTTTCCTTAATACTTCCTCAATAATGTCAATACATATTTTTCTGCTTAATCTCCTTCATAGATCTTAGGGTTAGCTCAGATTCATCAAATCCTTCCTACTTTATGTTCTTTGGCTATTTTATAGAGATATATCAAATCTCTTAATAGATTTACAATAAAATGTTTTACAGTGCATTAAATACTTTTGTACAATCAATAAATAAATTCAACATGTTTTACATAATCCAATAATTCAATGATATCGGCTAAAAATATGAATTCTATCTCAAATGTAAAATACTGATGCTCGATCAATACAGTATTCAACTCCTCGGTCTTCATTAAAAATCTTGGTCACCTCAAAAACTATTTCCTTGGCTAATACTATCTTCCTTGACAGTTAACTGATGTTTGGTGAACACTGGATTTACTCGGCATATACTAGCTCGGTCGACACTAACATCACTTGGCTTAAACTAGATTTCTTCACTTTTTCTTAGTTAATTCTACCAGTTTAGTCTTTAATCACACTTAGGTAGACAATACATTATCTTATCATTGTGCCACATAATCAAGTACTCATTGAAATATAAAGATAACCCAACCTTTCCTTAGGTGCTATTGTTACAAACCTTGCCCTTCCCCTTCACAACAATCAAATAGATAGAGTACTTTCCTAAGTAGCAAAAATCTTACTAGTTAAGGTTTGACATCAATGATAATAGAAAAATTACTTCAATTGCAGTTTCCAACAAAACCATAGAAATATATTCATACACAATAACACAATGACACAAGATATGTTGACAAGGGAACATCTTGATCAAAGAGTAAACCCTGGTGGGAATGATGCCCACAAAAGATGCACTAATATGAATATTCCTTGTGAAAGGATTGACTCTATTAGGAGTCTTATGAAATACATTCAGTGCATATGAATCCTTGTTAGGAGATTTTGAATCCCTATTAAAAGATTCTAACTCTATTAGGAGTTATGGAAGACAAAAGGGCCCATTGCCCAAACAGCTTCAGGGTAAGATCACTCAACTCACTACCCAATTGATCTTTATATTACTCAACATAATAATACCCAAATATTACTGACCTCAACAATCCAATATTCCTTCTCTGACTGTGCCAAACCGCACTCACTCCTTCAGATCTCAATACCAAATCTTAGTACTTTGTATATCCTCTTTCAAAATTTCACTTACATTCATCACTTCATTCTACAATTTCATTCAAGTCACACACTAAAACAAGGAATAAATTACTTCTTATATACCACACTCAAGTAATTACAAATGAGTTGGCATACAAATTACAAAATAAAACTTTCCACACGTTACATCAAAATTACACAAAACTGTCAGCTTCCAATCACTATTATTCTTCAGTCGAGCTTCCTTAGATCTTGTTGTATCAACCACGTCACTATCAACATGTCTTCAAATTCTCTCTAACTACACAAAACAATATTCCATCCTGATTAGGAGATATCTGATTTCCACAAACCGCTACTCAGGAACACTGCCTGAATACTGCTTCCACCAAAATGCTCATAAGTTTCATGAATAAAAGAATTATTTTCTATGCTCTTAACCATGATCTTATAACACATCAAAGAGTAAGTCCCCAACATTTCATAACTTCATCTTCAATATCCCAAGTGGGCTAACTCAAACATTATCTGCTTCTCTGCTAATCTTCAGTAGATCACTGTGTTGACATCAATGACAATCATAGTCATGAATGCAACAACTGCTATAGAATGACTACCAATACTCCCCCATAAGATATATTCATCATTCAATCCTAACAAGTATCACATAATTCAACCTTTTCTTCGATCCTCTTGTTATCTCCTCTTTTCAAGTCCTCCTCATCAATCAAAAGATATGGTACTCTCCTAGATAGAAAATTTCTTATGAGTTAATGTTTGACATCAATGATAATATAAAAATCATTTCAACTATAGTTTCCATCAATCTCCATCTTTGACATTGATTGAAACACCATATGAATATCATATGATCTACCAAACAATCCAAAATCTTTGTGCAACAAATCATCATTAATATCTAGGTAGCATCATTCCAATTCATATCCAACACATCCACGTACCAGCTCCCTCTTGGATCATTCCTATTCATTGAATCTCTTTTTTATTCCCATATTATATCTCTCTTTATGAATCTCTCCTACTTAATATTGTATATCTGGTTCATTGAATCTCTCCCTCTTTGACAATAATGCCATAGAAACTTCTATCTTCCACTTACATATTTTACCATCTAGATGTCTTCATGTCAGTTTTATATGCTGTATACTCCCTCTGTCATATTTCTTATGATTGATTAACATCTTTTCTTTACCTCTCACAACTCTAGGAAACTCATAAAGTGTGACCTCTTCTACATCAATTTGTCAAATAATGAGATTAGCACTTTTCATGTATTTCTCCAATATGCTTCTAGGTAGCCTCAGTTAGGGGAGTCACCCCTAATTTACCTCTAAGGTATTCATGAGCATCTTTAGGTAATGATTTTGTGAATATATCTGCTAATTATTCCTTTGTATTCACATATTCCTATCTTAGTTCTTTGTCTTGAACCATCTCTCTCAAGTAGTGATATTTTATAGCAATACAATTAGTCTTAGTGTGCATAACAATATTCATTGATATGTTAATAGGACTTGTGTTATCATATAGACTAACAACTAGCTCAGTGATTTCCTCCTTCATACATTTTAATAATTGCTTGATCCACACCAAATTTCAACAATTTACTATTGCTGCTACATACTTAGCTTCTATTGTAGATTGAGAAATACAGTTCTATTTCTTAGTTGTCCAAGAGAGTAATCTCTTTCCTAGAAAGAATGTACCACCACTTGTAGTCTTTTTGTCAACAACAATTGCAGCCCAATCTACATTAGTGTTAACTTTCAGTTTAAACTTATCATTCTTCTTGTAATACAATCCATAGTCCTTAGTTCCTTTAAGATATCTCAATATCCTTTTCACTATCATCATGTGACTCTCTTTAGAATTTGCATAAAATCTTGCAACAATCCCAACAACTAGGGAAATATCCATTCTACTATGGACAACATATTGTAGTTTTCCAATTATGGATCTATATAGGGTTTGATTCAATTTAGTTGTATCATCAGTTTTAGATAACTTTTGTCCAATAGGGATAGGTACACTTACTAGTCTAGAATTATCCAAACAAAAAGTTTTCAGTATCTCCTTAACATATTTAGATTGAATAATATAGATACCTTTCTTTCTCTGATAGACTTGCCAACCAACAAAGTATTTGATCTCACCAAACATAGACATTTAAAATTTAGTTTGCATCTCATTTGAAATTTTTTGACATAGGGCATCTTATCCTCCAAATATGATATCATCAACAAATATTTTACCTAACAAAATCACTTTACCTTTTTCAGTATTCATACATAGATTTTTGTTGTCATTTATCCTTACAAATCCAATCTTTATTAGATAGTTATGCAATCTTTGATACCATTCTCTAGGGGTTTATTTCAATCCATACAATGCCTTGTGTAGCTTGCAAACCAAATTCTTCTTGCTTGGGTCACCAAATCATTGTAGCTATTCAATGTATACTTCTTCTTCTTATATCCTATTCATAAATGTAGATTTGACATCCATTTGATATACTTTAAATCCTTTATAAGCTGTATATGCAATTAGAGTCCTCACTCCTTCCAATCTTGCAACTGGGGAAAATGTCTCCTTATAGTCAATACCTTCCTCTTGGGCATACCCCTTACATACCAATCTGGCCTTGTTTCTAGTTACTTATCCATATTCATTGAGCTTATTTTTGAATACCTAGTTTTTTCCAATTACATTCTTGTGTTCTGGTCTCAACACTAGAGTCCAAGTTTCATTCTTTTCTATCTGCTCTATTTTTTCATTCATGGCTCTTATCTAGTCTTCATTCTCTAAAGCATCTTTCACTAGTTAGGCTCAAACACACATAGTAAGAATGTATGATCTTTCAATTTAGTTCTTGTCATGAATCTAGATTCCTTAACTCCAATAATTTGTTTAAACTTATGATGTCTTCTCACATACTGTCCCAAAGTAGGTAAAATTTTTATTTATCCTCATTCTTTATCTTTAGGTTCATCTTTTAATTTCTCTATATCTTCTTCTAATTGATCGACAACATCCTCCTGATGCTCCACAATATCTTGATGTGGCTCAACAAACTCATCTAGTTCCTTGACATCTGGTTTAGGTGCAATACTAGCCTCCCCTTCTTCCATGTATACAAAAGATCTATAATCTTTAGGCTCTTGTTTTCACTCAACTTCATTATTATCTGAATACTCATCAACTCTAACATTTGCACTTTCCACAATTTTTTTAGTGTTATAATTCAAATACTTGTAAGCTTTGCTCTTAGTGGGATATCCTAGAAATATGCCTTCATCACTTTTAGCATCAAATTTTCCATTTCTATTATCTTTTAGCATATAACATCTGCTCCCAAAAACTCTAAAATAATTCACATTAGGTACATATCCATGCCATAACTTGAAAGTTGTAGCATTTGTACCTTTCTTGATTTGTACTCAGTTCAAGGTATAAATAGTTGTATGTACAACTTCTCTAGTATTTTTGTGCAATATCTTTCTCAATCATCAATGTTATATCACAATCCATAATTAATCTATTTCTTCTTTCTACTATACCATTCTATGGTGGTGGCCTAGGTAGAGAAATATATCTCTTTATTCCTTTATCATTGTATAATAGATCAAACTTATTTGATATAAACTCCTCTGTTAGAGCTCAAACATTTCAATCTTTTACTAGATTCTTTTTCAAAATTTTCCAAATACCACTTAAACAACTGAAATACATCTGATCTCTCTTTTGAAAACATTACAATCATCATTCTAGAGTAGTCATCATTAAACCTAGAATAAAATACTTATCACCACAATAACTTTGTACACCAATAGGTCCATAAAGTTTAGTATGAACCAATTCCAAAATATTGTCAGAAGTATATGTCGTTCTCTTAAAACTAAACTTTGTCATTTTTTCCAATTGACACTATTTACACAACACATTATTAGGTTTCTTCAATCTTGGTAAACCTCTAACGTTCTTCAACTTATTGATATTTAGCAACTTGTCAAAGTTCACATGACACAACCTCTTATGCCATAAGGGTATGTGCAAGATCATGGTATGCCAAAAAGTTGAGATGTGAAAAAGAAGTCCCGATTGATAGACTCTTTGAAAAACTACTATAAATCTCAAACAATATAACATTTTTGAATTCTAAAATATATATAACATTATATGCTTCACCTTGTACAATAATAATAAACAATTCTTTCAATTTTATGAAGTTTAGACTAAGTTAAGATGGTCAGATACGAGAGTTTTTATATTTAGAAAAATTTGTAGCAGAAAAATCATAATTAATTATTTACTTGGAAAATAAATACAAACAAATATACATCACATCTAGACACGAGTCTACTAATTGTATCTATAATCTTATAAAAAACTATTATCATTTGATTTTGTTTAATGCAGTCAGACATACACCTACTTGTTATCTTTCTAGTCCTAATTGATAGACTTATTGAAAAATAGCTATAACTTTCGAACTGTATAATATTTTTAAAATCCAAAACATGTTTCACATTCTATTATTTTCCTACTACAACAAAAATAAAAAAAGTTTTCAATTTGATAAAGTTTAGAGTAAGTTAGCATGGTCAGAAACAAGAGTTTTTGTATTTTGGAAAAGTTGTAGAAGAAAAATCATAATTAATTATTTACTTGGAAATAAATTGCAAAAAATTATGTGTCACATCTGGACATGAGTCTAATACTTATATCTAGAATCTTGTAAAAAAATTTTATCATGTGATTGTGTTTAAGGTGGTCAGACATACACCTACTTCTTATTTTTTCATGAAATTGTTGTACTACTACATTGAAATTAAAAAATTTCAACATATAGAATAATTGTTTTTCGAAAAAGGCCTAGTATCTTAGAAACTAGATTCAATTTTCTACAAATTCTGTTGTTACATATTTTTGATATAATATTTATAACTTGTTCAATTTTTTATGTCAACTTTCCTAAACCTGATTTTTTTGAATATTCATTGCCACTTAAGGGCCTAGTTTGGCATACCATGATCCTACACATACCCATAAACATACATCATCAAATTGTGCAAACAAACATATTTCTTCAAATAGGTCTAGACAAAACAAGTTACATCTTGTATGTTCTCCACTTCCAATTAGTTCACTAGTGGTATTGAATATTCTATCCTTTCAGTGATGAAATTCAACTCGGCAACGAGTACTATTCAACTGTGCCACACTCAACAAATTATAGTTAAGACCTTCAGACCAATAAGAATTATCACATATGATCTTATCAGTCAATATTATTGATCATTTTCCTTTCACAAGACATGGTGCATCATTACCACACTTAACACTTCTGGGCAAAATCATAATAAGTTTTCACCCTTTTACAAAGGAAAAGGCTAACAAAATCAAAGTTCAACTTCAATAGTATAAAAATGATATTTATTTTTGGAATTTGAAGATGATGTAAACTAATTAAATGTGATAAAATGGATGAAGTTTATGATTAATTTTTTTAATAATTTTTTGAATAATAATACATATATTTTTTAAAATTTTAAATATGATTTTTCAGTTGCTGAAAAATGCTGAAAATTAGGGGTATAGTTCCCACAAAAAAAATTATATGTAAATAAATATTTTTTCCCCTAATTTCAAAATATGTCATATATGACATATATAGCTAGGGCATGAAGAAATAAAAATTGGTTTGTGACCTATATTTTCTCTTTTATAGCAATTCAAATTGTAACTCACTAAAATCAACAGTTTTCATCTCGCAACATATTTTTCATAACAAATCTATCCCAATAAAAAAGAGAAATATATACTATTGAAGAAGACTCTCTCCTCTAGTGCACCATATGTTTCTCAAATTTATTTAATATGATTTACTATTTTTTTCTTTCTCTGAATCAAGATCTCCTTGACTGTTAAAATACCTACTTGCAAAATTTTTTAATTACAATAAACTATGTCTAATTAAAACACTATAAAATCTATATGATGATATTCTTGACTCTGATCTCTATAAAAGGGTATTTTTTATGTTTTAAAAAATATCATTAAAAATATTACGAGTTATTCAAATGCCACTTTATGAAATAATTTTATTATTATAGTCATTGGACCCAAAATGGTATAAAACATGCATTTAATAGATATTTCCAATTGGAAAAATTAAAGCACTTATCTAACTTAGCTATAATGAATCTAGTTGGACCATATGTTTGACCAAAATTAATGTTTAGTTAAAAATACTAAAATTCAGCTATGCTAAAAAGTTAGCCTAAAAGCTGACACCTGATTGTGCTTTTACCCTCGAACTACCATTCTGATGATTAAGGATTTCAAACTTACTTTTATCACTGATGTGAACAACCACTATCAATTATCTATTTATCACCTTTACTAACATATGATATAAGTGCAATTTGCTCATCTTCATTAGAATCATCTTTCATAGCAATTTAAACAACTTCTATATCACATTCATCAGATTCACTAGTTTCACTGTCAGTTTCATCTTCAACAATATAGCAAGATTTCTTATCTTTGTCTTTGTAGTGTCTGTACCTTAGGTCATGTTTGTCATCTCTCTTGTCTTTGTACTTGTTTTTCCTTTTGTCATCTTTGTCAGTCCTATAAGGGCATATTTCTACAATATGGCCAACTTTGTTACATGAAAAATAGATAATAGGAAGTTTACCTTTATATTTTCCTTTTCCTCTCTTTAGCCTTCTAGCCATAAGTGCCTCAAGATCATCTAGATCATCATTAGAAGTGTCACTATCATTGTTGTTGTTGCTATCACTTCTCTCGCACATTTATTTTCCTTTGTTAGGCTTATGAAGAACCATTTGAGACTTGAATACAGTTTCAATATTATGCACATTGAAATTATCATAATTAGACAACTCAAAAGCAGTAAACTTGTAAACAAAAATTTCCAAAGTTAGGACATTGTACAAGGGTTACATCTTGATTCTTGTATTGCAAAAATTCTAATAACATAGAGAGGAAGCAAGGTTCTAAATACTTTACTGATAACAGTCTCATCATCAGTGCTTCCATTTTCTCATCTAATAGAATTTACTACTTCCTTAATTCTACCAAAATACTGAGCAATATTTTCACCTTGCATTTTTATTTCATCAAACTTACCTCTCAAGATTTTGGATTTGGCTCTTAGTAAATTTGTGTCTCCTCCATAGATAGCTGCTATAGTATCCCACATTTTCTTTGCATTAGTACAGTTCTTGATGTCCTCAAATTTAGGATAGCTTAGGGCAGATGCAATCTCCAACATTTCCTAATTGTGTTCTTATTTTTCTTTCATCTCCTTGATAGTCAAATGTGAAACCGGTATTTCATACTCATTTTCCACCTAGTATTTCTTCAAATCACCAATATTAGCTAGATGAAATTTCATCAAACTCTTCCATACAGGGAACTTCTCCTTGTTGAGCTTCAGTACCTCCTTTTTCTACATCTTGATCATTAGATTCAAGTACCTTTAAACTTTTTCTCTACAAGCACCAAAAACTCTGATACCAATTGTTAGAATGATTTTAGAGTAACTGAGAGGTGGGGGAGGTGAATTAGTTATCCATAAGTTCAGATGTACCAATTCAACTTTCTATATATTCAACAAACTTAGATCTAATTAGCTTTCAACTTAGACTCTATAGCATATACCAATAACATAAAACTTGCAATCCACTATCCTAAAGTAAATAGCTTGTTGAATATAAAAATTTCAACATCATCCACATCAAAATAACATTCACACAAGTAAAAAACTAGGATTTATAGTCGAAACCCAATTTGGGAAAAACCACTTGTAACATGTTGATTTTCATTCTTCTAAAGTGAGCTCTATGAGAAGCCAACCCAGTTAAAGGTTTAAAATACACACTGTTAGGTGTGACCTAGTTAAACAATTTAATCACCCTATTAAGAGTGTCCTAGTTAGAAGGATTAAAAACATTCCCATCAGAATGTCACCTTGATTAAAGGATTTATACAAAATGACAGTTAGGTCAACCTTGATTAAAGGATTTAGACTAGTACAATGGTTAGAAAGTTATAGTAGGTTCTAATTTGAAAATATATGTAACTCACATTACAAATATAGATCCACTTCACACATATGCTGATTTAATTACCTACCTTCATTTCCATCTCCATCTTTGATCTTCCGAGAATTTTCTTCAAGCAATCATAACTACAATCAGCTCTTCTCAGCTTCACCTTCAACCTTCTACTTAGACTCATATCTCAATAACATCAACCTTTTCTCTATTTTTTAACCTCACAATTATGTTATCGCTATACCTCCTTGATGAGGTAGATGAATCCTTTGCCACTTAATCTCTTCCGTAGATCTTAGGTTTAGGTCAGATTCATCAAATCCTTCCATCATTATGTTCTCCTTCTTTTCCTTCTAGATAAATCTTCAAAATTCTCTTAGAAATCATAAGAAAATGATTTACCATGTACTAAATGCTTTATACCATTCATTAATAATGTCAACACATTTTACATATTCCAAGAATTCAACTATGTCGGCTAGGATTTTCAATTCTTTCTCAAAATGTAAATTACTGACACTCGGTCAATATTGTGTTCATCTCCTCAGTCATTACTATGTATCTCGGTCATCACTAACACATTTTTTGTCTCGCAATTAAATGTCACTCAACAATTATTGATTGTCAACCAACACTAGAATTTCTTAGCATATATTGGTGCTCGTTCCACACTAACATCATTCGGCTCAAACTAGATTTCTTCACTTTTTCTCAGTTAAGACTACGTTTCAATTCATTCTTCTTGACTAGGTAAATAATGCATTACCTTGTCAATGTGTGAACTAATCAAGTACCCATTGAAGTATCACATAAAATCAACCTTTCCTTAGGTCCTCTTGTTATCTCCTCTTTTCAAATCTTATTCATCAATCAAAAGATAGTGTACTCTCCTAGATAGAAATTATCTTACCATTTAAGGTTTTACATCAATGACAATATAACAATTGTTTGAATTATATTTTCCAATAGGTGAGTTGTAATCAAATCCCTAGGTGATCACCACTTTGATTATGGCTTTACCCCATGTGCTAATGTGAACCTGGTAGGAACACTTATTCCCTACCTTCTAATAGCTAACATCGTAAAATAGAAGATAGTGGAACCTTGTAAGAAGATATTCTTGAATAAATATCTTCATGGCGTAGAAAGTGCAGTCTTTAGCATTAACGACCATTTACTCATTCCCCCACCAGAAGAATACATGCAAACTGATTTTGAGACACTTCTCAAGCATGAAAAATTTACCTGGCGTCAAATCAAGGACCAAGTCCTGTATAATATGCATTAACTAGAGATGAAGAGAAATGGCCTTTTCTTGACCAAATGGTTGAAGGTGGAACCAATAGACAACAATGAATGGATTATGAAATACTTCAAAGAGGAAGAATTTGACATTCCAAACAATTTCTCATCACATTTAAAGGAGCATCTCAAGTTGGAAATTAAATGTAATGCAAACAAGAATTACCCATGGAAAAATTTGTCAAGGCTCCTCAAAAAGGAAGAAGAGGAGTCTGGTTCATAGGAGGAAATGATCTTCATTGACCATAAAAAAAATAGGTCTTCTATAGTTTCTTTACTTTCTTATAAGGCCTTTTTGAGTAGCAATATATTAGACTAGCAGTTAGTTATTTAAACTTGCTTATATATTTGGTTTCTAGTTCCAAGATACTTAGACTCAGCTAATATTTATCCCTTTTTTGTATCAAGATATCAAGCATACATTTATATCCTTAAGCATTGTAGAATACTAAAGCTATGTTCATATTTTCAATTAAACAAGCTGATGATAAGTTAACTTTGGTTATGCCCCCTACACTATCATAATTTTACATTGATTATGCTTCAATATATCATTACATTGGTTATGTTTCCCTATGATGTTACAATGGTTATGCTCCCCTCTGTCGTTACAATTTTAGATTATTGTAAAATATCGGTAGGTGGCGCAAACTAGAGAGTACTAAAACTTGAAGTTAATCTTATGATACATATGTCTATTATGTCAAAAACATAATAATACTTCATGATATAGAAATAATTCTTCATCTTTTTTTGAATTAAGATAAGGTTCTTCCTTTAAGGCAAGGAATTAACTTGGTAAAACTAGAAAGATGTCCTCAATATAGAATTGGAATTGTCTAAGGTCAACATATATAAAAAGTAACACTAGGTGGTATCAATGAAATTCAATTAAAAACTTTAAATTACCCTATAGTGAGCAAGTCAATGTAGACTAGGAAATTAAAAATAAATTATTAGTAATGGTTAAGATTATTAGCATAATAATCTCCTTGGAATAAACTCAAAAAATACCACGCCTTTAGATAGTCCTATACAAAGGGGACCACTTAACAAAAATTTCCATAGAGAAATAGGGAAACCTGCAGTACATGAAGGAAACCAGTTATCTTAAGAAATAGATTAATCAAACAACTTATTTCCCAAGGCTCCCAGGCTCTGCCAATTATTCTCTCTACTATAATAAAAAAAAGAATCCTAATAATAATAAGTCAATATTAATCTAAATATTAAAACTGGAAAGATATATAGGTCAATAACACCATTAATTGTTCACAATACCAGGTAAGGATCTTTCACAAGCGGATTACTATTAAATGATAACAATGAAAGAAGGCAAAGAAATGACTTCCAATTAGTAGGATCTAAACATTTTAATAATCACCTTCTCCAAATCCTTATCAAATACTAATAGGATTGATGTATGAGATATTTAATTTATGCTTGTTTAAGATCAGGGTAAAAGCACAAAGTTGTGTCACGTTCCAGGACAACTTATCGGCAAAACTGAATTTGCATATTTCTAAATAAAATTGTCTTTTGTCAAACATGTGGTCTAGCTAGATTCATTCTAGCTAAGTTCTAGATAAGTGCTTCAACTTTTCCAATTGGAAATATCTATTAAATGCATGTTTTATACCAATTACTAAAGAAATAAAATTATTTCAAAAAAGTAATGTTTCAATAACTCCTACTCTTTTTAATGATATTTTTTACAAATATTAAAAACCCTTTTTTAGAGAAAAGAGTCAAGATTATCATCATATAATTTTTATAGTATTTTAATTAGATCTAATATATTATAAGTTCAAAATACTACAAGTAGCTATTTTAACATTCAAGATCCAGGATCCAAAGAGAAGAAATCTACTTGAAAGAGAGATCTAGGTTCCAGTGGCTTATGGAAGGAGACTGAAACACAACCTTATTTCATAGATATGCTAGCAACCACAAAAGAAGAAATACCATTAACACCATTAGGGATGATAGAGGGAATGAAGTTATTGAGAAGGAAAAAATTAGTCATGATGCGGCCAATTATTTTGTGGGGTTATACTCCAATGCTGGACATATGTTCCTAGTCAACATCTAGGACCAGCTCCTCAAACACATCCAATGCCCTGTTACTCACATTGATAATGATCATCTGATGGGGTGAGTCTTTGATGAGGAATTCAAAGAGGCTTTCTTTTCTATGGGTGCCTATAAAGTACCGGGACCTGATGGTTTCCCCCTAGCCTTCTTTCAAGAATATTGGGATATTGTTGGCATTAAAGTTTCCTGTGCTACCAAAGACTTCTTCAGAACAGGGAGGATGTTGAAACATCATAACAAGATCTATATTGTGTTGGTCCCTAATAATGACAACCATACCTCTATGATGGAATTTAGACCTATCAGTCTATGAAGCACATTCTATAAGATTATCACTAAGATTCTAGTTAGTAGATTGAAGCCCCTTCTGGAAAAACTGATCAGCCCCACTTAGAAAGGTTTTGTGTCGAGAAGGAAAATCTTGTATGTTGCCATATCCACACATGAAATTATTCACTCCATGGATAGGGGAAAAGCACCAAGTATGTCCTTCAAACTTGATATTTCTAAGGCTTATGATAAATTTAATTGGTCCTTTCTTCTAAAAATTATTAGTAGAATAGGTTTAAAGGATAAGGTTATTTGCATTATTCAAGAATGTACACAAACTGTTAGTTTCTCTATGTTGGTGAATGGCTCCCCAAGGGACTTCTTTCAACCTAAAAATTGACTTAGACAAGGAGACCCCCTCTTCCCCTATCCATTCATTATGGTGGCTGAAGTTCTTAGCAATAATTTGACTATGCTCTCTTCCATGGGAAGAATAAAAGGTGTCAAACCAGCTTCCATTCTACAACAAGCTCTCCTAGAATAATTTGAGGATGATACTTTCCTCTTTGGGTACTCTTCAGTGATTGAAGCTAGACAGTGGAAGAACCTATTGGAGACTTATGCTATGGCCTTAGGGCAGTACATCAACTACCAGAAAACTAGACTTTTCTTCTTTAACACCCCTATTGAGATCCAAACTAGAGTGCTTCAAATCCTAGGTTGTAAGGTGACTTTTCTCCCCTCCACCTACCTAGCCCTCCCTCTCACTATCAAAGAGGTCTCTCAAGAATTATAGAATTCCATCTTGGAGAGAACCCAAATAAAATGCATTAGCTGGAAAGGGAAGATCCTGAGAAATGTTGGTAAACTCCAACTGGTGGCTTCTAATCTCTAGGGGATACCTGTTTAATTTTTGTCCCTCTTTAAGATCAAAATTTACATGGCTGATAGGCTTGAGAAGATTCGAAGAACATTTTTGTGGGCTAGCTCCAAAGAGAAAAAGATGATGTCCTTGGTCAATTGCGAAACTATTTGCGTTCCTAAGAGATTGGTAGGACTTTGAGTTAGGAGAATTGGCATGTTGAACAGGGCCCTCACCACAAAAGTGGCATGGAAGCTTATAGAAAGAAAAGCAAATTTGTGTAAAATTATGGAAGCTAAGTACCTTCAAGGGAACCCTTATGGGATGATGTACTAGGACAATGACCTTCCTCGTGGTTCCAAACTTTGGGCAAATATTTACAAATGCAAAACCATGCTTTCTAAGGGTTCCTTCTAGTAACTTAGGAATGGGTGATCCATCAGATTTTGGCATGACTCATTGATCCAGAAATACACTAACCTTTCTAGGTAGTTTGGTCCCCTCATGAACTACCTCAGGCCTATCATTGGTGATAGAACCTATAACTACATGAGTGGGGGTCGATGGAAAAATGTAGTGCACCTTGTTAGGAACAGACCTAAGTTGGAACACTTGGCTAATGAACTTATGAAAATTTTGGGAAATGTCAAAATTCCTAGAATTAATGGCCAGGACTCTATCATTTGGGCCCCCACCCAAGCGGGAACCTTCTCAGTCAATACTGCTTACAATCTTCTTCTGAAGGAGGAGAACAACGCTGGAGATTGGAAAAATGTGTGGATCCCTCACCTCACTCCGAAAATCAACTTATTCTAGTGGACACTCATGCATGGAAAAGTGTTAACCCATGACTACCTTATAAAAAGAGGGTTCTCCCTAGCTAGCAAATGTGCCCTCTGTAAAAAGGAGGAGGAAACTGTGAACCACCTATTCATATACTGTGACTATTGTGCTAGTATTTGGCAGGGTGTTATTAGAAAAATGGAGATCCCCTAGGTCCTTGGGGAGGATGTCCACCAGTTTACTATTTGGAGATCCCCTTCCAATCACCCCCTCCTCTAGCTCCTCTGGTGCTTACTCCCCCCGCACATTTGTTGGACTATCTGGAAAAAAAGGAACAATAGGATCTTGAGGGAGACTGATTCCCTTCCTAAGGCCTCTCTCCATCTAGGCACCAAGATCCTATGTGAGAATGCTACCTCGGCTAATTGAAAACTTCCCTCTGGACCCCCTTTAGCCTTGGAGATCAAAACTGCTGGTAATTGGAACTTGTTGGTTGACTTCACTAGGTTCAACAACTCCACATTGATGGCCCTGAATGCTACTCGTTGGGTTGCTCTACCCATTGGCTAGATCAAATTAAAATTTGATGGGCTAGCAAACAATCTTGCCTAGGGTGGGGGTCTAGTACTATGGGAGTACAATGGTTCTTTCCTTTTGGCTTATGTTGGACTGCTCATAAAGAATACTATTAACTGAGCCGAAGGAACGACTGTTCTATGGGGTATAAAATTTTCCATCTCTAACAATATCTAGTTGCTAATGATTGATGGGGACTCCAAAGTAATTTTGGAGGGTGTTAATCGAAGGTCAAATGCGGGGTGGCAGGTGAACACCATCATAGTAAAAATTTGGGAGCTTCTCAATAACTTCCAAAACACTATCGTTTCCCATACCTATAGGGAAGGTAACTCGGTGGCAATTTCTATGCCTGGTATTGGGCTCAAACAAACTAGGGTGGTCAGTTGGTAGGAGATTAGTGCACCACCAAAGGAGACCTAATGGAATATCATCTGGGAAAAATATGACACCAGTAATGTTTAAGGGTATGTGTAGGATCATGGTATGCCAAACTAGGCCCTTAAGTGGCAATGAAAATTCAAAAAATTAGGTTTAGGCAAGTTGACATAAAAAATTGAACAAGTTATAGATATTATATCAAAAAGATGTAACAAGAGAATCTGTAGAAAATTGATTTTAGTTTCTAGGATATTAGGCCTTTTTTGAAAAATAATTATTCTATATGTTGAAATTTTCAAATTTCAATGTAGTAGTACAAAAATTTCAGGAAAAAATAAGAAGTGTATGTCTGACCACCTTAAAAAAAATAAAATTATAATTTTTTTTGACAAGATTCTATATATAAGTAGTAGACTCCTGTTTGGATGTGACGCATATTTTTTTGTAATTTATTTTCAAGTAAATAATTAATTATGATTTTTCTTCTACAACTTTTTTAGAATACAAAAACTCTCATGTCTAACCATGTTAACTCAGTATAAAATTTATCAAATTGAAAACATTTTTTATTTTTCGTGTAGTATGAAAACCACAAAATGTGACACATATTTTGGATTTTAAAAATGTTATACAGTTTAAAAGTTATAGCTATTTTTTAATACTTCTATCAATCAGGACTAGAAAGATAACAAGTAGGTGTATGTCTGACAACATTAAACAAAGTGAAATGATAATATTTTTTTATATGATCCTAGATAAAACTAGTAGACTCATGTCCAAATGTGATGTATATTTTTTTGTATTTTTTTCGAAGTAAATAATAATTATGATTTTTCTACTACAAATTTTCCTAAATATAAAAACTCTCATGTCTGACCACTTCAACTCAGTCTAAACATCATCAAATTGAAATAATTGTTTATTATTATTGTATTAGGTGAAGCATAGAATGTGATGTATATTTTAGATTTCAAAAATGTTATATTATTTGAAAGTTATAGTTATTTTTCAAGGAGACTATCAATCAAGACTTCTTTTTCACATCGCCACTTTTTGGCATACCATGATCCTGCACATATCCTTAAAATGGGTCATATTATTGATAAAATTGTTAAGGGCCCCACCAAGCTTTTGTGCTGGCTTAATATGATGATAATAATCATTATGACTGTGTATGCACAAAATTTAATAAAGGTTCATAATTTGCCTTTGAGAGATTATGGGTGGAATGGAGGTTATCCGCATTAGAAGGTCATTTCGACTACCAAGGACATTAATGACAATAATGGCTTAACTTCTAATTATTATGCCTAGAGATCTGTTGGATTTCACTATATGACACTCGTTCCTCCAAAGACCACCTAGACCATGCCTTTTATGAGAAAAATTCACATTAAATAGTTAATTGAAAAAGCCCTATTTTATACCCTAGCATGCAAAGCTCGGCTCTGTAATTTTTAGAAGGTGTCTGCTGTGGAAACAAGTCTAGTCGAGATGAGTGGAAAAACTTTGTGCATTGAACCTGACAAAATCAAAGAGGAGTTCACTTCTGATCCTTTGGTTATTCACTACTGCAAAGAAAGTGGTATTTGGGGTTTTATGGAAAGAACGAAGGGCTTCCACGATGAACAAATTTCTAAGCAATTTGTGTCCTCATGGAATAACTAAAAGGTGTCTGTCGGGGGCATCCACTATTAAATCAATGAAGAATTCATTGGCAAAGTGACGAGGCTCTCAATAGAGGGAAGGAAATATAGGAAAACTAGCCAAACGCCGGACATGACCAGTCTCAACCACTTCTTCAGGCTGGGAGAAAAGCCTGTTAAAAAGTCTAGAGGTTTCAACTATGAGCTACTCCTCGATTTCTTGCCTAAGGTTTGTCATATTATCATGAAGTATTTCACTTTAGAGGGAAAATTTACTATATTTTACTACTATCACCTACCATTCCTTAATCATATTAGGAATAGAGACTTTATTTCCATCCCATTCTACCTCATCCACTCGTTGGAAAGCAACATCCTAGACATAAAAGAGAACAAAAACCTTGAGAAGTAGATTACCATCTTGCACCAATGCCTTTTACTCTATTTATAAAATTTCCACAAAGCCATTTTCCCCACTTCTCAACCTCCCCTAATTATCATGGATATCACCCTGGACGTTGGTCCTTCCAAAGCTAATAACCCCTCTCAATCCCCCTCCCAATCCATCTAGGAGACTAACCTTATCCCACATGATGGAAAGGGCCACAAGAGGTGTGTGTGGAACCCCTTCAAAAAGTCAGAGGATTTAGAGGAGTCCCATGTTTCTAAGTCCCTAGAAGTAAAAGA
Source organism: Chamaecyparis obtusa (assembly GCA_027943335.1). Taxonomy (NCBI): domain Eukaryota; kingdom Viridiplantae; phylum Streptophyta; class Pinopsida; order Cupressales; family Cupressaceae; genus Chamaecyparis; species Chamaecyparis obtusa. Next base: position 142,808 of record BSBK01008730.1, on the reverse strand, counting down.
TAAGATGGTGGATGATAATATCCCTGAATCTGAGAAGAAGTTTAAGAAACTAAAAAAGTTAGGAAGTCAAGTGGGATTAGAGGTTGAAATGGGTGGTATTGTTCGGTGCTTCTCCAATAGAATTGCCAAAGAGAAATGTAAAAGACAACTTAGGGAAACGACCTCTAAGGACAAGATGCTTTCAGAGGATTTTCTTACCTCTGCCTCCTCTAAGTCGATTAAGGGCTCCTTGGCAAAGAATTTGAGCTCTTCCAGGTTTGGCAGTGTTCCTCCTTTGAATCCCCCACCTGTGGTGTGTCATGCCCAAAAGTTGAGCAAAAAACAACTATAATTTTTTTTTTAAGAAAACTACTAACCATCAAAACTAAACACACTTAGGTGACTAGGAAGTGAATCCTTAACTGGCATGAGTTTCTAAGGACACACTAATTGGTGCAGAGAGAAGAAAGGAAACAAAAAAACTAAAGTGTTTGACATCACTCCAGAGGTCAACCATATAAGGTAGACCAAGTTTGACTAAAAGTCAAACTTTATCAGATAGCTTTAAACAAAGCTACAAGGGTTCCTAAGGTTACTAGCTCCAACCAGCATGTAAATCGAGATAGTTGACTAAATGTCAACCTGAGTTGACCATAAGTCAATTATGCACCATAGTACGTGCGACCAAGATGAAAGGAAGCAAAATGCATTAAGTGATGCTTGGGCATGCAAATTGAGGTGTTAATCCTAGGTTTGACCAAGAGTTGACCCAAAAGTCAATTGAGTATGAAAGTTGGCCTCCAAGTCTAAATAGGTTGTAAAGACCATAGATGAGGCCCAAGGATGATAATAGATCTATTGAAATCATCTAATCTGATTAAATTAAACTAGTAAATAAACCTTCAATAAAATAAAGATATTCTATTTAAACAAGTTTAATCTAAATAAATACGATTTAGTTTATTTAAAATTATCCATGTCTAACATTATAAGTTAAGACTATATTATTCGATAAAAAAATTAAATGTACATTTTACCCTTTAAATAATGATTAATTAAATAACCTTATTGTACATCTACGAATAAAATTTTAACCAGTATTTAATTCAATAATCATTAACTTTTTTAATAAAAAAAACACTAACGTAAAAATACATGAAAACTATTTAAATAAAGTAAAAATGATAGTTACTATAGTAAACATTTAATATCTTTATAACTATATTAAAAAGAAAACTAACGTAACTAAATACAAACCTGATTCTATAATGCCATGAAAAGACTTTAAACTATTGCGCAAACAAATTTTAAACAATAATAATTAAAAAAAAAAATTATATAAAAAAAATGGTTTTGTATAACATGAAAATAATAAAATAAACTTACTTTAATAATAACATATAAAATGTAAATATCTTTAAAGGATATAAACATACCCTAAAACTTTTCGTTTATACTTAATCTTAAACATAGCATAAAAAAAATTCTAGGATAGCAATAATGTTAGTTAATCTAGAAAACTACAGGAAAGCTATTTCGTATAGAACTTTTAATAATTACCATACAAAACGGAAGAACATTAATCAAATACTCTTAAAAAAAAACCCTATGGCCGCTTAACTCTGCAAACACATGCGGGGAGCACAACAACGATCAATTTCGCATGGAGGAAGAGGAGGCGGCGATGGTAGAGGGAGCTGCGCTGCTCACGACATCAACAAAGAAAGAAGTGGTGGGAGAGGGGAACGACAACACCCGTGACGGTGCTCGCGACGGCGGAGAGGATAGAAGGGGGTGCGCAGGAGCGGCGGTGTTGTCTTAGCAGGCGGCTGGGCAGTGGTGGCTTTGGCGCGAGCACCGGTCTGTCAGCTACTACAACAGCAGTGGTGTGGACGGGTGATTGAACCGTCCAAGTAGCGCCACTGCTGCTATAGAAGAGAGGGAGGTCGGGGCGGTGGCAGCTCCAGCCTCATCCAAACCCCTGCGCGGAAGCCGGTGCAAAAGGCACTTAAAAAAAGAACATTAACTCCCTTTTTTTAAAGTTTTAGAACAACAAAATTAAAATAAGATTTTTTCTAAAGCTCCGAGCGCTACATTAAAATAAGACATTTTAGGCATAGATTAAACATATTAAAACATGATAGTCTTTAGTATTGTAATCCTTAATATATATAAACTAATATGAAATTTCACATAGTTTATATATATATATATATATATATATATATATATATATATATATATATATATATATATATATAATTGCTGATGATAAATAATTTATTGTACCTCTGAATAGGGAGCACTAAGGAATATTTTTTTGGAAAATAAATTTGATGTTTGTAATCCATAATAGAAGCTAAACACATTGTAGGAATTAGAATTTTCATTTGATCATTTTAAATTTTATTTTATTTTGAATGATGCTAAGTAAAATAAATTTTAGAATAATTTTACTCATACTTTCCACTTTTACAAACCCATTTCAAATTTCGATGCATTTTAATTCTGAATATAAATACAATTAGATTAACAACATCTAAACAAGATCACTAAGTCTTAATTTATTATTTCACAAACAAGAACACTTGAATTAATTATGCCATAGAGTCCATATAGCCAAATTCCATATTATAATAACAAATTTTTTTGAGAAACATCAATAAAACCAAATGCTTAGTTTACAAGGAATCCCTAGTTCCAAATCTTGACATAGTCCTGAAATGAAATTTTACAACAAAGTTCTCAACTGATATTTTCTTCAAGTTCATAATCCACAAGCCCTACATCACTGGGTACCTGTATATGCAAGGTTGACCACAGAGGCTCACCTCTCAACCTAGACCATTTCATGACCACCCCCGAGCTAGGTGATCCAATAAGGAACAAAATACAAACAGGTACACATGCATGAAGGAAACAACCAAAGCATGAAAACTCTCAACATACTTCCCAATAGGGTATAAAAATAGGAAGGTCTCCTAGAGGCCTTTCTAAAAAAATAGGGTAGAGGTGGACTACTAGGTGGAGAAGCCATAGAAAAGTATAGATTTCCCAAGACACACATGGTCTTGGGATGACCATCTTCAAGAAGATATGGTCTAAACTCCTTATGCCCCGCAAATGTCTGAAGGCCATACTTGGCATCATGGGTATCATGGAACCCCATGTTTATCACTACACACATGGGAGACTCTGCACAACCTGGGTCTACTACCTTCTACCCCCTTCAAGGTTACTCCACTCTCCCTAGGGTGAGTAAGCCTTGAAGAACCCCATCCCAAAATTATACACAAATAAAACACAACAAACTAAAACTCATGAAATCAACTTGAAAATAACTAGAAATTTACATAGGACTCCATTAATGGAGCTTCAAGCTCAAGAACATTAAGAAATAAAGAATTTTATTCTATAGAAGGCCAACCTTACTCCAAAGCTAAGGTGGATTGTGATTTTGAGAAGAGCTTTCCTTCAAAGTTCTTTCCTCCAAAAGGCTTCCTCAATTCTGAATATGTCTCTAAGAATAGAGAGTGGGTGACCACACAACTCATCCTAAAACCTTCCCTAAATAGGAAAACCTCCTAAAATCTAGGAGCCAATCAAAAGAGGGGAATAAATTTCCATTCCCTTCTTCCCACTTGCCTTCCTTCACCAGAAATGGAGTTGAATGCAAGTTTGAGAAGAAGAGAGAGGTTAACCAAAACCTCACAACTCTTCAATCTCGACCAAAATGAAAATCTTGACTTTAGAGGGGTCATTAATAAATTTTAAAGCTCATAATGGGTTGAAAATGACCCCTAACCCCTAAGGTATCAACCTAGGTAGCTAAAAATGATCCCAGTTAGCCTATGGGAGCCCAAATGACCTTCCTAAACCCCACCTAAAGTTTATGCACGGATTTCTGGTCTTGGTTGACTTCTAGAAACTTCTGAACCCAAGGTTAGTTGATCCTACCCTAAGGTTACACCCTAGTCAAGCCCTTGACCCAAACAATAATAAAATACTTAACCATGTCAACACTTAAGCCACATTTTGCCAAATTTGGCACATTTAATAAACTAAAAGACATGGCTAATACACATAGACATTTGCTAAATTATATATACTCATGCAAACCACATATACGAATAAAAGACTATACAATGAGGTCCACGTGTCTTTATACAAAGAGGACCTTGGAATGCATGATATAAACATAGGTTCCAATACTAGATCCCCGCATTTAGATCCATGGTCAACTTGTCCTGCACACTCATTGCACACATCAGTAGGTCCAATAGACATGATATAAACATAATAAATCAATACTACATGGTTTAAAACTATGTCTGTAAATCAATCAACTAAGCATAACATTGGTTCCCTAAACCAACTTTTCATTGCAATAGTTTTAAAACATCATATAACATCATATGTAAAATAAATGTAACTAAAACTGAATCAAAACATGTAGTATCTTGAGTGTACCCTTATTATATAATCAGGTACCAAACATATAGTATAGGATTCAATAGATCCTCCAATACATAGGTGTCTCAAAAGTCTAGTATGTCTTTGAAATAAGTATTGAAAGCATGGAAAATAAGGCAGTATAAATATGACTATCTGGTAGGTCTCACATCGACCCCCTCTAGGCATGAACCTCCTCCTAGAGTTCATCAAAGGGATGAGGATATTATGACCTCATCTATGTTGCATCCTCCCATGAAGCTGTGACCTCGTCATAACAATCCCACTGGACCCTAACCTGGTCCAGCGCCCTACCGCAAAGTGTCAAGGTTCGTCGAGCTAAAATACGAATGAGCTACATTGTCAACTCTCCATCTGACTCTACCTGCAAAGCATCCCAATCCATCACATGAAACTCATCATAAACATACCTCCATAAAATAGAAACATGAAACACATCATAGATGCATGACAGGCTAGGTGGAAAAGCTAAATGGTAAGCAACTAGTCCTATCCTCTCAAGGATCTCAAAAGGTCCAAAAAAATGAGGTGCTAGCTTAGAGCCCTTTCTGAAATGGATTGGACTCTTATGCGATCGCACTCTCAAAAAGACCCTATCTCCTACTAAGTAAGCTCGATCGATCCTCTTTGCATCAGCATACTTCTTCTATCTATCATGAGCCTCTCTGAGATGCTGCCTAGTCAAGGTCACTTGCTGCTCCATATCTCTGACTATCTCAGGACCAATAGAAACTCTATCCTTGATCCTATCCCAACTGAGCAGTGTCTTGTAAGGCCTACCATAAAGAGCTTGGTACTAAGGCATACCCAAGGATGTATGATGCCCATTGTTATAGGAAAACTCCACTAAGTGTAGGTATTCCTCCCACCAAGTCTGATGGTCCATAACATACATGCAAAGCATGTCCTCTAACATGTGATTGACCCTCTCGGTCTATCCATCTATCTCAGGATGGTAGGTAGTACTGAAATTGTGCCTAGTGCCCAACACTGCCTGAAGTTCTCTCCAAAAGGATGAAGTGAAGAGAGAATCTCTATCTAAGATGATCTTGCAAGGTACGCCATGTAGTCTAACTATATCCTATGAGAACACCTGTGCCACTGATGGTGTAGTAAAGGTAGTATGCATTGGTGAAAAATGAGCCACCTTGGTCAACTTGTCAACTGTCACCATGATGGCATCATGACGGCAAGATGACATAGGTAGACCAACAATAAATTCCATAGATATGGTATCCCATTTCCACACTGGTATCTCATGAGGCTGAAGTAGACCACCTAGATGTTGGTGTTCCACCTTCACCCTTTGGCATTCAAGACACCTAGCTACTAACTTGACAATCTACATTCTCATGCCTGGCCAATGATATAACTACCTCAAATCGGCATGCATCTTCTTCACTTCAGGATTCACTGCATAAGGGGTTCTATGGGCCTCTAGCATGACAAACTCTTGCAATCCTCCAGAAGAAGGTATGTAGATGTGTCCTTTATGATGTAAGAGTCCATTTGAGTCCAAGGAATAATCTGCATACTTTCCTTCAAGGGGTCTCTGAGATCGAATCAACTCACTCACTTCTGCATATAACTCATCATCATGCAAGTGATGAAGAATATGATCTCTCAAATCTGTGCCTGTAGACATAGAAGAAAGCTCATGTTGTTTCCTACTCAAAGCATCTATGACAACATTCTCTTTTCCCTTGATGTAGTGAACATCAAAATCATATTCACACAAGAATTCCATCCATCTTAATTTCCTAGCATTAAGGTTCGACTGAGTGAAGATGTACTATAGACTCTAATGGTCTGAATGAAGTTCAAAGTGATGTCCTAAAAGGAAGTGTCACCATCTCACTAAAGCATGCACCACTATTGCAAGTTTGAGATCATGGGTATGATAGTTGAGCTTGTGAGTCTTCAGCTTCTTAGACTCATAGGCTATATCTCACCCATCCTACATAAGAACTACCCCTAAACCATCTAAGGAAGCATTTGTGCAAACTAAAAACTCTACTAAATGCTATGACACAACAAGAATAGGTGCACTGGTCAATGCTCTCTTGAGCTCCTGGAAAGATCGTTCACACTTCTCAGTCCACTCAAATTTCTTTCCCTTTCACTGAAGAGAAGTAATAGGGTGTGCTACTTGAGAGAACCCTTCAACAAACTATCTGTAGTAACTAGCTAAACCCATGAAACTTCTCACTTCTGTCATTGAGGTAGGTGCTGGCCAATTCGTGATGGCTTCAATCTTTGATGGGTCTACAGATCCCATCGCTAGATATTACATGGCCCAAATACTTGACCTCTGTTATGAATAAGGCACATTTTGACAAGCTACCATAAAGCTGATTATCTCTAAGACACTGCAAAACTTGTCTTAGGTGTTCTTCGTGCTCTCTCTCATTCTTCAAATAGGTCAAGATATCACCAAGGAATACCACTACAAACTTGTCAAGGAAAGTACAAAATACTCCATTCATAAGACTCATGAATATAGCTAGAGCATTTGTAAGATAGAATGGAACCACGGTGAACTCATAGTGGCCATATCTAGTACAAAATGTGGTCTTGTCGATATCACTATCCACTATCCTTAACTGGTGATATCCCGACTTAAGGTCAATCTTAGAGAACACTCTAGTGCCCTAAAGCTGATCAAATAGGTCATCGATCCTAGGAAATGGATACCGATTCTTGATGGTTACCTTGTTCAACTATCGATAATCCATACACAACCTAAGGGATCTATCCTGCTTCATGAAGATCACAGGTGCACCCCAAGGAGAAACACTAGGATGAATGTGTCCTTTCTCTAATAGTTCCTCAAGCTACAACTTGAGCTCATTAAGCTTATTAGTGGTCATCTTGTAAGGTGCTCTATAAACTGGTTCTGTCCCTAGAACAAGATCTATATGAAAGTCTACTGCCCTATGGGGTGGCATACTAGGAAGATCTGAGGGAAACACATCTGCATATTCTTGCAAAATGGGATGATCATCAAATGAGGTTTCCTATTCTACCTCATCTTCCCTATCATTGATGGTGATAGAAAACATTTGGCATCCCTTCCACATGCTTTTCTTAAGCTACATAGCGGAGATCATATGAAGGGATACCAGTCTCTAGATTTCAGATATCATGATAGCATTGCCATCATCATCCAAACATTCAACCAACTTGTTACGACAATCTAGCTTGGCCCTGTGAGCATATAGCTAATCCATGCCAAGAACTAGTCTGTAAGATCCAAGAGGCATAACTCTGAGGTCTGCTAAGGTGGTTAAACCACCAATTTGAATTGGGAACTCCCTAACCATCAAGGTAACTGAAACTCTAACCCCTGAAGGTAACTCAACTTCCCATCTAACATCTTGCCTAGCTAACACTAGTCCGCAACACTCCATGACCAATGGAGAAACAAAGGAGTCAGTAGCTCTAGTATCAAAAAGGATAGAGACTACACTACCTCTGATCATACTTGATGCCTTGATGATGGAGGCCTGGTGTTCTGCCTGATGGTTGTCTACTATTGTAAACACTTTATGGGACTGGCCCATGTCCCCAACTATAGGCTTAGACATTACTGCCTGCTAACTACCCTTTTGAGGACATTCCCTGGATATGTGCCCCATGGAACCACAAGTATAACATGGCCCTCAATTCTACACCTGAATGCCCTAAGGCTTGGACTGATGTGAACCTCCTGTCTGAGTAGACCCACTATAACCCCCCTTATAGGGTTGATGTGACTGTGCTGGAGGTGTATAAGGGACCTGTGATTTTTGTCCCCTCTTGGAACCCTGAGAGTTCCACTGCTTGGGCTTTGAGCCCTATTGTCCCTATGTTGGCTTTGGTGCCTGACTCTATTGGGACTACTATTGCTAAGGTTGGGGGACTTTGAAATTCCCTAAATTATTCCTGTGATTACACTTCCAATGGGTTTTCTGATAACTAGAATTATGAGCCGTGGAGTTGCGGTTCTGAGATCCTCTACTAATATCCTTAGTAATGACTGCTCTCTCAACTGTGTAACATAAGTCTCCTGGTGGATTCGTGCATACCATGCCGGATATGGTGTGGTTCAATCCCTTGATAAAGTGATTTACTTAAAATTTTTCATCCTTCATGTACTCTACATAAGGGAAGATTCAAGGAATTTGCTCTCATATTGAGCCACTGAAATTCCTCACTGCTCTAGATCATGAAATTCATCTATACGACACTGACAAAACTTCTCTGACAAGTATCGGGCCCTCCATAACAATGTGGCCCTTGAACTGTTCATGTCTCCACTATGTGGAGGCTGTCCCTCACATAAGATAAATTTCCATATGTGCCTTAAGATTACTCCCATAAGGGCGCAATCCAAAACAATGTCCAAGGCTTATAAGCCAAGGTTCGGCCTCAGTACCCTCAATAGATCCTACAAAAGGTGGAGGGTTAAGTTGAATCAACTCTCTAATCTAATCACCTATGTCAAGAGGTGGTCTCTCATATATACAAATCTCATCTCTGGGTGGAGGCTCTGGTCCCCTGATGGAACCAACCTCTAGCTCAGCCTAAACCTCTACAAGTCTAGAAGGAGGACTCCTACTATGCTCCCTAGCTGAGGACCCATGTCCTTCCGTACCCTATTGTACATTCCATGTTACAACTAGAGGCATATGATCAAGAATAAGTCCTCGAAGGTTCTAAAAGGCCTGAAGTAATTCAACATTCGCATTGGGAGGTGGTTCAGGAGGTAGATCCTGGTTCTCCTCTCAAATCTTTACCTCTTTCTGGGATAAAGAGACATGCATACGTCCACGTCCACATCCTCATCCACGTCCACATTTATGAGCTAATCAGGTGAGTGGAGGCATCCTACACGCAAAAAGACAAAAGGTTTAGCAACAATAAAGTGTTTTAGGTTCCCAAGGTTAACGAAACCCTGATCTGATACCAAAATGTCATGCCCAAAAGTTGAGCAAAACACAAATACAATTTTTTTTTCAAAAAAACTATTAACCATCAAAACTAAACACACTTACGCAACTAGGAAGTGAATCCTTAACTGGCACGAGTTTCTAAGGACACGCCAATCGATGCAAAGAGAAGAAAGGAAACAAAAAAACAAAAGTGTCTGACATCACTCCAAAGGTCAACCATATAAGGTAGACCAAGTTTGACCAAAAGTCAAACTTTATCAGATAGCTCTAAACAAAGCTATAAGGGTTCCTAAGGTTACTAGCTCCGACCAGTAGGTAAATCAAGATAGTTGACTAAAAGTCAACCTGAGTTTACCATAAGTCAACTATGCATCGTAGTACATGCGACCAAGATGAAAGGAAGCAAAATGCATTAAGGTATGCTTGGGCATGCAAACTGAGGTGTTAATCCTAGGTTTGACCAGGAGTTGACCCAAAAGTCAATTGAGTATGAAAGTTGGCCTCCAAGTCTAAATAGGTCGTAAAGACCATAGATGAGGCCCAAGGATGATAATAGATCCATTGAAGTCATCTAATCTGATTAAATTAAACTAGTAAATAAACCTTCAATAAAATAAAGATATTCTATTTTAAAAAGTTTAATCTAAATAAATACGATTTAGTTTATTTAAAATTATCCATGTCTAACATTATAAGTTAAGACTATATTATTCGATAAAAAAATGAAATGTACATTTTACTCTTTAAATAACGATTAATTAAATAACCTTATTGTACATCTAAGAATAAAAATTTAACCAATATTTTATTCAATAATCATTAACTTTTAAAAAAACAAAACACTAATGTAAAAATATATAAAAACTATTTAAATAAAGTAAAAATGATAGTTACTATAGTACACATTTAATATCTCTACAACTATATAAAAAAGAAAACTAACATAACTAAATACAAACCCGATTCTATAATGCCATGAAAAAACTTTAAACTATTTCTCAAACAAATTTTAAACAATAATAATTAAAAAATTAATTATATAACAAAAATGGTTTTGTATAACACGAAAATAATAAAATAAACTTACTTTTAATAATAACATATAAAATTTAAATATCTTTAAAGGATATAAACATACCCTAAAACTTTTCATTTATACTTAATCTTAAACATAGCATAAAAAAAATTCTAAGATAGCAATAATGTTAGTTAATCTAACAAACTACGGGAAAGTGATTTTGTATAGAAATTTTAACAATTACCATACAAAATGGAAGAACATTAATCAAATACTCTTAAAAAAAAACCCTATGGTCGCTTAACTCTGCAAACACATGCGAAGAGCATGACGGCGGTGGATTTCCCGTGGAGGAAGAGGAGGAGGCGGTTGTAGAGGGAGTTGCATTGCTCATGATGTCAGTGGAGAAAGAAGTGTGGGAGAGGGGAATGTCAGGGCCCGTGATGGTGCTCATGGTGGTAGAGAGGATAGAAGGGGGTGCGTGGGAGCGGTGGTGGTGTCTTAGCAAGCAGTCGGGCAATGGTGGTTTTGGCGCGAGCACCGCTCCACCCGCAACTACAACAATAGTGGTGTGGGCGGCTGACGACGTTGCCCAAGTAGCGCCACTGCTACTATAGAAGAGAGGGAGGTTGGGGTGGTGGCAGCTCCAGCCACATCCAAACCCCTCTGCGAAAGCCAGTGGCAAAGGCACTTTAAAAAAAGGACATTAAATCCCTTTTTTTAAAGTTTTAGAACAACAAAACTAAAATAAGATTTGTTCTAAAGCGCTGAGTGCTACATTAAAATAAGACATTTTAGGCATAGATTTAATATATTAAAACATGATAGCCTTTAGTATTTTAATCCTTAATATATATAAACTAATATAAAATTTCACATAATTAATATATATATAATTGCTAACGTAAAATAATTTACTGTACCCCTGAACAGGGAGCACTAAGGAACATTTTTTTTGAAAATAAATTTGATGTTTGTAATCCATAATAGAAGCTAAACACATTGTAGGAATTAGAATTTTCATTTGATCATTTTAAATTTTTTTAATTTTTTTTTGAATGATGCTAAGTAAAATAAATTTTGGAATAATTTTACTCATACTTTCCATTTTTAGAAACCCATTTCGAATTTCGATGCATTTTAATTCTGAATATAAATACAATTAGATTAACAACATCTAAACAAGATCACGAAGTCTTAATTTATTATTTCACAAACAAGAACATTTGAATTAATTATGCCATAGAGTCCATATAACCAAATTTTGTATGATAATAACAATTTGTTTTGAGAAACATCTATAAAACCAAATGCTTAGTTTACAAGGAATCCCTAGTTCCAAATCTTGACATAGTCCTGAAATGAAATTTTACAACAAAGTTCTCAACTGATATTTTCTTTAAATTCATAATCCACAAGCCCTACATCATTGGGTACCAGTATATGAAAGGTTGACCATGGAGGCTCACCTCCCAACCTAGGCCATTTCATGGCCACCCCCGAGCTAGGGGATCTAATAAGGAATGGAATACAAATAGGTACACATGCATGAAGGAAACAACCAAAGCATGAAAACACTCGACACACTTCCCAATATGGTATAACAATAGGAAGGTCTCCTATAGGCCTTTCTAAAAAATTGGGGTAGATGTGGACTACCAGGTGGAGAAGCCATAGTACAATATAGATTTCCCAAGCCAGACATGGACTTGAGATGACCATCTTCAAGAAGATACGGTCTAAACTCCTTATGCCCCCCCAAATTACCGGAGGCCATACTTGGCATCATGGGTATCATGGAACCCCATGTTTATCACTCCACGCATGGGAGACTCTACACAACCTAGGTCTAGTAACTTCTTCCCCCTTCAGGGTTACTCCACTCTCCGTAGGGTGAGTAAGCCTTGAAGAACCCCATCCCAAAATTATACAAAAATAAAACACAACAAACTAAAACTCAAGAAATCAACTTGAAAATAACTAGAAATTTACATAGGACTCCATTAATGGAGTTTCAAGCTCAAGAACATTAAGAAATAAATAATTTTACTCTATAGAAGGCCAACATTACTCCAAAGCTAAGGTGGATTGTGATTTTGAGAAGAGCTTTCCTTGCAAGTTCTTTCCTCCAAAAGGCTTCCTCAATTTTGAATTTGTCTCTAAGAATAGAGAGTGCGTGAACACCCAACTCATCCTAAAACCTTCCCTAAATAGGAAAACCTCCTAAAATCTAGGAGCCAATCAGAAGAGGGGAAGAAAATTCCATTCCCTTCTTCCCGCTTCCATTCCTTCACCATAAATGGAGTTGAATGCAAGTTTGGGAAGAAGAGAGAGATTAACCAAAACCTCACAACTCTTCAATCTCGACCAAAATGAAAACCTTGACTTTAGAGGGGAAATTAATAAGTTTTAAAGCTCTTAATGGGTTGGAAATGACCCCTAACCTCTAAGGTATCAACTTGGGTAGCTTAAAATGACCCCAGTTAGCCTATGGGAGCCCAAATGACCTTCCTAAACCCCACCTAAAGTTTATGCACGGATTTCTGGTCTTGGTTGACTTCTAGAAACTTCCAAACCCAAGGTTAGTTGATCCTACCCTAAGGTTACACCCTAGTCAAGCCCTTGACCCAAACAATAATAAAATACTTAACCATGTCAACACTTAAGCCACATTTTGCCAAATTTGGCACATTTAATAAAACAAAAGACATGGCTAATACACATAGACATTTTCTAAATTAGATACACTCATGCAAACCACATATATGAATAAAATACTATACAACGAGGTCCACATTTCTTTATAGAAAGAGGACCTTGGAATGCATGGTATAAACATAAGTTCCAATACTGGATCCCCACATTTAGATCCATGGTCAACTTGTCCTACACACTCATTGCACACATCAGTAGGTCCAATAAACATGATATAAACATAATACATTAATACTGCATGGTTTAAAATTATGTTTGTAAATCAATCAACTAAGCATAACTTTGATTTCCTAAACCAAATTTTCATCACAATAGTTTTAAAACATCATATAACATCATATGTAACATAGACGTAACTGAAACTGAATCAAAACATGTAGTATCTCGAGTGTACCCTGATTACATAATCAGGTACCAAACATATAGTATAGGATTCAATAGATCCTCAAATACATAGGTGTCTTAAAAGTCTAGTATGTCTGTGAAATAAGTACTGAAAGCATGGAAAACAAGGTAGTATAAATATGACTATCCGGTAGGTCTCACATGGTGAATGAAATCCCTCACAACAATACCCCAACCCTTCCCTCTCCGCACACTTAGTAGGTCAACTCCCCCTACCCTGAGCATGCTACCATGGCTGTGGCTAGTTATGGCTGGTTCAAAGGATCCCACAAGGAGAAATTCATTGACATGGACAAGGAGATACTTGGTCTCAACCAAGATATGAAGGAAATCAAGGCCCGCATCGCTGAATCCAATAAATTTTTCCTTAAAGTGATGCACGCATCGGCTGTGACTCTATGTAATGAGTAGGAGAAGATTGATAATGGTAAGCTAGAAGCTGATGAGGACAATAGAGACCTCTTCTTGTTTTTGCAGAAAGAATGGGCCCCCACCTTGATATCCAAGCAACTAGGTGAGAGGACCTAACTGTTGCTAGTGCCATGGTGATTTTGTCTTGGTCCGGGCTCTTGGGTTTCAAGTTTTATTTTATGTTTTTCTATTATATGGTTAAGTATTTAAGTCTTTGGTTTAGCCTTGTGAGGCATTTTATTGTTACTATGTTCAAGACTTTTTGGTTAAACTACAACTCTGGTTCATTCTTTTTGTTAAGGATCTTCAAGCTTATTTTTGATAGAGGCAGACTGGACACTATTACTCGGCTAATTATTTTTTGTGAAGCTAGTTCTATTAATGTGTTGTTAATGTGTTCTTAGTCTTCCCTGTTCCACGGGCTAGCACCCTCTTGCTTCCTTTTCTATCAAAAACATTCGAGAACAACATTCTTCAAAAATAGAAAAAAATAGTAAAGTTTATCAAAAAAATTGAAATTTTATATTTAACACTAGAGGAGAGAGTTCTCTTCAAGAATGTGTAATTTCTTTTCAAAATGGTGTAGATTTGATAGGGGAAATTTGTGGGAGATGAAAACTATCCATTTTAGGTATGTTTGATTTTGAGTAGTTATAACAGAGAAAATATACATTGAAAACTATTTTTTTCTTTTCTGCACTAGCTATACATTTCATCTAGAACATATTTTCAAATCAAATGAAAAAAAAGATTATTTGCATATACTTTTTTGGTGGCAACACGACCCTCATTTTTCATTATTTTTCAGCAAGTAAAAAATAGCCTTCAAAAAGTAAAAAACTATGTGAATTCATGTTCAAATTTTTAGAAAATAATTATAGGCATAAACTTCATCCACTTTTACACATTTCATTAATTTACATCATCTCCAAATTCTAAACGTAAATGCCATTTTTTTGTCATTAAAGTTAAAAAGTTTGTGTGTTGTTGACCTTTTCCTTTATAAAAGTGTGACACAACTTTGTACTTTTACCCATCAACACTGGTAGGTTATCTCTTCCAAGCAAGAAATTATACAAGAAGAATACTCTAGGTTACGTAACAGGCACTATCTCTAAATAAAAGCAGGACAATATGTAGGAATGCAACTAGCAAAAGAAATAATGCACACATGAGGTTCTGAAATGCACTTTTTTGTAAATGTAAATGCTTATGTTTTAAGCATAATTGTGGGAATCCAATTGTAAATAGGGGAATGCCGCTATACCACAAAATATGTAATTTTAATGAAATATTTAGGGATAATAGCCCCCGGGCAAGACTTGAGGATTTGTTGACTCTGTTCTTTCCTAATCATGCCCGTTTGAATGCAGGAATGTTTTGTAATTTTTTTTGTAAATTAATAAATAAAATGGCAATGGCTTCGGCCTTTTATCAAGTGAAAAAAAACATATGACTTCTTACCTTGCTAATATTCTAGAAGATTTATTGGTCTAAATTGTATATTATTATATAGATGTAGTAAACAATTTTTGGTAATATATCTATCAATTGCATATATCTATCATTTAAAATTGTTAGTTGTGGAATTTTCTTTTATAATTTTAAAAAGTAAAATTTAAATTTACACAACTTTCACCTTTAACATTCTTAGCAATTACCAAGTAACTTTTTTTTTACATGATCTACTGTTATTCCTTTGCAATTGAATGTATTTATTAAATTTTCACTACATAAGAGAACATAGTTATATTTCATACCATTTTTATTTAGAGCACTAGAAGTAATCTAAATACACAACTTTCTTTTACCTACATCTCTATTTTTTCACTTAATATAAATAAGACACAAATCAAGGATAAATTTATTTCATCATATGATTACATCCATCATTCCAAAATATTTTCAAAATAAAATAAATCATATAAGGTAAAAAAAAACTTAATTTCAATAATCAAAAGATGTCCTACAATAGCCATAAAAGTTTGAATTAAAGAGATGCAATGTTGTTCTAGTTATGTTGTAAGTAAATAATGAACAAAAAAAAAACCTACAAAAGAAAGAAAAATAAGAAAGTCTTATACCAAAGAAATTTAATCCTAACTCAAGAGAGAACATTAGGATTGAACTGCACCTCAGTACTGACAGAACCCCTTGAATTTCTTCTCTAGCACATGAAAATATCCACTTGGATTATACAAAGGATAAACTCATACAAAATATAGGTTAAACATGAATTATATAACTATTTATTATGGGCTAAAATCTCTCCTTGAGTCATGTCCAATATATGAGTCTTGAATTAGACATGAAATATTGCATTCTCATAAAAAAAAAAAATTAATTTCATGCCACAACTAACTAAAGTGTTTACAAGATCCACATTATTGATTTATACAATGAGTGGACTTAATATTTAGTTTTTTACCTAGTTTTCATTCATTCTTTCTTACTATTTACAGCATACTGAAATTATTTATTCTATATTTCTTGTCATTAAAACTTAATATTCCTTCACAGTAATGTCTTTATTGAATGTATCTTGTTTTTAACTCATTTACAATCATTAAAACTTTATATCATGTCTCTTGTTTTTAACTCCTTTACAATAATTAAATTTTATCTATATTCTTCATAATAATATTTTTGTATTGAAATTTTGATCTCTTGTATGTGTGCTTATTCAATGCTATAGCCTCTTTGAATTTCTTTTCTTTATCTTTAATGTCACTTCATGTGTCATTTTATCTCTTATACTCGTTTACTATTGATAATTGTTGATGTTCTTATTGTGCCTCCAGAACACACACCCTATTTTGACCACTTGATCTAAATGGGGACCTTCATTTTGTCTTTTTTCTTTGTTTGGTATCTTTCTTCCCTATTATTTAGGTGTCCGATAGGTTATATTGTGAGATCCTTATACTCTTTATAATTAGGAAACTAAGTGGTTAAGATTAACATGTTTACTTTTCTCTCTCTCTCTTTTTTTTTTTTTTGGCTTTTGTTTTTGTTTTCTTTTGGTTTGGAGTTTTTCCTAAGTATAGAAAGCCACATTTGAGCTTTCAATGTTCATAGGAAGTCATGCTTCCTTGTAACCCTGAAACTCTGCATCACTAAAGTACTCAAAGGTTTGAACGCTTAGCTAGCTCCAATCACAGATCGATCTAGCAAGGTCTCAAGATAGCTCAAGGCTCCTCTTACTCCCAAAATCCTAACCCCCTAGTTGGGATTCAAGAATATGCTAACCCAATGACTCACATTTCCTATAAAATGAGTGATAGTGGTTCATTTGTGCACCATGTATTTCCAATTCTTCAATTTTTCCTTAAGATTTTTGTTCTTTAAGAACCTTTCCAATTTTGAGCACCAACTTCCTACTACTAGTTGCTTATGAGAGATCATGTTTCAAATTCCAACTTCTACATTGTGTTGGATTGAATTTTCACCTTTTTCTTGATAGGTTTTTCTCACTTGATTTTCCATTTTGTATAGGTTTAGGTTTTGTTTCAATTGTTTTTCTTTATCTTTTGTTGGTTAGCTTGTCTCAAGGAAGAAACACCCTTATCATGCCCTATTTTCACAAGTGTCTATGAATATTCTCCCTAAACTAACCTACGGTTTTGTATTATCAAATATTGTGGAATTGAGGATCTCCTATCCCCATTCTACCCAATTAAAACTTTGAAGGAAGGGATTCTTAAAACTTGGCATCTAGCAATAGCGCAAAGATCGTTGCTCACTAGATTTTTGAATTAAATTCAATACACATAACAATCGGGCTATCAGGGTCTTTAAACTCCAAAATCCTGAAGCCCCAAAGGAAATACACTATACATTTAAAAGATATCGATTAGGTTTTTGTAGTCATGGAACCATGAAACCCTGAAAGGGGATTCATGGCCAAATCCTAAAACTTCCTATACCATGCCTTATGTAATTTAAAAGATGCTAATGTGATCTTCAGAGTCTCGGTACCCCAAAACCCTGAAAGGGGATCATGGCCCATAACCTCCAAATTCCAATTAATTTTTCATTGGATATTAATCATCTAAATGAAGGAATCAATGTTTTTAGACCCCAAAACATGAAAAAGGTGATTGGGGCATTAAACTCAAAAAATATGTTAGTGATACACTAATTTTTTTTTGTTAGTCTTTTAATAAACATCCTTTAGTTTTTAAGGTTTTATTTCAATTTCCTTGTTTATTACTCTTTTAGTTTTTAATTTCATAGTGTACTTTAATTTTTGTAAGTTTTTAGTTTTGCCTTCATAGATAGTTTTAAGATATTCAATAAAAAATGTTGAGAAAGGTTTTCTACGGACATATAAGTTCTAGGTATGTCAATGATCCTTTCAATGAAGTAAAAACTCTATTAATATGGCCAACCCTCCAAGTTGGGTAATCTCCGTAGTGATATTAAAGATATAAACATTGGACACATAGATTTCAAGGATTTGTTTAGAAGCATTGACAATACTATTGGAAGAATTCTAAATGTTTGATCCATGGTTCTTTTGAGACTAGTAGATACAACAAGAAACTATGTGTCCATCTTATCTCCTAATATTATCATAACAATTTTAGAACATTATGACTCCAAGGAGGGGAGAGTAAAGAAAAAATAGGGAGATATCACATTGGAAATTGAAGACTATATGTGATAGAAGATGTTTTTCATATTCCAGTTCAACAAATTAGTATCTCCTCATCTCCATTGTACATGGGGAGAGATATTGTATGGATATATATGCACCCTGAAATGGTTGCCTAGACTTTGGGCCCCATTCTTGCAATTTATCGAATCCCTGAATCAATATTTTCAATTATATTAATTTCCTTGATCAAATCCTATTCTATCATTTATTTGATTATTTTCTATGGGCTAACCATTTTATCCTAAGTCTTTCTTTATTTAAAAGGAGTTCCCTCCCCTTTTATTAAATAAAAAGCCCCCACTTTTCCTCTTATCCTAAGTTGCACAAATAAAGAATTATTCTTATTTTATAAAAAGAAGAAAAGGCCTTTTTGTCTCACAATGGACACAAAAGTCAACTCTTATTTTCTCATTGGAGGAAACTTGTGCACATGGATTGATCCCACTTTCAAACTCCACCCTTGATTAACTCTTTTGCCTCTTCATCTCCATGGTCCATTCCTTTTCAATTCCTTTAAAAGGAGAGCTCTCTTCTTATTTTAGGATCCCCAATTTTGAATATTAATCTTATACTACAGGATTTCTTGGAGACTTTGGAGCTTTTGGAGATCATCTTCCATTCTAGCTTTCATTATTGCATCATAGCTTCATGTTTATGCTTTCTTAGCTTAGTTTCTTTTATGCTATAGATTAGCTCACAGAGTTTAATTAACAAGGCTTGTAACACTTTCACTTTCATTTCCATAGCTTAGCTTGCATCTTCATTTCTAGCATAGCATTGCATTGCATTCTCATCTTGATTCTTGATGATATTGGCATTCTTTCCCTTGTCTCATTGAATCTCCCATTGTGTGGTTTACTAGCAAGGTTATAGGCTTAATAGCTCTAGCTAAGAGCATTCTTAATATCCTTGTGACTCCATGCCTAGGGAGCTCTAGGTTGCTTTCTCAAGGTTTCCCATTCATGGATTCCCTTGGAAGTAATGACTTAGAGAAGTGCACATCTTAGTGAGTACATTTTTGGCACCCACCATGGGGCAGAACACTCTTGTTTTGTCCTTCTTTTCATGCATTTCCGTTAATTTTTTGTCATCATTTTTCTTTTTGTTTCGGCTCTATTTTTCTATTTTTCTAATAGATTATCATGTGATAGTTTTCCAGTATCATGTCATACTTTAATATATATCCCTACGATACTTTTCTAGTAAAAGTATCATGTGGCTTTAGAGGTTTCTGTCACACTAGTGTTTTGTATTCTATCACATGTAGGTAGCGTGAAATATCACACAAAGAGGAAGTATCACACCAGTAGATAGTGAAATATCATATGATTCATTCTCTGACAGAACTATAACACATGCATAGCAGTGAGTGATTTTGGTAATTTCTTTACAAGATTTGATTTGTTTGTTTTGGGTTTTGGGTTTGTTGTGGTAGAAAAGAGTTTGATTTGTAGATTTTACTTGATTTTGATGTGCTAACCATTGTAGGGCTAACAAGTTGTGCTTGTAGGTGCTCTCATTGCTTGAAATATTTTCATAAAAGAATGCATGTCAAAGCTCCAAATGCACAAGGGCTACTAAGTGCTGCCCAATGCATAAAAACCAATCAAGCGCTTATTTAATTGCTTTCATTTTGAGTGTGGAATATACTAGTTGTTTCTTTTCATAGGAACTTAATATCTTGTTGTAGGAATCTTTTGGTGGTAGGAGAGTATTCTCTTCACCCTTGTGGTGAACCATAAATCTTGACCCATCTTTGGATTTTGAAAGCAAGAGAGTAATTGAACCTTTGCTTGATGTGTTTGGGAGAAATTTTTGAGCTAGGAGAGTGTGCTCTTCACCCTTGAGGTGAACCAGGAATCTTGACACTCAAAGGTTGATCCACTCTTTGTTTAATTTTAGAATCATTTAGTGGCCTTCTCTTGAGCAATCAAGAGGAACGACCCAAGTGGGAACAAGCTTTTCACCAGCTATTCTGACCCACTATAAACTCAGGGCTATCAAGGACACAAAACCTTGGTAGACGTAGTACTTGTCTTCGCTTGATGTGAGTACTTATGGGATTGTGACCATGAGGACAATGTTGAGCAAGAATGCTTAAGGTACTCTTGTGGCCGTGAGGTCTGTTACTTGTCGCAAGGTAAGGAGTCCCTTTGGGGAGCAAGAGGGGTATTACAAATGGAAGCCCTTACTAAGAACCATAGATAGAAGCCACCCTATTTTGCCGCTTAGCTTCTTGGTGGAAGGATTGATCCTAGTGGACTAACCCGGATCACCCCAAGATTACTCACCATCTATTTTCCTTTGGTTGTGTCATTGGCACTTCCACAACAAAGCTAATATCTATTGTGGGCAACCACTTTGTGTGAGTCAATGGGACATCAAGTGAAGGCCAAGTTGTTAAGTATTGATCCTTTGTCTTTTTAGGCTAGTAAGTGCTTGAAGTGTTCTCATTGTGATCTACCTGTGTAAATGTTCTCAAACAAAAAACATCACAATAGCATTCATAGGATTTTCTCGCTTTAATATCATAATTTATTTTCTTGGAAATGTTTCTTTTACCCTTGTTGAAGTGTTTTATGACATGTTTGATCACCTACTATTTGCAAACTTGTCTGATTACCGCTAGTACTATGTTTGAAATAAAAAAATCCAACCATCAAACTGAAACATTGACCAAATTGCCTTTAAAACTGAGATTTTTACACTTCACTGGTCAAGAATCATACAATCCTGAAATATCATCGCACAGTGTTCTAAGTTTTATCATGTGATAGTTCGTTGCTGCACAACTATCACACAGCTTGCCTAGATTGTATCGCACAGGCTGCTTGAAAACTGTTGCATGACCTTAGTGCAAAATATCACCTGGATAGATTGTATCATACTGTTAGCTTGGAAAATATCGCACTGAGTAAAATTGTTGTCCATCTGATTTGTGTCATTTTTAGTCTTCCTTTGGTCAATCCAGATTTTAGTAGGTCTCCTACCTTGTACCTGGAAGCCTATTTGTACCTTGGGTTCCTATATTTAGACCCCTTGAATTATTATTCTTTGATTTTACAAAGTAATCTTGCTTGGAATTGATAAGTTAGGAATGATCCTTATTGAAAAATTACACCTTTAGATTCTTTGGTAACACACTTGGAGAGTTTTAGTAGTCTCTTATCCAATTCACTTCTATCAAAAATCAATTTCAATTTCAAATATCATTTGGGTAAATCCATCCTCCTAATTCATATGTGCTAGGATACTTATCCTTTTATTGGGCACCTCTATGATAGTGTTGGTTTACACCTTTTGCAATTTTCTATCTTACCATCTCTTTTTGGACAATTGAACACTTTTACTATCCTAGTTTGGTATTGAAATTTTGTAGGGTCATCTTATCACCAAGGGTCTTTTTCTTTCATGTTGGTTACAAAAAGGTATCAAGTCAATCGAGGAAAATGACCTCAATTTGTCTTCAACCAGTTACCCTTAGTCAAAACTCGTCAAAAGAGAAAGGGAAAAGAGCCTATTTTTGATCAATCCCCTAGGAGAAATTCTAAAGTTTGGTTTGAGCCAAAGAGAAATCCTAGTGAGTTGAGTACCTCTTTAGCACCTTCTCAATCAAATATGGACATGAGTTACACTCTAACTAGAAAGGAGAGAGAATAAATGTATCAAAATCTTGATGAAATTTTTTAGAGACATAGGGATAACATGCTATTTGGTGATGACAATCAACTAGAATCACCTCCTATCAACACCTAGTATTTAGATGCCCATCAAAGAGCTTAAAGGTATCAGAGATGAGCTCACCAAGATGAACGGTCAGAACAAAAAGACCAAAACAATGAACCTTGTGATGCTCATGTAAATGCAGCATTTACCCACGACTTGTTCAAATAGTCGAGGCCCACCTATCCACTCCAAATAACCTCAAGGTATGCGAGTGAAAGGCTCAAATGAATCAAACATGAAAAGAAAGATTTTTTGGATTAACAAGCCACTAAAAATGAGAGGTTTAGACTCCTAGAGGTGGAGCAACAAGCCTTGTTAGAATTGGAAAGAAAAGTATTTCAAGAAGAACAAGATAGGCTTTTAGCCCAACAAATCAATGCCCAAGTCAACAATAGGGGTACCAACAGTGAAAACAACTCTCCACCATCTACTCCCTCAGGAACCCCACAAAGTAGAAGGTGTTCAAGGACACCTTCAAGATTGCCTAGTCCTAGAGGAAGAAGGACTTCACAACATAGGAGATGAACACCTTCTAGGAACTCAAGACAACCCTCCCAACGAGCTCATCATGGCTCCCAACATGGAGGAAGTAGTGCAAGTTTTGATGCTCAAGACTTTATGAGCATGCAACAAGAACCACTCTTCCAACAATATGTGGGGAGGTATCTAGATCAAAACAAGGATAAGTTCCTAGAGAGTTGATCAATAAGGGTCCTAGATTCCCTTACAACTTTGATGTGGATAGGAAGATCAAGAAACAAGGACCATGCCAAGAGGAGGAGATCAAAAAACTCAAGTGTATGATGGAAAAGGTGTTGGCACCTAAAAGTTCCTTTTCACTTGACTCCATCTGTCCTAATCCTTTCTATAGGAGTGTCAGTATGAAGGACTTTCCTAGGAAAGTGGAGATCCCCCAAATGACAAATACGATGGTAATGGGGATCTACATGACCATGTGTGCCAATTCTACATCATGAGCTTTGAATTCCACCAAGATGACTCCTATCACATGAGGTTGTTTCCCAGGAGTCTCAAGGGTCAAGCAATGGAGTCATTTACCAACATTACTCCCCTTGTCAAAACTTTTAAAGAACTTGTTCATAGATTCATCCAACACTTCAGCTATAATCTTTCAAGATCTATCACTATGTTGGACCTATGCAACTTGAAACAAAATCAAGGGGAGTCATTTGTGGTTTTCTTGCAAAGATGGAGACATCAATGTTCCCATTACTCTAGGACCATTCCTGAGAAGGAGAAAATTGACATTCTCATTAGCAACTTGATTCCTAAGATGCGTTATGAAGTGAGGAAAATGGTCTCTAACTCCTTTGATACCATGGTTGAAACTACTTGCAAAATTGAGGATGTGTTGAGAGAGCAAGGCATTTTGACCAACAACAAGAATAAAAATAATGGTCAGAACAACCACAATTCTAATAAAGACAAAGGAAAAAACTTGCACTAGAATAAGAACAAGAAAGTGGTTAATGATGGAGTGGTAGACTCTTCTCAACCTAAGGATCAAGGTGTCCTCCACTTATCTAGTCTTGTCCAAGAAATGAAGCTCAACACTTCCAATCAACAAGAGCATAAGCCAATGTACCAGGAAAAGCCTAAGAAAGAGAGGCACCAATTTTCAAAGCTTGGTGATTCCTATGAGGATGTATTCAAAATGCTTATTGCTAACAATCTTGCACATCCTCAAGATCCTTCCAAACACCATATTCCTAATGTTAAACCTCATTGGTGGGATGAAAAGGCTTTCTGAAAATTCCACAATGGTATTGGATATGACATCAATCATTGTTGGACACTAAAGCATATTATCCAATACCTTATTGAGAGTGGAAAGCTTAAGGTGGATGGTTTGAACACTAATGCTAATCAAAAAGCTTTCAAGGAGCCTTTGCCTAAATATGAGAAGGGGAAACCTCTAAAAATAAGGATGGCAAGGCTGCAATCAACTATACCTACACCGATGTAGAAAATGTGGTCAATATGCTTGAAGTGGTGGGGGAAAATGTCAACATGATAAGGAACACGGATCCTTATGCCTATTATGTGGTCTCTCCTCCTATATTTGATGAAGAACATGTGATTGTGTGAAGGGGTCCTCACTCTCAAAGGTCATCCCAAGCTCTTAACACTATTACAAGAAATGAAAGTCAAGGTCCTGTGGTTATTAGAGGTCCTAGTTCCAACCCATCTAGAAAACCAAAACCAATGGCATCCAAGAATGTCACCACAAAATTAGAAGTCAACCCTAAAATGAGCTATAATATTGTTGACCAATTGCAAAGAACTCTAGCTCAAATCTCAATCTTTGAACTCTTGGAATTGTCCCCAAGACATAAGCATGTCCTTGAGGATGATTTGCGCATAGCCAATGTTCCTACCAACATAGATGTCGACCAATTCCAAAACATGGTCAATCACATTGCTAGCCCACATTACCTCACCTTTTTAGAAGATGATGACAAAGCTTTGAGCCATCTGCATAATCTTTCCCTTCATATTGAAGTCATGATCTACAAGACCCATGTCAGGTGTGTGTTGATTGATGGGGGTGCTGGGCTCAATATTTGTTCTTTAAGTCTGTTGAAAACAATGGGTTACTCCAAGGAGGTCATAGATTCTCAAAATAAGATTACAATAAAATCCTATGATGAGGTGGAAAGGAGTTCTAAAGGGTTGGTTGTTCTTCCTGTCAGGATTGGTCCCATTGAGAGGGATATTTTGTTTCAAATTGTTGATGCTGGTCCTTTGGCATACAACATTTTACTTGGTAGGCCATGATCCATGAGATGCAATAAATTTCATCCACTTACCACCAATGTGTTAAGTTCCCCTATAATGGAATCAAAATTTGTATACTTGGGGATAGCACATTGTCTGTCAATTCCATTTTAGCAGGGACTCATGTACCCCTAAACAAAGAAGCAGAGGATTTCAATGCAACTCTAGCACAGTGCAAAGATAAATTCAAAGTAATAGACCTTGGTATGGGGGGCTATCAACTTAGTTCCTTTGCAAAACTACCAGTTTCACCCAGGTCCTATGGAAAACCTTCCCAAGAGATGAAACCTTCCTCTTCAGCCATGACCTTGTTTGGCACATTTGTAGAATCCTCGGTCCCTATCTAGTATGAGAAGGAAGAGGTGGCTATTAGAGATTGGATTTACAAAGAGGAAAAATATATGCACAATGAGAATTTTTCCCCATCTCCTAAGCCCTATGGTAGAGGATACACTTTGGTTAAACAGATGGGCTATCCTGGATATGGCCCTATCAGTCATAGAATGGATGCTAGGGCTGAACCTCTCAATCATGCTCTTTTTGGATGGAAGTTAAGAAGACGGCTGGCCTAGGGTTTGAAAATCATGGCAAGTAAAATGTTCCTATCCTTGCTATGATGGATAGTGATGATGAATCAAAATACATACCCAATATGACAAACCTACAAGATCAATGTGAAGATTTGGTCCCTTCCACCAATATCCTTTGGGGAGATTCAGACACTCCAGTTGCCCATGCAAGCCTAGAACAAGAAAAATCCACGATTGGAGATCCTACCCAAGAACATCAAGACATGACTGGTGCTTGAGAAGGTGTCACCCTTGGTGATACTAGAGCCTCTACCTCAAGGCATCGTAAACATGCATGGTGTAAGCATCCCAGTCGAGATTCAGATATAGATTCCCACAAATATGAATGAGTTTCTCTTTGATTCTTCCATACTAGACATGGACGTTGATGTGGTCCATACTTATAGTTCATGTCTTGAGGGAGCTAACGAGTCTAGTGTAGGATTGGAGGACTGGAACCCACGTATTGCTTTAATGGATGATGCTTCCCTTGGTAGGACTAATCCTAATCTGGGTAACTTAGAGGGATACTTGACAGACTCTGACTCTTCAATAACAAGAGATAATGCCATTCATATCAACAATATTGAACCTACCATTGACCTACCTCTTGCTAATCCTCATGTCATTGATTGGTCTCAACTATACCAAGAGCCTAAGCTCTTAACCTTCCAGAATGACTATGAAATAACCTGTTATCTAAATGCAATTGAACCTGTAGTCTCTTCCACTAGTGAATTGGCTACAAGCATGATAGAGATAGATATCAAGTACCTCAATCAAAAAATGAAAAGAGAAGAAAAAAAGAATAAGAGTTTTGATGGCAAAAACCACTATGTGGCGGTGTCAGAACCGAAAATAGTAAAAATAAATGATGTATCCAAGGGTGAAAACCTCTCTATTGCACCAAAGGATGAGGTACTTGATCATCTCCAAAATTACTTTCAAGACAGATCATCAATTCTTGTTGAGCCCACTCAATCAGTCAATATGGGTACCGATGAAGCTCCACAAATAGTGCATTTGGCTCAGTCTCTATCAACACAAGAAAAAGAAGCATATACCAAGTTCCTACAAAGCAAGAAGATTATTTTTTCTTGGAAACATTTAGACATGTCAAGATTGGACACTAATCTCATCATGCATTACTTTTCCATAGCTCCAGGCATTAAACTAGTTAAACACAAATTCAGGGAGATTCATCCTCATTTAGCTCTTCTTGTCAAAGCTGAATTAGAAAAACTCCTTAGTGCAGGGTTCATCAGAGCCATTGATTATGCTGAATGGATTTCAAATATTGTACCAGTTTCTAAACATGACAAGTCCATTCACATCTGCACAGACTTTAGAGATCTTAATAGAGCATACCCAAAGGATGATTTTCCACTCCCAAACATAGACATGATAGTGGACATGACCGCAGGTTATGAGATCTATTCCTTAATGGATGGTTTTTCTAGATATAACCAAATCAAGATAGCTCCTAAAGACTATGAAAAGACTACATTCACATGTGCATGGGGTACCTATTGCTAGAATGTTGTGCTGTTTGGATTGAAAAATGCATGAACTACATACCAAAGAGCTATGACAACAATCTTTCATGACATGATGCATAAGAATATGGAAGATTATGTGGATGACACCTTGGAAAAATCTCAAAAAAGGGATACACACTTAGGTGATTTGGAAGTCATTCTAGATCATATGGAATAGTTTCAATTAAGATTAAATCCAAAAAAATGTGCATTTGGGGTTACCTCTAGAAAAATTCTAGGATTTATCATTTCATCCAAAGGGATAGAGGTGGACCTAGAGAAAGTTCAAGAAATTTTGGATATGCCACATCCAAAAAACATTAGTCAAATGAGGAGGACATCGTCAATCTATAAGAAGGTTCATTTCACAACTGGCGGATAGAGCTTGGCCTCTCAATAAGAACTTGCATAAAGGAGTTAAATGTATCTGGAATGAGGATTGCCAAAAAAGCATGGACCAAATCAAACAATACTTGGCCAATCCTCCTATTTTAATGCCTCATATCCTAGGAAAGCCACTCATTTTGTATGTCTTAGTAATAGATTCTTCCTTGGGGGCATTGTTAGCTCAACTTGATGACACTGCAATAGAAATAGCCATATATTACATCAGTCGAACACTTGTTTCCTATGAAGTTAATTACACTAGCATTGAAAAAGCTTGCCTCGCAGTGGTGTTTGCTTCCCAAAAGTTGCAACATTACATGCTAGTGAATAAAATACACCTCTTCCCAAAGATTGATCCGCTTAAGTACTTTCTCGGTAAGGCTGCTCTCATAGGTACACTTGCTAAATGGATGATGATTCTTTCATAATTTTACATAGAGTACATTGAGCATAAGGCAATAAAGGGGCAAGCTATAGCTGATCAATTGGCTAACTTCCAAATTCAAGATAAAGCGCCAATACAAGTTACTTTTCTAGATGAGCACATTATGTACCTGATTGAGAGAACAAGGAAGATGTTCTTTGATGGTTCTTTGATGCAAAATGTTTCCAGCACTAGAGTGTTATTTGTTTCTCTTCATGGGTACACAATTCCTAAATCCTACAAACTATTATTCCCATGCACAAATAACATTTCTGAATATGAAGCTTGACAAATGGACTAAAAATGGCCATCAAATGGAGAATCATAGAGTTGCATATCTATGGGGATTCACAATTAATAATCAACCAAGTTAATGAAGAATACCAAACAAAAGATGACAAATTGGTACCCTACAAGAAAATTGTTGATTCATTGAGATGATATTTCACCTTTGTCACATTTCAACAAATCCCTAGACAAGAGAATAAATCAGTTGATGCTATGACTACATCAGCTTCACTTCTTCAGTTAGAACAACATGAGTCTAGATTTAAATTCTTGGTGGAAGAGCTACACTATCCTATCTATGACTCTCAAGAAAGCCATGTCATTTGTACCCTTGTTGGTCATGAGTCATCCCGCTATGGTGCCATTTACTCATATTTGTGTGATGGAATTATCCTTGATACCTTCAACCGGTCTGAATGAAGAAACCTTACCTGAAATGCCTCTTTCCATACCCTTATCTCTGGTGATTTGTATAGGAGAGGTTTAGATGGGACACTTCTTAGGTGCTTAGAAAAGGAGGAATTCGATCAAGTGCTAGTTGACATTCATGAGGGCATATGTGGGGGACATTCCAATCATCTTGCCATAGCTCAAAGGTTGCTTAGGGTAGGGTACTATTGGCCTACTATGCAGACAGATGTAGTGACTTTTGCTAAATCATGCAAAAAGTGTCAAAAAAATGGTCACCTGTACATGCTCTAGGTAGGGAGCTTATTCCTTCTATTTTTCATTGGCCATTTCAGTGCTGGGCCTTTGACCTTATTGGTCAGATTCATCCCAACTCATCAAGTGGACACAAATTCATCATCACTACTACTGACTACTTTACTAAATGGGTAGAAGCTGTTCCACTTTCTGTTGCCTCAGGCAAGATAGTTTCTCTATTTATTTTAAACCATATCATCTATCAGTATGGAGTGCCTTCTGAGATAACCACTAACAATGGAGGTTAGTTCAAGAATAAGGACCTAAAAAAACTCTACAAACAATTCAAGATAAAACAACATTTTTCCTCCATTTACTTCCCGCAAGGAAACGGACAAGCAGAGGCTTCAAATAAAACCAATATAAAAATTCTCCATAAAACAGTTCACAAGAATGGTAGAGATTGGCATCTACAGATAAATCTAGCTTTTTGGGCCTATAGAATGAGTATTCATACTCCAATCGGGCTACTCCTTTTTCCCTTACTTATGGTGTTGAAGCAGTGTTACCTTTAGAGGTTGAGATTCATTCACTTCTAGTCTCTCTCAAAGGTCTAGTTACAGATGAAGACTACCGCGCCATGAGATTCCAAGAGCTAGAACTTCTAGATGAGAAACAAAAAGTGTCATTTGACCACATGAGAGTTTACCAAAGGCATATGTCCAAAGCATTCAACAAGAAGGTTCACCCTAGAGAATTCCAAGTGGGAGACCTTGTCCTCCAAGAAAATCCTAAAAACCAACAACATAGAGAGCAAAAGGGCAAGTTTGAACCTCATTGGCTTGGACCATACATCATTACTATAGTTTTTGGAATAGGTGCTTATTTACTATCTGATCCAGAGGGAGAATCTCTCCCTAAGCCTATCAATGTTTTTCACCTGAAGAAGTTCTATCCATGATGCCTATTCTATCTGGGGGCATCCTTTCTACATATTTATTGATCCTTAAAAATTCCAAAAACATTCATATATGATGCTGAAAAAATCATAAAAAGCATATAAAGTCCTGAAAAAAAGAGCATCCTAGTGAAAACCTACTAATAGGCACTTTGATGTCTCACCAAAAAAATCAAAAAATTCAAAAAATTCAAAAAAATAGAAAAAGTGCCTTGGTGAAAACCTGGAAACAGGTGCCTTGGTAGAAAAAATACAAAAAAATTGAAAAAATAAAAAATTTGTCAAGTGGTGAAAACCTGGAAATAGGTGCTACTTGAGGCCTTTGCACCCTTGTTTCTTAGCACTCATCCTCGACACTTAGCCTTTCTCCATCATGCCTTGACCTTGTTTCCTTGGTTTGGAATTGGTTTTTGTCTTTGTCTAGGGGGAATAACTGTGTTAGCATTGGTCTTTTAGATGTGTCAGTCTTTAGGACACCTCGCAAATGGTGTTTTTCAACACTACCCCAATTATGTTTTTCAACACTATCCTAGCATCAAGTGTTTCTCAACACTTATCATATATCCTACCCACAGTCTAGAATGATGCGATATTTCTCACTAGCAGATGCGATACTCAAAGTTTGACTCTATGACCTACACATACAGACTTAAACATTTTGACTTGTTGAGACTTGTTTGGCTTTATTTCTTTGTGTGTTGTCTATGATGATTTCTTCGATGAGTGTTCTCTCCCTAAATTTTTTTGATGATGCCGAGCTAGAAAATTGGGGGCATGAGGACATGTTTATTACTTTTTCTTCTTGTGGGTATATTTTGTTGGTCCTACCTATCATTAGCATCTATGCTTGTTCCACTTGACATTTGGGGTCTACAATGTATTATCCTTGACTATTTTTGCAAGTGCATTCTTATAGTCATCTTGACTTTCCTTATGTCTTGATGCAAGCATAATCCTTCTATACCAAACTTAGGAAAACTCACCACACTAGTCACCTTGACTTACACATCTTTGATGCTTAGGGGGGATTCTCACATTTCTATCTGATATAGATCATATTCAAATTCACATAGGTATACTAGTGAGTATTGTATGATCTTGTGATGCTACCAATAATGCTTGATGATGAATATTAGAGTCTAATAGCTTTGTGACCTTGCAAGTAAACCACTTTTCATAGTAGCTTTCATTCTTAGGTTCATGTTAGCTTAGTTTTGTATCTTGCATATGGAGAGAACTCTCCTTTCATCTTTTGTGGAGTTTTCAGTCAATTGCGCTCATCCTTCACTCTTTCTCGATCATGTCTTTCACTCCTTGTCTTTCACATCACATCTTTTTCCTATCATCACAAGGGGTTAATCTTATCATCATATCTATACCCTAAAGAGATCATTTTCAGAAACATGAGTCTATATCCTAACATGAGAACTAAACATACATCTATGAGAGAGATTATCATGAGCATATATAAGCATACATCATACATTTGAGAAATATAACAAGACAATAAAACTAAAACATCCATAGCAAGTGGGACAAATACACAAGATATATTGTAAATCCAGTAACTCTCATATAGTCATGAATGTCATGATACAAAGTACAATGAGGGATCCAAAAAATTGGTACCGTCCCAAGATATGTCTAAAAACATCTAGTCTTAATCCTAAGTCTGACTCTCTCCATCATGTGGTGGTGGTGGAGGTGGTGCTGCCACTTTGTTCGATACCATGTCAGACCTACCTACCCTTTCTGAGTAGAGTGGCACCCTCTATCCCTCAGGCATGGCCTAGATGTATAAACCATGATAATAAGTCACTCGTGCTACCTCTCTCCTGAGCTTTGTAGTGTTAGCCTGTGCTGCTCTATCCTGCCTATCTATCTCGGCTCGTGCATCTCCTAGTTGTTGATCTCACATGGAAATCATGATCTTGAGCTACTGGATCTTAGTCTCCAAAACTTGCACTCTAGCTCTCAGATCGTCCCCTCCCCCTATAGGCTGGTCCTCCCCCGCATCCACCCATCGGTGAACTGGTCTCACCTCATCCTCTGGGGTCACTGATCTATGTCTCTATGACCATCTCTGGCCACCTGATC
This sequence comes from Chamaecyparis obtusa, assembly GCA_027943335.1. Classification (NCBI taxonomy): domain Eukaryota; kingdom Viridiplantae; phylum Streptophyta; class Pinopsida; order Cupressales; family Cupressaceae; genus Chamaecyparis; species Chamaecyparis obtusa. The sequence continues at coordinate 110,782 of BSBK01008730.1, read as the reverse complement.
TAGAGCTCTACACTCTCTCTCCTCTCCCCCCTCCTCCATCTCCCCCATCATCATCATCCTTGTCTCCACCCTCTGCATGTGGGTCTACATTTGGCACAATAAACCTTAGGAATGGGTGTCTCTATCACTCTACCCTATATGCTGCATCAACTCTTGAATCTACCATATCTAGTAGATAATCCCAAGGCTCCCTACATAGACCTACAGTGTCCTATACTACCTACTAGTAGTCCAGCATTGGTATCCATCCCTATCCCTCCTCATCCCTAACCTGGGCATATGTGGTGGTCTTTGTGGACACCCTCTTCTATCACCCAAACTATCTCCAAACCTGAGTGATCATGAACCTCTCCACTATCTCAGAGTGCCACCCTACTAATGGTCAGCTACATAGCATGTATCCTAGCTCCCGCTCTCAATCACTCCATAGCTCACAAGACCTGTATAGTCTCCACTCGAACAATGCGAGCTTGTCCAGTAGTCTTCGATAATATGTCAAATCCCCACTATGAGGCTGCCTAACAAAACCTATATATCTGTAGATATAGGGGCATCTCCACTACCTTGGCTATACATGTGGTCATACTACAACAATGTTCTCCCATGCCCATATCTGAGAAATAATGGCTCCACATGCCCATGTCCTGCTATCTCTATATACTATCTCATGGAGCTCATGGTACACATTGGCTAGGATAGCTAGGACCCATGCCATCTGTCGTGGATATGCAACCAAATTTTCCACCAATCTACGCAAGCCAAGTGGAAAACCCTTCTGATTCCTATTAGTAATAAGGGCCTATAGAACTATAGAACATACAATTTATGGTACTGGGTAGTCACAACTGAACTCCTCCATCAGCCGGTCCCAGCTAAGGTGTCTATCAATAAAGGTGACATCCTGGAAAAGGTCCTGGATGGCTTCTCACCTCTCGGTCAGATCTTGATCATAATATACCTATGCCAACATAAAATCATGTCAGTTTTCATCATATGGAAACATTATACTTCAAATTTCATCTCTAAACATGATTATACTTATAGTATCACCATAGCTCGGTACTCAAAGAATCTGATAGAGATCCTCCAAAGTGATAGATGCCTCTCTGGTTGGCAAGTGAAAGGTATTGTGCTCATTGTGCCACCTCTTAGCCAAAGCAATTAGTAGCCCATGGTTTGCCCAAATATGGGGCATCTATAGAAAATATCTGAATCCCATACAAATCAAGTCATCTCATCCAGGAGTATCAAGATCTCTGATGCAGCATAACCCAGTCACTCTTGGCACTCTGATTAGTACTACTGGAAAAGCCTCCTGCAAGCCATAACCCCAAACCATATGTCAGAACATATCATGATGGATGATTAAAATCAGTACAAAGAAACTTAAATGCAAAAATTGTCTAGACCCATGTCATATTGTTCAAATTTAAACATGTGATATTTCTTATTAACTAGTGTGACACTACTTTTTGGGAAAGTATCATGTGATACTTTCTTCAATAGTAGTGCAATATTCTTTGTCTATATGATAATTCACTCAATATCGCATGATGTTTCATCCCCTATCATATGATACTAGATTGAACACTCGAGCGATACTTTTTGGATCCATGACCTATTGCACGACATAGCATATCAAAGAGTGTGATACTTTACAACTATCGTATGATATATCATAGGGTTTCAAATTTAAAATATTTAAGAAACATTAAAAATGTGTTTAAATGCAATAAATGCTAATAAATGACTCAAAAAGAGCAAGTTTTTCTGAAAACTTACTGCGACACCATAGTGAGGAGGCCAGTTGTGCAATCAACCGCACTCAAATCGATGATGGTGAACTGGAATCACTACTTGCTGGGCCGTCCATTTTCTCTCTCTAAGCTCTCAAGGTTCTTGAAATCACAAAAGACAAATGAATTTGAAAATGACCTTTTTTACCCCTATATATAACATTTTGACTTTTTGACCTAATTTTCAAAACATCTCAAAATTGTGTGAAAATTACATGCCTAGCTAATTTTGACATCCTGGATCCATTTTGGACTCAAAATTGAAATTTGAGTTCATCTTGATAGTCAAAAATGCATTTTAAATTTTCCCTTCTTCTACGTAGTTGGCTGACCATTTAAGGCTTGATCCTTCAATCTTTGTTGGGGCATCTTCATGTCTTCACCCCCATCTTGTTCAAACCTTTTAGTCTTCCATTCATCCCCTTCTCTTCATCTCTATGAGGTTTGAATTCATCTTTTATATTTCTTAGTCCAACCTAGTCAAACTCGGGCATATCTTCACTGCTTGATGGTTATCCTGTCATCTTTCATCTTCGATTATGATTTCTAGTGACTTTATCAACTTTATCACTTTGTTGTTCTCCTCGACCTGATTTCAATTTTGATTTTAAGGGGGTAGTACCTATCAAAATTCAAACCTTGATTCATCTTTATCAATCAAACCTTGAGATTCTTATCTCCTATTTGAAACTTGACAATCTCCTATTTATAGTGGTGTTGGCCTTGTCTTTTTCAATCAACTTACCTTTGTCCTGATATGTTCCCATCCGTCGAACACATGTCTAGATTATTTTGTGATCCCAAATTGATCTCACACTTCAACTTTAATCTTTGACACCATGTAATCCCAAATCGATCTCACATTAGTCAAAGAGGGGCAAATGTATGCACCCTAAAATGGTTTCCTAGACTTTGGGCCCCATTCTTGCAATTTATCAAATCCCTGAATCAATATTTTCAAAAATCAATTTCCTTGATCAAATCCTATTCTATCATTTGTTCGATTATTTTCTATGGGCTAAGCATTTTCTCCTAAGTCTTTATTTATTTAAAAGGAATTCCCTCCCCTTTTATTAAATAAAAACCCCCCACTTTTCCTCTTATCCTAAGTTGCACAAATAAAGCATTATTCTTATTTTATAAAAAGAAGAAGAGGCCTTTTTGTCTCACAACAGACACAAAAGTCAACTCTTATTTTCTCATTAGGGGAAACTTGTGCACATGGATTGATCCCACTTTCAAACTCCACCCTTGATTAACTCTTTTTCCTCTTAATCTCCATGGTCCATTCCTTTTCAATTCCTTTAAAAGGAGAGCTCTCTTCTCATTTTAGGATCCCCAATTTTTAATATTAATCTTATGCTGCAGGATTTCTTGGAGACTTTGGAGCTTTTGGAGATCATCTTGCATTATAGCTTTCATTATTGCATCATAGCTTCATGTTTATGCTTTCTTAGCTTAATTTCTTTTAGGCTATAGATTAGCTCACTTTGTTTAATTAACAAGGCTTGTAACACTTTTACTTTCATTTCCATAGCTTAGCTTGCATCTTGATTTCTAGCATAGCATTACATTGCATTATCATCTTGATTCTTGATGATATTGGCATTCTTTCCCTTGTCTCATTGAATCTCCTAGTGTGTGGTTTACTAGCAAGGTTATAGGCTTAATAGCTCTAGCTATGAACATTCTTAATATCTTTTTGACTCCATTCCTAGGGAGCTCTAGGTTGCTTTCTCAAAGTTTCCCATTCATGGATTCCCTTGGAAGTAATGACTTAGAAAAGTGCACATCTTAGTGTGTATAGGATAAACTTGATATTCTACATAAAACTAATGAAAACTACCAGGAAAATCCATGAAATGAAGGAAAGATGATGAAGGTGGATTTTCACAGAGTATACTTGATTGAGGACTTGAGATAATTATGTCACTCTTTTGAGTATGATTTTTAGTCTTCCTCAATCTAAATAATTGGAAAGATGGATGGTGCTCTTCATCAAGACCATCAGGAAGAGACAAAGGAGGATTGACTAGGGGAAAATTATAATTGATAATTTGGATCATCAGTTGTAGACAGTAAAAAATAATCCAAAATTTAATAGCACTTATTACATTGTATATCTTATGTAAGCTTGTATAGACTACCCACACTTGTACAATAATGGATCACCATTTTATCTTATGGCCTACCCATACAAGGTCTATCCTTAGTTTGTGTGAAGGAAAAATCTACCACCAAGAAGCCCTAAGTTCATGATTATAAATAATTCTTTTGTGTCTGCAATCATCTATTATATGGAAAGGGATTTTACTAAAAAGATGTTCGAGGAGGTTTCAACTACAATCAAGTTTAGGTTGTAAGTTATTTCATCCAATTTTGAGCCTTCACTTACCTCAGCATAGTCATTTGAACCCTTTAACCCAAGAAAAATCATTAGAACCCCTTAGATAAATTATCCTAATAGAAATTTGTCAGCAATTATTAGATACCCATAGAATAATAATGAGAAAAGAAAATTTGTGCTTCATATTACCCATCTCCATCGGAGCATACTTAGTCTAAAATATCAAGGACATGAAGATGGTTCTTTTGGAACTGGGTGAGTTCCCTCTTGATAAGTTGGAGATAAAGAGGGGAGCATTTTACCTAATATGAACTTTTATCCAAGTAATAGGTTCTCATTTTAACCACCATCCCCATTTACAAGATCTTTAGGAAAATTGTGTATTTGATTACAAGGTCAAAATTAGGGATTACTGCAAGATGGATGTGGACCCTAGAAAATATTCCCTTGATTCTCATATTCCAAATAAGGAATGGGATAAGTATTAAAATAAATATATTCTACAGTTATATATTAAAGATAAGGTGTATTCTCAATAAATTTTGAATGTAGAGATTAATGGTTCCCTAGAATTAAAGGATACTGAACACTTGGATAGGCATGTAGTTCAATGCACAATAAATTAAATACAAAGACCATATTATATGGAACCAGTGCCTGCAAAAATAGAACCAGCATAAGGAAAGTGTAACTATTAGTGAGGTACATGCTAAGAATCCTAAGGGAAATGAATCTGAGGAGAAGGAACAAGAACAAGTAGAGGACCAATCTATAGAATAGTAAGTAGAAGAACCTATTTCTGAACCCTCTTCAAAATATAGAGAGAATACCCCATAAGAAGAATAAGAAGAGGAAGATAAAGAATGGTACAAAAGAGAAGAGGGTGCATAAACATTCCAATTAGAACCTTACAAACGTCTTTCTATGAGAACTAAGATTGGTAAGGCCATTCAATCCCAAAAAGGAAAGTACATAGAGTTGGATGCTCCAAATTTTTCACAGCTTGGACAAGTATTCCAAATAGGGTAGTCTACTAAAAACTCCCAAAGAATATCATATGTGACTAAAGATGGGAGAGGGTATTGTAAAGAACAATTTGTTATCTCACCCTTAGATAAGGTTGTAGAAGATGTGATTTTAGAATATTATTGGATAGAAGAGGTAGACCTCAAGGTGCCAATACATGTAGGGAGAAAGGCCTTGGTGGAATTGTGTGTAACATCATTACTCAAACATGTGCACTAGGATGAGACATAAATAAAGAATCTCTAGGAGCATACTAAATTATTGAAAGATAATATCCAAAACTTGGTGGGTCCTATTGACCCAAATAATTCACACATGATACTAAAGGCATCTTTTGAAAAGAGAGAAGCCCTTACACAAACTAAACATTATTAAAATCCTCCATGGACATGAAGCAATAGTTGAAGGATCTTGGTAGAGAGACTATTCAAATTATTTTGAATCTTTTTTGTACAATCACCAAATAGGTCACCACCCTCATCTTTATAATTTTAGAAGGGAATTGGAAATATTGAAAGGAATGTGGAAATATATAAGGGAAGATTTTTATTAACATCAAGTATATTAGGGTGTAAGAGACTACAAATTTTCTTGAATCAGTGATAATCAAGGATGATGAAATTTATAAATTGGACAACCGAATGAGAGAAATCAAGCTTACTGTTAAATAATATAATAGAAAGTATGAGATGATCAAAGATAACAAAGAAGAGGTGATACCATGGGTAAAATGTAGAAGGATTCATGGATTCTCTTGACTACAAATTGTACCAAGATGAAGACAAGGAAAAATCTACTCCATCAACAACATTATCCAATAGTTCCAAGGAATCCTTGCTAGAAGAAATGTAAAACAAGATGTTGAGTCGATATATGTGGATAAGGAAATCAAAAGAGATATAATGAGGGACATTAATAAAATTTGGACATGAACCTAATTGAAAATCAACTTGAAAAATCAACAAACTTGCCTTGAATTTATGAAGCTTCTAGATTTTGGTCAAGCATATGCTTCCATTGATAAATTTCACCAAAATTTTATAGAAGTATTGTAGAAGTGTTAATTTTATTTTTTAATTCATTATTCTTTTAAGATTCCTTCATTCTTTCATTCATTCTAGTCATGATCTAGAAAAGAGAAAATGAAAAGAGTGAAAAAAATGCCAAATCTTATTTTCGAATGTAGAGACAAATTTTCAAAGTCTGACCTTCACTTGGGTGGCAGTTATGTTGGAATGGAGAGATAGGGTACTAAGAAGGGAGGGGTGAATTAGTGCCCACAAAAAATTTACCACTCAAAATCTTTATCAACAAATAATAGTAACCCCAACTATGTATTGTATCCATTGTATACATCATTCATTCAATTAACTTGTAAAAGTAAACATCATGAAATCAACAATAAATCAATCACATGACACCAACATTTTTATAACAACGAAACCCTTGTTAGAAGGTAAAAAATGTGGTGGGGATGACACCCACAAATATTTACTACTGTAGATAATAAATTATGCCAGTTAAGGATACAAGTTGTGATCATTTCTAGTGATCTTACCCTATTAGGAGTAATAATTTAGATCAGCTAGATCTACCTAGTTATAAGATTTCAACAACACTACTTGAGTGTGTACTCAGTTAAGAGATTTACATAAATATTGTTAGGTCTACTCTGTTAAGAGATTTTACCAAAATCTATTACAATGATTAGAGAATAATAGGACGTATCTGCATTTGATAACTCAACCTTGTCTGATACAGATCAATGTACTATAAGATAGATATCACCTTTGTGTGTAGATCTTGTCTCTAAATTGCTCAATAGCCTTGTCTAATTCTACTTAATCTGGATATCTCTAAATTCTTCTCTCTCTATCTAATAACTGATATCTTAAAGTTGGCTTCTATTTTTTAAGATTCTCCTTTGCTTGTTCTCTTCCTTGTCAAGCTTATGTCAAAATGACATGAAATAAAAATATATAGCATACTGCTTTTGTCTCTTAACAAAATTAGGTTAAACCATCTTAGAAAAAACCCTAAGATCTACGGTGTACAAAACTAACCTAGATCCAACAATTACATAGAGAACATCATCATAATTAATGATTGAATCAATAATAAATGATCCTTGATCTTGGTAAAACATTTTAGGATTCTTGTGTAATCATCTACATAGATAAATGTGCCAAAACTGATTACTATGCCATTTTTTGTATTCCTTAGTAAACACTGTAAGTACTACTTGGTAGTTATATTGGTGCTCGGTATCTAGTCTGCTTGGTGTTCACTGACGCTCGGTATTAGTGTACACTGATGCTCAGTAAAACTACTTGATGCTTAGTTTGAAATAACATCTTTTGTTCTCAGTTTTGACTTGAGATGACTTGGTGTATAGGTTTATGTAGTGAACCGACTAACATGTTTGGCTTGAAGTACTTTCTTTTACTGACTATATAGCACAGGTAACTGACTGATTAACTTTGATACTAACGAAAATCTTTAATGATCAAATATAGATAACAATCTCCCCCTTTGGCATTAGTATCAATCACCTCAATAATTGATGCATCTTTCTCTTTAGTCTTCTTTTCCAAATCACCATCATCAATGTGGATGCCTTTTCCTTTTGATCTCTATCTCTTCTTAGACAAGTTTAGAAATTCTTCCTTTTCTTCTTGTTCTCGAGTTTCTACTATGGATGTCTAGATGAGCTGACTAGACTCATTTATGTATCCTAGATTTTTATCTAATATCTGCATAGCCCGGTTCTTTACTTTGAATCTCTTAGAGTAAGTCATCATGTATTCATCTATTTCACCAATAGTAAAATTAGGAATTGCCAGCACTAGGGATTGTTCCCTCATGTTATTTTCTGTGTCCAAGGCATAGGACCATTTCTAATTTATTCTCTCCTCTAATGCCTTAGGTAGCTACTTAGGAAACTCCAATGGTACTCGTTTGAAGCATATCATCATCTAGATTATTGTGTCCTCTATTTTATTTTGATCCTTAGTAGACTTGCTATCAAAGTGGCTAAGCTCTAGATCTATGAGTTCTCCATGTTCAATTATATATTCAACAACCTCATCAATTGTTATGTCTTTTTTTCTAACCACCTTGAACTATTCTATATCATTTTTTCATCTCCAAGGTCTTCCTTTCCTCTTATCATCTCCTTCTTTTCCTCTATGCTTCAGCTATGACCTTGGTTCCTCTTTTTGTGTATGTCTTGGTTAGTGAAGCATCTTTTGGCTTTGAAATCTTCACAACTCCTTTTTTCAAAGGTGGTGACATTGCAGTGGTTGACTTTTTTTTTGCTCCAGACTGCACTAGCAACTATTTCATCTTTGGAGTTGGAGAGGGGGAAACCGATGTTGATTCATTTCCATTGTCAGACTCTATTTCCTCACTATCATGGAGTTTGTTAGTTAACAATACCTGACCTTCAGTTGTAGTTCTAACTGGTGACTTTTTAGATGAGTAGGAACCATCTCCAAATTTATCAACAAATGTTTTCATCATCTTTCTTGACTTTTTAGTTATTTTACCGATGACAAGACCTATTTTTATTCTAGTCTTAGCTTTTTCATAGGTTCCAAACCTTTTTGCATTTTTGTCCTCCAGTGTACCTACCAGAGCCTTGATTGATTTCAAAGAAAAATCAATATCAATTTTATATCCCATGGGTGATAACCATTTTATTCTAGGCTCCACAACCTTTATCAAGGTGTGATTGGTGTCCACAAGAAAATATATGTCCATTTCATATTCCTCAACTAATAAACTAGGAATCTTGCTCCTAAGATTCATCTTTATCTTGAATTGCTCAAAGTAATCACCTAAAACTTTATTCAAATTATCTCCCAAAACACTAATCATATCATAAATTTGTACAATGACTAGCTTGTCGATAGACCAATTTACTTTACTAATAGAGGGGAAAAATTGTTGAATGTAAAAAAATAAGCACACTAGAAATGATTCGAACTTACAAGTGTTTGACTTTACCGACTGAATAGTCTTCATATTTTATTTTGTCTTCTTCAAAAGTAGCTTGACAAGGTCCAACTTGTGATTCTTCTTTACCATTTTATATGCCATGTCCACAGCACTACAAGGAACACTATTCAGTCTATTCAACTGATAGATCGTTTAGTCAATAGCATGGGCAGAAAATTTAACTTCTTGATACTTAATCATAGCAATCTTCAATGCTCACCCATCCCATGTTGCACCTATATTCTTCTCAATTTCAACCCTTGAAGCACTGCAAAATTCCTTAGCTTTATCTATTGTTGGATAGCCGGTGATTTTGTGGATCATTTGTTTTGTTATCTTGATCGATCCATCTAACCAAAATATCGCTTCATGATAACTACTGAGTACAACCCTAATCCAATTGGTTTTAAAGATATTCAATTTAGGGCATAGGTGAGACCAATCTTCTTGTGTTCTTCTTTTAGTTTCCCATCTACACCACAAATTTATTGATATGCAACAAAAGTCTTGAAATCTAGGTGGGATGCTTGAGAAATCTCCCACTGAATCTATTTTTGATGCAACTTCTAGATGAAGTTTATGTTGGAAACTAAAATTGAAACAATTGTTGTATTGTCATTGATGTCAAACCTTAATTAGTAAGACTGTTGCTACTTAGGAAAGTACTATATCTATTGAATTGTTGAGGAAGAGTGGGGAAAGGTTGGTAACAATAGCACCTAAGGAAAGGTTGAGTTATCTTGGTACTACAAAGTGTACTTGACTATGTTTCACAATGATGAGATAATGTATTGTTTATCTTAGTAAAAGTTGAAGACTAAAATGGTAGGCTTAACCAAGCAAAAATGAAGAAATCATGTTTAAGCTGAGTTATGACAGAGTCGACCGACTTAGTGGATGCCGAGCAAAATCTACTGTCAACCAAGTATCAGTAAATTGTCGAGTATCATTATTTGTGAAGGAAATAGTTTTAGTAGTGATTGATCATTTTACATGGAGATTGAGTGAATGATCATAGTATTGACCGAGCATCAGCAATTTTATATTTGAAGAGAATTCATTTTGGGGATGACATTGTTTGAATTCTTGGATTATGTAAACCGTGTTGAATTTATTTATTGATTGTATGGAACCATTTAATGCTTTGTAAAATATTTTTCTGTAAATCTTTATGAGATTTGAGATGATTCTAGAAAAGGAAATGAAGAACATGAAGCAAGTAGATTCAATGAATTTGACCTAACCCTAAGATCTATGAAGGAGATTAAGCGGCAAAAGAAAAGTTAACCTAATAGAGGAAAGTATTAAGGGAACTGAAGCATGAGGTATGACAATGCATGGGTGAAGGAGATGCTAGAAGAACATTAAGTTTTATTGATTATATAAGCAAAAAGGCTGAAGGAAAAGTGTGGTGATTGCTTGAAGGAAAGTTCTGAGTAGATCAAAGATGGAGATGGCAAAGTTTCAAAGTCAGTAAACTAGCATTTGTATAGAGAATTGGATCTGATATTTGCAAAGTGAGTTGTATGTTTTTTAGATCAATACCACTGCTACTTTCTAACCATTGTAACAGTCAAAATCCTTTTAACAGAGCTTGACCTAATAGTCATATTTTAAATCCTTTGAACAAAGTTGCATTCTAATGGACTGTATGTAAGTCCTTTAACCAGGCTCACTTTTAATAGGGTGATTGAAATCCTTTTACCAGGTCACACTTGACAGTGTGTATTGTAACCTTTAATATGGTTGGCTTCTAACTGAGCTCACTTCAGAAGAGTGAAAATAATAGTAGCATGTTACAAAGTGGTTTCTCCCATATTGGGTTTCCACTATAAATCCTATTGTCATACTTGTCTGAATGTTTTGGTTTAAACATTGAAGTGTTTTACAAGTTAGTTACAGCAAGGTAGTGGACTGTCGAGTTATATGTTTCTATTATTGAATCAGTGATGACCGAGTTTGTTTTGGTTGCTTGATCTGATTTAAGTAAAAGTTTTTGAAGTTGTTTTATACATTAGGACCTAAGAACAACTGACTCACCCCCCCTCTATATTGTTCTAAATCATATGAACAATTGGTATCAGAGTTGTGTTGCTTATTGGTGCTTATAGAAAGCAAGTTTAAAGGGACTTGAAGCAAATGATCAAGATGTATAAGAAGGAGGTACCGAAGCTGAATAAGGAAAACTTCCCTACATGGAAAAGCTTGATGAAGCTGCATATGGCCAGTATTGGTGATTCTGCAAAGTACTACATTGAGAATAACTATGTCACACCTGTTGCACCTTTGACTACCGAGGAAATGAGAGCTAAGCAAGAACACAACCAGGCAATGCTAGAAATTGCATCTATCCTAAGCTATCCAAAATTTGAAGATGCTAAGGACTGCACAACCGCTAAAGATATGTGGGACACTCTTGCAAGGATCTATGGTGGTGATCAATATGTACTGAAAGCTAAAGCTGAGAGTCTCAGAGGTAAGTTTGATGAAATGAGAATGAATGAAGATGAAAACATTGCACAATATTGTGGTAGAATAAAAGAAGTTGTGAATGCTATTAGAGGAGAAAATGGAATTATTGATGATGAGACCATAATTGGAAAAGTGTTAAGAACTATGTGTCCTATATATGCTATCAAGATCTCATCTATTTAGGAATCTAGATGTAACTCTAGAAATGTGCTTACTTTGGAAGGTTTGATTGGCAAATTGACTGCTTTTGAACTGTCTAATTATGATAACTTCTTTGTTGGTAATATTGGAAATGTTGAATCTACTTTTAAGTCACAATTAGTTTTGAACAAGCCTAAGAAGGAGAAAGAAATATGTAAAAGTGAAAGTGAAAGTGAAAGTGAAGATGACAGTGACCCTTCTAATGAAGATCTAGAAGCTTTTATGGCTAGAAGAATGAGAAGAGGGAAAGGAAAATATATAGGTAAACTCCCTATTATATGTTTTGCATGAAATAAAGTCAGTCATATAGCTGCTAGATGTCCTGACAGGAAGGATAAAGATGAAGAGAGAAATAATAGACACAAAGAAAGAAGAGATGACAAAAGCTACCAAAGGTACAAAGACTACAAAGGAAAAGGTAAGAAATCCTGTTATATTGCTGAAGAAGAGACTAACACTGATAGTGATGATTTTGAAATTGAGGTTGTCTATGTTGCAATGAAAGATGAATATAATGAGGATGAGAAAACTGCATTGATCTCCTATGTGAACAAGAATGATAAATGGATTATTGACAGTGGTTGTTTACATCACATGACTGGTGACAAGAGTAAGATTGAGACCCTACATCATTATAAAGGTAAAAGTGTAACATTTGGTAATGATGCACCATGTCTTGTTAGAGGAAAAGGATTGATTAAACTGACTGATAAAATCTTTCATGAAAATGCTTATTGGGTGGAAGGATTGAATTATAATTTGTTAAGTGTTGCTTAGCTGAACAAGACCAATTACCAAGTGTAATTTCATCATAAGAAAGATAAGATATTTGATGCTACTGGTGAACTGATTGGAAGTGGTGAGCGGACTAGAGGTAATTTGTTCTATCTTGACCTATCTGAAGAAATATGTATGATTGCACAACTTTATGACATTTGGTTATGGCATAAGAGGCTATGTCATGTTAACTTTGATAATTTGGTAGAGATAAGTAAGAAGAAGAAAGTAAGAGGCCTACCTAGATTGAAGAAACCTAAGAATGTGATGCGCAAAGAATGCCAGTTAGGAAAAATGACCAAGTCAAGTTTCAAGACCAAAACCTTTACTTCTAAACACATTTTAGATTTGGTTCATACTAACCTTTGTGGACCCATGGTTGTACAAAGTTATTGTGGTGCTAGATATTGTATCTTGTTTGTTGATGATCATACTAGGATGATGCATGTAATGTTTCTAAAAGAAAAATCTGATGCTTTTCAATTTTTTAAGTGGTATTTGGCTAAGGTTGAGAAGGAGATAGGTAGGAACCTAAAATGTTTTAGATTTGACCGAGGTGGAGAATTTACATCAAATGAATTTAATCTATTTTGCAATGATAGAGGAATCAAAAGATAGATGTCTGCACCTAGGACACCTCCACAGAACAATATAACAGAAAGAAGGAATAGATCTATTTTGGACTATGCTAGGACACTATTGATTGAAAAGAATGTGGCATAGAAATACTGGAAAGAAGCTATAAGTATAGCTATTTACACTCTTAATTAGGTACAAATCAAGAAAGGTACAAATCTAACACCCTATGAATTATGGTATGGACATGCACTGAGTGTTAAATACTTTAGAATCTTTGGAAGCAAGTGTTACATATTGAAAGACAATAGGAATGGAAAATTTGATGCTAAAAGTGATGAAGGCATATTCCTAGGATACTCCACAAAAAGTAAAGCTTATAAGTGTTTGGACTCTAACACTAACAAAATTGTGGAAAGTATGAATGTAAAAATTGATGAGTATGCAAAAAGAAATGAGGCTAATAGTAAAAGAGAACCATAAGATTATAGATCTTTTGTGTACATTGAGGAAATAGATGAGGCAGGTATCAGACCTACACCCGATGTCGAGTCTTGGGTAACCAATGCTGAGTGACAGACAAATGATGTCAAGCGTCAGGAAAACAGTGTCGAGAGAGAACAAGAACATGCCAAGCTACATGATAATGCTGCCAAGGATTAGGAAGAGGTTGTCGAGTATTCAGAAGCTGAATTTGACAATCTTGTTGGGGAACCTGATGAAATAGAAGAGAAAAATGCTAAACCTATTTTGGTAAAAATATGTAAGAAGACATCACAAGCCTGAATAGATAATTGGAGATAAAGATATTGGAGTTCAAACTAGAAGCAAGACCAAGGATCCAACATGCTTACTATGTGAATTTGAACCTAAGACAACTAAAGAGGCATTAGAAAATGAAGACTGGATACAAGTGATGAATGAAGAGATTGACCAGATTGAGAAAAATGAAACCTGGATTTTAGTCCTGACACCTGCAGATAAGAATGTTATTGGAACAAAATGGGTATATCGAAACAAGCTGATTGAGAAAGGTGAAATCACTAGGAACAAAGCTAGACTAGTATGCAAAGGGTATGGACAAGAAGAAGGAATTGATTATGGGGAGACATTTTCCCCTGTAGCTAGATTGGAAGGAGTAAGAACTCTGCTTGTATATACTGCTTATAAAGATTTCAAGGTTTATCAAATGGATGTAAAGTATGCATTTTTAAATGGTATACTGGAAGAAGAAGTTTACATAGAATAGACAGAAGGTTTTATTGATCCAAACAGAAGACATATGGTATGCAAACTGAACAAAGCTTTATATGGATTGAAACAATCTCCCAGAGCATGGTATGAGCGATTGCATAACTATCTGATACAGATTGGATTTTCAAGGACAAATGACACAAGCAACCTGTATATGAAGAATGAAGAAGGAAAAGGTATTTTGTTGGCCAAAGTTTTTGTTGATGACATTATTTTTGGTGGACAAGATGCATTGTGTAAAATTTTTTCACATGAAATGCAAACTAAATTTGAGATGAGTATGTTTGGTGAGATCAAATTCTTTGTTGGTTTACAAGTATATCAGATGAAGAAGGGTATTTTCATTACACAGTCTAAGTATGTTAATGAAATACTGGAAACTTTTGTAATGGAAGATGCTAGACTAGTGGGCACTTCTATGGTTACTGGACAAAACGTGTCTAAGAATGATGATGCTGCAGAAGTTAACCAGACCTTGTATAGATCCATGATTGGAAAATTGTAGTATGTTGTACACAGTAGACCTAATATTGCATTAGCTATTGGGATTGTGGCAAGATTTTTTGCCAATCCTAAGGAAACACACATGATGACTGAAGAGAATTATGAGATATTTGAAGGGAACTGCCGACTATGGGCTATATTATAAGAAGAATGGTAAATTTGAACTGACAATGTATACTGATGTTGATTGGGCAAGAAATGTAGATAACAAAAAGAGTACTAGTGATGGAGCTTTCTTTCTTGGATAGATTTTAGTCTCGAGGACAAGAAAAAAGAAAAATTGCATTTCCCAATCTACTGCTAAAGCCGAGTATGTTGCTACTGTAGTAAATTGTTCAAATTTGATATGGATAAAACAATTGTTGATAGGCATGAAAGAAGAAATCACTGAACCTATTGTTATTTTCTGTGATAACACAAGTCCTATCAATATTTCTAAGAATCCAGTGATGCACACAAAGACAAAGCACATAGAAATCAAGTATCACTATTTGACAGAACTAGTACAAGACAAGGAAGTCTGAATGGAATATGTGAATACAAAAGAACAATTGGCAGACATATTCACTAAAGCCTTACCTAAAGAAGCTCATGAGTACCTAAGAAGTCAATTAGGGATCCTTCCCCTAACTGAGGTTGCTTAGACAAGCTAGGAGCACTGCATCAAATAAGCTACAATAGAATATTTGACACATTGATGCAAAAGAATGTCACACTTTAGGAATATCCTAGAGCTGTGAAGAAGATGAAGTAAAGATAACAAATTAGTCATAAGCAAGATGACAAAGGGAGAAACACTATGCTAAATAGATATATCTACATCTATTGGATGTATGTTTTCGTTGCTGCTTTGGCATTTTTGTCAAATAGGGAGATTGAACTAAAATGATAGTATAACACATGAACTGAAGAGTAGTAATGATGAAATAAAATGGAAGATAAGGATAGAGGGAGAACCAGATACTTTTGATGGTCACAAAAGTGAGATTTACTGATTCTGAATCAAAATGAAGCTAAGGATATTATAAATTTTCTCTGATAGTCAGATAAGTTTTTTTTTGGATTGATTGGTAATCCATGTGTTATTCAGGTAATTTCATATAGTGTTTCCATCAATGCCAAAGAGGGATATTGTTGGAAACTGAAATTGAAACAATTTTTGTATTGTCATTGATGTCAAACCTTAATTGGTAGGACTGTTGCTACTTAGGAAAGTACTATATTTATTGAATTGTTGAGGAAGAGTGGGGCAAGGTTGGTAACAATAGCACCTAACGAAAGGTTGAGTTATCTTGGTACTACAAAGTGTACTTTAATATGTTGCACAATGATGAGATAATGTATTGTTTATCTTAGTAAAAGTTGAAGACTAAACTAGTAGGCTTAACCAAGCAAAAATGAAGAAATCATGTTTAAGCTGAGTTATGACAGAGTTGACCGAGTTAGTGGATGTCAAGCAAAATCTAGTTTCGACCGAGTATCAGTAAATTGCCAAGTATCGGTATTTGTCAAGGAAATAGTTTTAGTAGTGACCAAGCATTTTACATGGAGACCGAGTGAATGATCATAGTATTGACCGAGCATCAACAATTTTATATTTGAAGAGAATTCATTTTGGGGATGACATTGTTTGAATTCTTGGATTATGTAAACCGTGTTGACTTTATTTATTGATTGTATGGAAGCATTTAATGCTTTATAAATTTTTTTATTACAAATCTTTATGACATTTGTGATGATTCTAGAAAAGGAAATGAAGAACATGAAGCAGGTAGATTCAATGAATCTGACCTAACCCTAAGATCTACGAAGGAGATTAAGCGACAAAAGAAAATTTAACCTAACAAAGGAAAGTATTAAGGGAATCGAAGCATGAGGTATGAGAATGCATGGGTGAAGGAGATGCTGGAAGAACAGTAAGTTTTATTGCCTCTATAAGCAAAAAGGCTGAAGGAAAAGTGTGGTGATTGTTTGAAGGAAAGTTCTGAGTAGATCAAAGATGGAGATGGAAAAGTTTCAAAGTGAGTAAACCAGCATTTGTATATGGAATCAGATCTGATATTTGCAAAGTGAGTTGTATGTTTTTCAGATCAATACTACTGCTACTTTCTAACCAATGTAACAGTCAAAATCCTTTTAACAAAGGTTGACCTGACGGTCATATGTTAAATCCTTTGAACAAGGTTGCATTCTAATGGAGTGTATGTAAGTCCTTTAACCAGGCTCACTTTTAAAAGGGTGATTGAAATCCTTTTACTAGGTCAGACTTGATAGTGTGTATTGTAACCTTTGACAAGGTTGGCTTTTAACCGAGCTCACTTCAGAAGAGTGAAAATAATAGTAGCATGTCACAAAGTGGGTTTTCCCTTATTGGGTTTCCACTATAAATCCTATTGTCATACTTGTGTGAATTTTTTGGTTTAAACATTTAAGTGTTTTACAAGTTAGTTATAGCAAGGTAGTGGACTGCTGAGTTATATGTTTCGATTATTGAATCAATGGTGACCAAGTTTATTTTGGTTGCTTGATCTGATTTAAGTAAAAGTTTTTGAAGTTTTCTTTATACATCAGGACCTGACAACAACTGATTCACCCCCCCTCTCTATTACTCTAAATCATATTAATAGTTTATAGTGGGCTTCATAAAAATTAGCTGATACAATAAGGTTTAGTTCCTCTTCTACAACCTTTGATTGGGATGCCTTTGATTCCATTTTAACTAGTGTAGGTTTTCAGAAAATATGTTGAATGTTCTTGATAGAAGTCTTACTTACTTGGAATAGATGAAGAACATGCTCAGTATGATCTGTAACTATCTTGAATGCTCCTAAAAAATTTCAGCTTGAATTTGCTCTGTGAAATCATCACTCTTCAAAATATTTTTGTGAAGAATGAACTAATTCTGCTATTTATTTATAGCCTTTTTTGAATTCCTACTCAAAAATTTTATCATTAATGCTTGACCTACTGCCAATACACTAACAATTGTTAGCTCAATGATTACCACAAAACATTAGCAACTTGATTAACACATAATTTTCACTCGGTTGATACCATCACTTGGTTAACCTTGGATAATAGTTACCGACAGGTAACTCTCTGCTCAGTCTTGCATATACTGACTATATGACTTTGTTAGCTCAAAATTTATAAACCACAATGCATCTTTATTTACATAGATTTGGTGTGTGCCTATCAAATATAAGGATCTGTATGAAAAATAAGATCATTTTTGGAATATCAGTCCCATTCATACCTATTTGGCCTTAGGTGGAAGTACTGATGTCACCCAATCCATTGGATGAGGTTTAACTGACTGCATTGCTTAACTCAACATTCTCATTTGATGTCTTCATCCACATAGTATTTCAGATCCGCATGATATCTGCAATAGTGTTTCCACTCTCAAATACATGTCCTTCTAGTGCTTGGTCTCTGTAATCCTTGCTTAGGTGACTGACTTTATGAAAGTATAAACATGCCATACCAGTTCTTGTCTAGCTTTGTGACATTATAGGCCATCTCTTCCTCATACAATTCACTCCAATATGTCCATACCTCCCACATACTATGCAGTTGACCCATGTGTTGTAATCCCAAGTGTATGCACTGCCTTGTCTCTTTGGTTGATAAGGCCTATTCTTTTTCTTTAGTGTCTAGATTTGCTTCATCTTTCCCTTACACTCTTCTAAAATGTGTCCATGTTTTTTGTAAGTTCAACACAATTTCTCCATGGTAGGATTATTAGAAGTCTTATTCAGTTTAGCTCTACACTCATAAGCTTGATTTCCAAATTTATCACAATAATAGAAATAACCATTAAATTTAGGATTGACTTGAGGATTACCCTTTAGTGTTTAAAGCATTCAATAAGAGATCTGAGCTCTAATACTAATTATTGGAATGGAGAGATAGCGTACTAAGAGGGAAGGGGTAAATCAGTGCCCACAAGAACTTTACCACTCAAAATCTTTATCGACAAACAATAGTAACCTCAACTATGTACCGTATCCATTATATGGATCATTCATTTAGTTAACTTGTAAAAGTAAACAAGATGAAATCAATAATAAATCAATCACATGACACTAATATTTTGGTAATGCAGAAACCCTTGTTAGAAGGTAAAAACTATTGTGGGGATGACACCCATAAATATTTACTAATGTAGATAATAAAGTATGTCGGTTAAGGCTACAAGTTGTGATCACTTCTAGTGATCTTACCCTATTAGGAATAACAATTTAGATCAGCTAGATCTACCTAGTTATAGGATTTCAACAACACTACTTGAGTGTGTACCTGGTTAAGAGATTTACATAAATACTATTAGGTCTACTCTGTTAAGAGATTTTACCAAACTTTTTTACAATGATTAGAAAATAATAGGATGTATCTACAATTGACAACTTAACCATGTCTGATACATATCAATGTAGTACAATATAGATATCACCTTTGTGTTTGTAGATCTTGTCTATGAACTTCTCAGTAGCCTTGTCTAATTTTGCTTAATCTAGATATCTCTGAATTATGCTCTCTATCTAATAACTGATATCTTAAAGTCATCTTTTTCTTTTTCAGATTATCCTTCACTTGTTCTCTTCCTTGTCAAGCTTATGTCAAAATGACATGAAATACAAATATATAGCATACTGCTTTTGTCTCTTAACAAAATTAGGTTAAACTATCTTAGGAAAAACCCTAAGATCTATGGTGTACAAAAACTAACCTAGATCCAACAATTACATAGAGATCATCATCATAATTAATGATTGAATCTACAATAAATTATTGTCAATCTTGGCAAAATGTTTTATGATTTTGTTGTAACCATCTGCATAGATAAATGTACAAAAATGATTACTATGTCATTTTATGTATTCCTTAGTAAACATTGTAAGTACTGCTTGGTAGTTATACTACTGCTCGGTGTCCATTCTTCTCGGTGTTTACTGACTCTTGGTATCAGTGTACACTGATGCTTGGTAAAATTGCTCAGTGCTTATTTTGAACTAACATCTTTTTTTCTTGGTATTCACTTGAGATGACTCAGTGTATGGGTTTATGTAGTTAACCGACTAACATGTTTGGCTTGAAGTACTTTCTTTTACCGACTATATAGCATAGGTAACTGATTGATTAACTTTGATACTAATGACAATCTTTAATGCTCAAATAGAGATAACAAGTTATTGGTGTCTACACCTTTATTTCATTGTCTAAATACATCTACAATAGTTATTTGATGCATTTTTATGCATTAAAAGGCTCAATAAATGTAATGGGAGGCATCCAGAACCAAACAATAGTTAAACTCCACTTTAATTCAAAATTTTAAAGAGCACATTTAATATTAAAAAATGCATATCTTTTGGATTTTATAAATTATAATTTGATGTTGATTGTGACTGCATCTATGAAGGATGTACAAGATTCATAGGAGGCATTTCTAGACCATGTACAGGCAGTGAATTCAGAGGATGTGTAGGTGGCAAGCACCAGACTCCCCCAGTCCTCTCCTAAAAAAATCTGTTGGGGTGATATCCCATATGATGTGGAAGACTTGGCTCACCTGGAATATTTGAATCATATCCCTCAATGGGTCTTAGTGAAGGGGAAATGGAGAGATTGTGCGATAAATTCTCTATAGGCTAGGGCTTTAGTCTTTGAAGGAATTCTTGGGCCTCATCCCACACAGCTTAACCCTCATAGGCCATTTGGAGGCATTCTTGGTCCTCATCTCCCTTTCAAACCTAGACCAAATAAAACTCCTTTCTAGCCTAGGAAGTACTTCAATAGGTGAAAGAAGCCTTTCATTCATCAACCCCCTTTCAATAACTATCATGATTCATAACCTTCTTCCCCCATTCCCATGGACAAGGATGTCCCCATTCCCTATTTTGCAAACTAGTCTTTTGTGTCCTCCCCAAATTGTAACCCAATTCTCAAACCCTCTTTCCTTTCTTTCCCTAATAATATACCTATTTGACACCCCTTCCAAACTCCCTTCAAGACAAAATCAATTTTCCCAAATCCTAAATCCCCCATGGGTCTTTCTCACAATCAAGAGCAAGATGGCTTGCATAAGAGGGATCTTCACTGGTGTCTGTTAGAGCCTAGGGTTACATTTCCTTTCGACATGCTTAGCACCAAAGTGGAATATCTATGTTTGATGATGTTAATTAGTAATTTGTATGCTTCTATGGATTTTGACTCTTTGATTTCTTGGGTGAGTCATGTTTGGGTGGGTCTTAAAGAATTATTTCTTTACAATAAAGATTCTCTTTATTTTATTGCTATCTTTGAGACCCATAAGCATAAATCAGTTGTTCATAATTTTAAGGGAAGGTTCTATAAGGGAATTGGCATTACCACTTTGGCATGGATTCTCCATTTTGATGTCAATATGCGAGTGACCTTGTTTCATCCATGTTGGTTTTCCCTCCTGAACCTTCCTCTTGAATATAGAGACCCTTCGCTTGTTGAAATCTTGGTAAATAAGATTGGGATCTTTCTCAAGCATGATTTGGTGCCTTTTTCACAACCCCATCTCCTAGTTAGTATTTGTCTTCTTATGAAGCAAATGGATGCATTACCTTCAGAAATTTCAATTCATTCAAAATTTGGGGTTTGGGCACAGCACATTCAATACCTGGATCCCTCTACTATTGACTCTAATGTCGAATCTCTGGGTCATTTTACTTATCACTGTCATTAGTCCTCTATAATTTCTCTTGATATCTATCATAGCTTAGTCACTAATCAACTTTCATGCATGTCTACCTCCTCACACTCCCATTTGGAATTCCCCTCTTTTCCCTTGATTCCGTATAGAGGTAAGGGGAATAAAAGTTCATCTAAGGATCCATTGGCTTTTACTTTTTCTCCTCCCATGTAGGGCTTTCACTCTGGTCTACAACTATCATCGATTCTTTAGGGTTTCCATTCATCCTTTTTGACCCCTATTCTGAAATTGTCTTCTTTTATACATAGTAGCTTCCCTCAGTCATTCTATGTGAATGGTAGTGTTCATTCTCCTCATTCCCTCCCATCTCCAGGCTCCTTTTCTTTGGTTCCCCTTGCATCACCATCCCCTACCTTTTTCAATATGGAGTATGCTGCTTCTTTGGCCCCATCCACACCTCATTTCACTATCCCCCCCTCCTGGGTTGATTTCCCTTTATAGCTCCATTACTCTTTCCCTCTCTTAGATTTTGGTAGAGATCAAAACTTGATCCCTAGCCATCATTATCAACCACTTTGATGTCATCCCTCTACTCCCCATGAATATTGTAGCATCATGCAAAACTTGATCTTTAATAGTCAACCTTTTGTCCTTGTTTCCTACCCCCCTTCTTCCCCCATTTCTGAGAAAGAACTTTAGCTTATGTCTGATAAGATTCTAATCCTGGTGGCATCTCAACTTATTGTTGAGATAGTTGTAGAAGAAGGTGTTATTTTGAGTGATCCTAATAATCATAACTCCCCTCCTGCCTCTAATAAGTTTGATTACTCATAAAGCTTATCTTTAGCCAAGTCAGATAGTTCTCTTATCCCTTTTATCTCTGCCCCTACCAATAAAACACCCAAGAAAAGGGGAAGGAAACCTTTGGGTTTAAAAGTGATAGAAAAAATTGATGCTGGCATTCAATTGATACTATTGGATTCCTTCTCACCCATTATTAGAACCAGGAGAGCATCCCACTCTCTTGGCCCCCAATGAAGATCGTTTCATGGAATATCAGGGGTTTAAATGGCACTAACAAGAGAAGGAGAATAAAAAAATTCATTGATTCTTCTCGAGAAGATATCATTCTCCTTCAGGAGTCCAAGCTCTCTCAGTAGTCATTGTTGCCCAAAATTTCATATATTTCAATTCTAGCCTATGCAACTATCTAAGTCCCTGTTGCAACTTTTTTTCACAAGCGAAGTTGATCCATAAGGTTTCATGCTTTGTGATCTAGACTCCATGTTATTCAATGTTTCACCATGCCCCAGTCTAGATCGCATCACTTAAATCGCAATACCCAGGAAGTTATTCAAGTTTTAATGTTCCAGGAATTATTTGTACGCTATTGTGACTGTGTTCCAGGAAAAAAGGTTCAGTGTCGAAAACCCTCTATGTTTTCTGCCTTTTGGCCTAAAAGCTTAGGATGTTTTTGACTTTCGATCTGAAAGTACTTTGTGTTTTCGATCTTTGGTTTGAAAACCTTCTGTGTTTTTGATCCCTCATGTTTCACACTTCTTCCTCTGGCATCGACATTTCATAAGCGCCCAACTCCGACCAGGTGGGTCCTAGTTCCACATAACCGTTGCTAGTGCGGAAGATCTGATGGTGGTCATAGGTTCACATGGGATCTTTCGACCCTATATGATCATGTGACAACTGTCTGATAAGAATCTCAGTGGGTTGTGGGTCCAATGTGTTATGGTGGTTGTTTCTTAACTATTGGTGGGTCCTCTGGTGGTGAGGTGTCCATTTCTTAGTGGTCGATGAAGTTTTCATGTGGCCTTGTAGATTCAAGATCTATGGTGGTCGCATGTTCACATGGGATCTTCTGATCCCATGTGATCATGTGACCACCGTGAGATCCTTCTAATGCTCCCGAGCGGTATTGTTGTGGGTCTAACCAATGTGTGTTTGGGTTTCGGTTGGTCCATGTGGTTGACAAGTAGAAAATTTGTTGAACCCAGATGTTTTGTGTGGCAAGATGACAGGTTCTAAGAGGCTTGTCGCATGATCGCATGTGGCTTTTGGAGCTCATGTGATCATGTGACCAACATTATTTTAAAGTAGAGTGGGCTCGGGGTTGGTAAGTGGAGTGCAATTGTGCGGTTAGAGGTTTTTCATAGTCACTGAATAGAACTGAGGTTAAGGAAAACATTATGCGACCTGGTGACTAAAGAGATGTGAACCCAAGGTGAAGCTTGGGGTTAGATTTGCAGTCGGATCCCGAGTGTGGTTTATTTCCAGTAGTTTTTTTTTTGGCAGACCCGAGGTATGTTGTGGCAGTGACTAGCAGATATTAAAGGCTTGTTGCATGATCGTATGAGGCTTTTTGAGCTCATGCGATCATGTGACCAGTGTTATTTCAAGGGAGTGTGTTTCTTTTGGTGGGTTTTCTTCTACAGAGGATGTTGCGAAGTGGCGGGGTAGCTCGAAATTGATTTTTGAGGACATTTTTTGGTTGTGAGCATGATGATGGATGATCTGGTCGATGGGGCCATGGATTTTGTAGGGTATAGTGTGGTGTTATTATGCCAATGAAACATTAAAGAGTTGGTGCCATCTATACTTTCAAATTCATTCTTGCGAAGATCAAATTTGGAGTCTTTATGGCTTAGTGGGCTTGCAGGAGGTTGTCAGGTCAAGGTTGCTTGTCTGTAGGTTGTTTGCGGTATAGGGATGGGTACTCAAGGTCATTTATCTGATCGGCCATGATGTTGCAGGAAGATATTCATGATCAGATTTGACTTTAGTTGATCAGTACCCTTGGGATGATTATTTTATTGTTTAATCTGTACCCCTGTGAAAATTTTTGACTCTTGCTTGTGTGTAGTGAGGGATGTATATATTGTTTTTTTTGGATCCTTAGTGCTCAGAGTTTACTATTTGTAAAAGAGTTTTTCTCTTTCTTGGGGAGTTATCCATGGCATTTGTTCTGCCCTCTGGCCTTTTCCTTATCTGTATTTCTATTATTGAATGTAATATAATGGCTTTATTGGAGAAGTTTTGGTGTTCCAAAGCCTTTATTTCTTTCAGCTTATATGTGTACTACTATGTATGATCTGATTTGAGTGATTTTGTGGGTATTCTTTAGCCCCCTGTCATTCTGTCTCATTCCTATGCCCTCTTGCTAAAGAGAACATTTGCTTGCAGTTCATAGGTTGTGTCTTATGTCCATGCCCTCCTGTGAAATACTTATGCATGCCTATTTAGGGACATTGTGTTCTATTAGATCTAAGAGCCTTCATGCTAGTTTGGTCAGTGTATTGTATTCTTTTCATTTCGGTGCATCACCCAGTAGGATAGTTTGCTTTCAGTCATTTCCATTTCATGGATTCCTTCTAACCCTTTCCCCTCAAAAGTTTTACATTTCCTGTTAAGAGAAGACTAAGGTGATAATCCAAGAGGAACCAGCCTAGAACCTGGAGGTTTGATCTTGGTTAGCAAAGGTCCCAAAACCTTGAGATGATTCCCATTTTATAATGATTTATCAAGACCAAGAGAGCTTGAAAGAAAGGCGCAAACTCAGTGTATAACATTTCTGGCATGCCCGGTGGGACCAAGAGGTCATAGTTTTTATAATTCTTGCTGGTTTTGATATGCTTCCAGTAGGTTGCAGACCTTTGAGAGGTCATTATTTTGCATATCTGGCGACTCCAAGTTCACATTCACTAGTTTCAAGTAGATTTAGTACCTAAGATGGATTACCATCCTTCTTTTCATGAGGACAACCCTTCATTTCATGAAGGTTAGCTTTATCAAAGTAGTGATACTTCTGATTTCATGCAAGACTACCTAGTTGTAGCAATGAACCAACATACACCTCACGCTTGCCCCCCACCCACCCAACTTCTAGTATCATGGCAGCACCAGTACAGATACCAGCAGCCTCAAGAGGAGATGGCTTGCATAGAGGAGTATTCTTATCATGCCCAGGTCCAACAACAACAAGCTTTGGCTTGGCAGGATCAAGGTTATAGGAGGTATCTGGCAGAACAATACAAGAGAAATGAGGTCAGGCTTGCTGAAGGGTTGGAGGCCGCGAAGAAGGTTCATCAAGGGGAGCTTGAAGAAAAGAGGAGATATTATGAAGAGGTGTTGGAAACACAAAAAATGCATATGCAAACATAGGAAAAGGAGTAGTTCGATGCTATGATAGAACTGAAAGAAGGTTAGGCAACCCTTACAAGCATTCTCACAGCACTAAGGGAGGTTTACGAGGAAAAGTTAGTGGTGGTCAGTGCTGCTACAGCTGCAAAAGAAGAAGATTTTCAAGGGACATTAGCAGCTTAGAGGGATGCTTATGAAGAATTAGAGGTTCATAAGAATAACTGTGAAAGGGTGGTTCAAGACTAGAAAATTTTAATGGAAGCTATGTTTGATAGGGAAATTGAATTTCACCTTGAGAAAGAACAGGAGTTGGTAGCCCATAAAGAGATTCATGATAAAGAAATACAAAAGCACAAAGCAATAATAGGGCTCTTGATTCTAAAGGGTGCAAATGATAAAGAGACTCATCAGATACAACTTGAGGAAGCTCTTTGTAAAGAAAAGGAGGCAATATCACATTTATCTAATGAATCTTATGATGTTGCCAAGCAGACCATCGAATTGGAGGCTGATTTCTTTGAAGAGCTACCTTGTTTTGTTGAAGATGATAATACTTCTAATGTGCCACTCATCTCAGTTGCTGAAGGACAAAGAGAGGAGTGTTCTCCTAAAGAGAAGCCTGCTGCTAAGAATGTTGACAAGAGAAATGATGTGGAAGAGGAGGCTCCTCTACATGAATTGGTAGTTGAAGATCCTGAAAGTAGTGAAAGGAGCCCCAAGTTCATTCTTTCCAGGGGTTTCCCCTTAAGGTACTTAGCAAGAGTAGAGGCCAGCCATAAAAATCTAGTCATGTTTGTGTCCAAACATGAATATTCAAATGAGGCTGAGGCTGAGGGTGAACTTGCAATTTAGCCAAAGCAAGCTCGACTCACTTATCTACCCCTAGATAATGGAGATAAAAATCTATCAGTGGAGGTGAGTCAATTTGTTTATGTCCTTCAGGAGGTAGTGCAACGGTTCTTCACACAATTGTATGTACTTCCCTCCTTGTTTTCTATCCTCATGCATGAAAAGTATTATACCCTAAGGAGGAGGGGTAGCTATTTCAACACACCAATGAATGGTTTCATTTAACCATGTTTCTATAATTGGTTAGTTTAGGCTAGGTTAACTCCCCTATTTTCTAGTTTAGTCTTTCCTTGTTTTCCAAGAAGTGCACATGCACAGTTTGTCTTGCTAGTTTGGTTTTGTCCCTCTGTCAAAGTTTTGTGTTCCTATTGACCCCATGCCCAATGGATTGCTTCAAAGGCTACTAGTCCAATGTCTAGCAGGTTGACATCCCATAGAAGTCACCAAAATGTTGCCCAAAATTTCATATCTTTCAATTCTGGCCTCTACAACTATCTAAGTCCCTGCTCCAACTTTATTTCAGGTGTGAAGTTGATCCACAAGGTTTCACACTTTGCGATCTGATCCCCATGTTCTTCAATGTTTCACCATGCCCCAATGTAGATCATATCACTTAAATCACAATACCCAGGAAGTTATTCAAGTTTTCATGTTGTAGGAATTGTTTGTGCGCTACTGTGACTGTGTTCCAAGAAAAAAGGTTCAGTGTCGAAAACCCTCTGTGTTTTCTACCTTTTGGTCTGAAAGCTTAAGATGTTTTCAACCTTCAGTCTAAAAGTCCTCTATGTTTTCGATCTTTGGTCTGAAAACCCTTTATCTTTTTGACCCCTCATGTTTCACACTTCTTCCTCTAGCATCAGCATTTCACAAGCGCACAACTCCAACCAGGTGGGTCCCATTTCCTCATAATCATTGCTAGTGTGGAAGATCTGACAGTGATCACATGTTCACATGGGATCTTCCAACCCCATGCAATCATGCGACAACCGTCTGATGAGAATCTCAGTGGGTTGTGGGTCTGATGTGTTATGGTGGTCTTTTCTCAGCTGATGGTGGGTCCTTTGGTGGTGACATGTCTATTTCTTAGTGGTTGACAAAGTTTTCATGTGTTCCCATAGATTCAAGATCTATGGTGGTCACATGTTTGCATGGGATCTTCTGATCCCATGTGATCATGTGACTGCCATGAGATCCTTCTGATGCTCCTGAGTGGTATTGTCATGGGTCTGACTGACGTGTGGCTGGGTTTCGGTTGGTCCATGTGGTTGATAGGTAGAAAATTTGTTGAACCTAGATGTCTTATGTGGAAAGATGACAGGTTCTAAGAGGCTTGTCACATGATTGCATGAGGCTTTTTGAGCTCATGCGATCATGCGACCAACACTATTTTAAAGCAGAGTGGGCCCGGGGTTGGTAAGCGGAGCGTGGTTGTAGGGTTAAAGGTTTTGCGTAGTCACTAAATAGAACCAAGGTTAAGGAAAAAATTATTCAACTTGGTGAAAAAAGAGAAGTGAACCCGAGGTGAAGCCTGGGGTTAGATTTGCAGTCGGAACCTGGGCGTGGTTTTTTGCCAGCAGTTTTTTTTTTGGCAGACTCGAGGTATCTTGTGGTAGTGACTAGCAGATTCTAAAGGGTTGTCGCATGATCGCATGAGGCTTTTTGAGCTCATCTGATCATGTGACCAGTGTTATTTCAAGGTACTGTGTTTCTTTTGGCAGGTTTTCTTTTGTAGAGGACATTGCAAAGTGGTGGGATAGCTCGGAATTGATTTTTGAGGACATTTTTTGGTTGCGAGCATGATGATAGATGTTCTGGTCAATAGTGCCATGGATTTTGTAGGGTACAGTTTAGTGTTCTTATGCTAATGAAACATTAAAGAGTTGGCACCATCTATACTTTCAAATTCATTCTTGCGAAGATCAAATTTGGAGTTTTTATGGCTTAGTGGGCTTGGAGGAGGTTGTCGGGTCAAGGTTGCTTGTCTATAGGTTGTTTTGAGTATAGGGATGGGTACTCAAGGTCATTTATCTAATTGGCCATGATGTTGCAGGAAGATATTCATGATCATATTTGACTTTAGTTGATCAGTACCCTAGGGATGATTATTTTATTTTTTAATCTGTACCCCAGTGACAATTTTTGACTCCTGCCTCCGTGTAGTGAGGGATGTATATATTGTTTTTCTTGGAGCCTTAGTGCTCAGAGTTTGCAATTTGTAGAAAAAAATTTCTCTTTCTTGGGGAGTTATCCATGGCATTTTTTTTGCCCTCTAGCTCTTATAGTTTGTAATCTTTCATTGAAATCTCAAGTATAATAGGGGCTATCCATGGCATTTGTTCTGCCCTTTGGTCTTTTTCTTATCTGTATTTCTCTTATTGAATGTAATATACTAGCTTTATTGGAGAAGTTTTGGAGACCCAGAGCCCTTCTTTCTTTGAGCTTATATGTGTACTACTATGTATGATCTAATTTGAGTGAGTTTGTGGGTATTTTTTAGCCCCCTATCATTCTGTCTCATTCCTGTGCCCTTTTGCTGAAGAGAACATTTGCTTGCAGGTCATAGGTTGTGTCTTATGTCCAGGCCCTCTTGTGAAATACTTATGTAAGCCTGTTTAGGGAGATTGTGTTCTATTAGATCTGAGAGCCTTCATGCTAGTTCGATCAGTGTATTGTATTCTTTTCATTTCAATGCATCACCTAGTAGGATAGTTTGCTTTCAGTCATTTCCATTTCATGCATTCCTTCTAACCCTTTCCCCTCAAAAGTTTTACATTTCTTATTAAGAGAAGACTAAGATGATAATCCAAGAGGAACCAGCCTAGAACTAGGAGGTTTCATCTAAGTTAGCAAAGGTCCCACAACCTTGAGATGATTCCCATGTTATAATGAGTTATCAAGACCAAGAGAGCTTGAAACAAAGGCACAAACTCAGTGTATAATAGTCATATGATGAGATCATTTTGAAATGGACTTCTTGGGTCTTAGTTTGTGTCCATTTGTCTAGCGCATCTGGTGGTCTTATTATCCTTTGGAATAAGAAATGTATTCAAGGCCAACTATTGGCTCAAAATCCTAATTGGCAGCTCATTAAGGTCTCTTAGTTTGATGTTCATTTTCTTCTTTCTAATGTCTATGCTCTGTCTGCTCCTCTTGATAAAATCTCTCTTTGGGAATCCCTATCTTACCAAATTGGGAAACTTGAAGATTTACCTTTCATCTTAGGTGGTGATTTTAATGCCATTTCATCCCATGATGAAAAAATTGGTGGGAATCCCACAACCCCAATAATTGTCAATGAGTTCTCTTCTTTCATTCAGAATAATGCTTTACATGATATTCCTTTCTCAAATGGGATCTATAACTTGACTAATCATAGGTCTCCTTTGCCCATCTCCTCCAGACTGGATATATTTCTCACTTCATATAACTTTAAGCTTTTGAATTATTCTCTTTCCTCTGATATCTTATCTTCTTCAGAGTCTAACCATTTTCCAATATCATTAGACGTTAACATCTTGCATACTCACAAAAATATTTCAACCTTCAAATTTGAAAGGATGTGGTTCTCCCATCCCCATTTCCTTTCTCTTCTTTGACTATGGTGGGTTAGTGCTCATTTCTATAAAGGGACTAGAATGTTTCAATTTTCCAATAAGCTTAAATTTGTGAGTTCCAATACCATAAGATGGAATAAGATAGTTTTTAAGAACATCTTTCAGGAGAAGGCTAGAGTAGAACATGATCTTAGCCTGATCTCTGACCATATTGTCAAACATGGTTTAAATGTTGATCTAGAAGAGAAACAAAAAACTCTTCAAAGCTATCGAACTATCCTCTGCACAAGAGAAGAAACCTATTGGAGACAAAAATCTCAAGAACTCTAGTTGAAGGAGGGTGATAAGAATACCAAGTTCTTTCATGCCTCTACAAAATTAGGAAAGCATCCTCTTCTATCTCCTCTACCAGAAGTGCATCATCAAGGAATACCCTATATTCTCATTAAGAAATTGGCAATGAGGGTGTGTGTTTCTTCAAAAATTTGCTTTCCCCCATTGTTCCTTAGAATGTGAATAATCAAGATGTCGAGGATCTTCTCCAATCTATTCCATCTCTTTTGTCTCACAAGTATAATACCATTCTAATGAGGCCTTTTTATTATTGATGAACTTCACTCGGTTGTCTTTTCTATGGCCTCAGAGAAAGCTCTAGGCCCAGATGGCTTCACTATGATTTTTTTCTAGAAATGTTGGGATGTTATTAGCTTTGACCTCCTTTTAGTTGCAGAAGAATCCTGCAACATAGGATTTATTCTAAAAGAGTTCAACAAAATTAATCTTACTTTAATTCCCAAATGCAAGTCTCCTTAGATATTTTTGGACTTCAGGCCCATTTCAATGTGTAACTCCATTTACAAGATCATTACTAAAGCAATTTATTATAGGCTCAAGCCGCTCATTTCTACTTTAATCTCCCCCCAATAGGGAGGTTTTGTTCCTAGTAGAGATACCTCTAATGGTGCTCTAGTTGCTATGGAAGTTCTTCATTCTATTGAATCTTCCCTATCTCCCTCCTTGGTGTTGAAATTGGACATGATGAAATCCTATGATAAGGTTAGTTTGTTGTTCTTTCTCAAAGTCCTAAAAAAACTAGCTTCTCAAAACCATGGTGCAAATGGATTAAGAACTACCTATTTGGTGCATCATTTTTAGTCCTTGTTAATGGCCACCCCTCAAGTTTGTTTCATCCCACTCAAGGAGTTCATCAAGGGGACCCTTTATACCCCTTTCTATTTATTATCATGGCTAAAGCCCTTAGTAGGTCCATTCCATAAACAAAAATTCCCTTGGTTACTAGAAGGGCATAAGTATCCCTAATTCATCTTTATCTATTACCCATAATTTCTTCACCGATGACACTCTCCTATTTGGTAGATCCTATATCCAAGAGGAAAAATGCATCAAACATATCTTAAACACATATACATTCAGATTTGGCCAGATCATTAATCTTCTCAAATCAAAAGTCTATATGCTTTTCACTTCAGATTTGGTTCAACAAAGAATCATTGATACTCTTGGTTTCCTTGTGGATGTGTTTCTATCCACTAATCTTAGGATTTTTTTCTTCCATCAGCCAATGAAATCATCATTCTGGGACAATATCATCAACAAGCTCAAAACTAGAATATCAGGCTGGAAAGCCCGTTGGTTATCTCTCTCTGGTAAAATCTTACTAGTCAAAATCATCCTTCTCACTATTCTGAATTATTATATTTCTATTTTGCAAGCTCCAGTCACTTTAGTTAAGAAAATTGAAAAAGTTATCAGATATTTCCTTTGGTCATCTAATATGATTAATGAAAATAAGATCCCTCTAGTGTTGTTGTAGAAACTTTCCGTCAATAAGTTATCTAGAGGGGTAGGATTGCATAATCTATCTCTGAGAAATAAGGCTTTTGGTGGTAAGTTAGTCTAGAACATGTACTTCAAGCCTCAGTCCTTGTGGTGTCAAATCATGCAAGAAAAATACCTTGAATCTCCTTCTTGTCATAGGATCTTTACTATTTCTAAACCCCCTTTAGGATCTCCTACCTGGAATTTCATGATATCATCTAGAGAAGTTGTCACAAACTATCTTTCCTGGCAGGTTCATAATGGCTTTAATGTGTCTTTTTGGAATGACTCTTGGGGTGGTCTTCCCACCCCCTATGTTCTACTATTTAACTAAATGAAGCTATGAGAGTTTCCTCTCTCCTTTGGGGAGAGTTGTTAGTTGACTATGTGGATTATGTTCATATTGTGTCCCATAAGGTGGCCTGGAAAGACCCATCTTCCCTCCATTTAGACATTAATCTTGCTAAGGATTTCATAGCAGTACTTGCTAATAGATTAGTATTTCTCTCCAAAGGTTGTGATAAACTATTGTGGTGCCCCTCTAATAAAGGCTTATACTCTATTAAATCTCTCTATGAAGCTCTCCAACAACTGGCTGAACAACATTGTTCTTAGAGATCTTTCATATTCTATTGGGATAAATGTGTCCTTCCAAAAGCTGGTGTTTTCTCTTGGCTAGCTATTCAAAGCAGAATTCTAACCAGCGATAGGCTTGCCAAGTTCCATATAATTGCACCTTTTAGGTGTGTATTACATGATTCTCAAGAGGAGTCTATGGATCATCTTTTCGTTCACTACCCTTTTTCCCATCAGTTTTGGTCCATTGTTAAGGATAAATTGTCCATATCTTTCCCCTTTCCTAACTCCCTATGGGACCTCTTCCAATCCTAGCCAACCCTATTCTCTTCCTCAATCTTTGCATGTCTCAGGATAGTAGTTCCTTCATTTGTAATCTAGTCAATATGGTGGGAACGTAACAAAAGAATTTTTAGAAAAGAGTTCTCAAATGTTTATTTTGTTTCCTCTACTATAGAAAGACATATCTTTGAGCTAGTTAACAACATGTCCTCTATTCATTTTAATCCCAATGCCATTTTTTATTCCTGGGATAGCCAGGTAGCTTGCTCCTAGAAGCTTATTTCCTTTCCCTCCTTCCCTATTTTCCCACATGTTAGGAAAATTCCTATCTCTAGGTCGTCAATCAAATGGACTCCTCCTACTCCCCCTTTCATCAAGCTTAATTTTGAAAGATCTTCCAGAGGGAATCTGGGGGAGTCAGGTATTGGGGCTTGTTTAAGAAACCATGAAGGTAAAGTCTTGGCTTTTCTAGCAACCCCTATTGCCCCAGGTACCAACAATATGGTAGAATCTATTTCCTTACTGGAAGGGTTAATCCTTGCTAGGAATCTATCACTTACAAATTTTCATATTGAGGGTGACTCATCTGTGATTATTAATGGTTGCATTCATAGAAAAATTGATAATTGGCACTTAAATTATGTTCTTCATGAAATCTGAGGTATCATTGATTTCTTGGACAATTACCTTATCTCCCATACTTATAGAGAAGGAAACTCTCTGGCAGATTACTTAGCCAATTTTTCTTTTAGAAAGATCCAACTAGATTCTCGATCTTTGGTTGCTATGTTATCTCATAGCCATATCTAAAATTATCCAGAATGAGTCTTCATAATTGCTCTACCTTGGTTATCTCTTAAAGCTGCCCTATTTCTTTTGAAATATTTTATTTCTCTTGTCAAATAGCATGTGGGTACTCTATGTTAATTATACTCATCATACTTTTGTGAACTAGCCTTTCCATTGTACCCATAGTTGCTTAGTCATGGTCTTTATATGGTTAATCAACTATGGTTTCTAGAAAGTATGTTGTTTTGTTGCATGTGGCCTCGTTAGCATGTTTCATGTAATATTTTTCTGATCTAGATTTTTTGTGGGATCCATAATTGTTTATTCATGGATTTAATTAATTAACCAGCTATGGTTTTAAGAAAGTACAATATGTTTCTTATATCTGGGTCTATCAGCATTATTCAAGAGATGTATTGTTGCTAGAAAGTATGATGTTTTGGTGCTCGTGGCCCTACAATCATTTATCATGTAATATTATTTGTGATCTAGACTCTCTCTCGCTTCAATCTCTATTTCAGCTTGAGTTGATTTGCAGTAGACATGTTAGACCAGTGTTTCTGCAGGGTAACAAAATCACTAGAGCTCTCCAACAATATGATTTATGGGGAGGGGATATGTTAATAGGTGGTCTTTTTCACCATCATGCAGTTATTCATAACCATGACATTTATATGGTTCTAGAGAGCAGTAAAAAGGGCCTCAAAAAATAGTCATTTCATCTGATCAAGCTTTCCCTACATCAATTTGGAAATTTCCTATCTAGGGATTGTGTGAACAATGTTCATCAAATTGTTTTCACAATCCTTGATTTGTTGCAGCATGACTCTTCCATTATTGTTCTGCTACCACATCCCCCATTTTCAATCCCTTCCCAATCCCTACCTAACCTTAATCTCAAACTAGGTTCAAAAAATATCCCTTTTGGCTTTATGGAGGGTTAATTGTTGGTATTATGCTACGAGCTCTTCTTGTTTTTTGGTTTCTGGCTATTTAACTATGTGTATGTTTTCAAGCATTCGGTACCAGCATAGAGCTACATATTTAGCTCAGCATCTTGGTCAAAGAGTTTTTGTTTAACTTCAGTGGTTTCTACATATTAAGTAGTGTTTTTGGTGGGGGCTCTCTCTATCCTCACTCTTCATTTTGGTGCCTTCAAATTGGGTCACCTAATTTTTGCATTTTAAATGCCATATGTTTTAATTCTTCAATGTTTCATGGCATTTTTTATTTTCCCATTGGGATTAATTTTGTATTTAGCTTTTGTAGGCTGAGATTTCATTAGTAAAATGTCCTTCTATTGTTGTATGTAATGGGCTCGATTTATGAGGGCTTTTTTCTTGCTCAGCCACAGTATCTTAATGTAAAACCTTTTCTCTTGATGGGGTAACAAACATAGTTTTTCTTCTCGTTCTTTTCTCCGGGAGCTCCGTATCTTAGAACCAGTAGATGTAAAATTTAATAAATATAATATATCAATTGGTACTGCCACCTTTTATTAAAAAAATAATAATTATTATAATTTGAAGTTGATATGTAGTAAATTATGTTAGGAGTAATTTACAATACTTAAATAAGAGTTTTTTTCCCTTGTCTTAGTGTCTTCACTCATACCTCTCTCTAATCCTATATTTGACACCTTCACAATCAAATTATTTCCATATACTATGGCGTAGATCATAGCATTTATCTTCACCCATGCATGTTTTATTTACAATTATTTCATCTCTTTTTGGGTGGACTATAGTGCTAGGCCAAAATTGGGCCCAAATTTAAATATGATAATATGCTGGTCCTTGTCATTTTTATTTGATCTTGATATTCTCTCATGATAATTGGGGGTCCACCTAGTTTATGAAATACTATAGGGTCCTTATATATAAGAGCATTATTTCCTCATTCATTTTCATCCTCTATCATTAAACATACTTTTAGATCAAACATTGTTGGAAAAATTATTTTCATCTAACCATTAAGGAGAAGTAAGTTGTAATAATATTTATGGAAAGGATATTTTATGATTGATCTTATTGAAGGGCCTATTCAAAGAACAAGGAAAAAATTATAATTATAATTCTTTCTCGATTTAATATTATGATGTATGATTAGAATTGTAATTTAGATTAATATTTATTCCTAATCATCATTTTTGTTAGGATATTTAAATTATAATATTGTTTGACTAAGAAAATCCCTTATAAACCAAAACCAACATTTTTTCCTTCTTGTTTCTATGTTTCAAATCTAGGAGCACAATGTTTTATGTCAAAGTGGTATGTAATTAGATAAGTAGACTTAGATATTGAAAAGGTGACTTGATTGTTATTAATGATTGAAATAGTCCATTATTAGTGAATTAGTCAAATACATTTTTGTAAAATTCCAAAGGGAAGACCAAAGTGATATCATGAGTCAAAATCTATGTGCAATATCAATTTCAAACATTATTGGATAATGTTTCCAACTAAAATACTACATTAATTTTGATCCTACATTCTGGTGATATGTTTCTCTCTAATCAACATTTTTAAATCTTTATGCAAAATTGGATTATTAGATATGTAGGTTTTTTTTTATTGGGGAACAAATAGGTTTTGAATGGGCCCTAAAACCCTTAAAAAACATATTTTGATAGGGATCTAGAACTCAAATTAGATGAAAAAGTGTAAAAGATAAAAATAAACAAAATAGTAGCCCAAAATCAATAATCTAGCAGGAGCTAACAAACAAAATACATACAGAGAACCAAATTCCCAAAGACTCAATAGTGTAGGCGTAATCCCTAAATCAAATAAATCCCTTAAGAAGGAGATCTAGATGGTTTTAAAAGGCTCTCCCAAACCATTACATTGGGTTTTCGATGGATCCCAAGACTATCATCACAAGTTGTATCAAAATATTAATCATCAAAAAAGAATCTAACATATTGGGGTTTTGAAAGGCTCCCAAGACCACCGTGGTGTTGGATTGGTACCCACAACCATTATGTATTTTTTAATGTATCTTATAACCATAAAAAGTAAAACTAGGAGGATTTAAGAGGCTCCTAGACCTTCTTAATAATTCTTCTTATCGAGGAGATGCATTGATTTTTTAAGAATTTAAACTTATCTCCATACCATCAAAAGTAGCAACCTCATAGGATGGATAATAAAAAAATAATTGAAACTATGGGTTTTTGGAAGGATTCCCAAACCATCATGGTTTTTGACATGACTCCCATAACTAAAGTGGGGTTTTAGAAGGCTCCCCAAATTGAAAACATGGGTTCAAAGAGGGAACCCAAAACAAATCGGGTATTATAAGAAAAAACTCCCACCCAAAAGGAATATCCTCTCTGAAGAAAAAACCTCAATTAAACTTGAAGAGATGAGTCCCTCTAGAGGGGAGATCTAAAAGGAAAACAACCTTTTTGACTGAGCAATCCCATTCATAGGAAGACCACATATAGAACCAAGCAACCTAGAATGACCATCCAATCTCCCCCTTAATAGAAGAAGCCACCACCTCTATAAGGAGGAGGGAAGAGGAAGAGAAGAACAATATGTTCCAACCCCAAGACAAAACCATAGCTAGAAACCCCATCTAAATAGGGGTTGACTTCTCCTTTATCAAAGTCTTGTAGAGAATAATCCATTTTGAAGCATCATAAGCTTTCATAAGACAAAACACCAAGAAGCACCAGTTATTAGAATGAACAAAAACAAAATTACCAAAACCAACCCTTAACCGAAAATTGATAAAAGAAACACCACACCCTTTAAAAATACTAGTACTTACCTATGAAAAAAGGAAAATACAAAAAAAAAGTTCAGAAGCAAAAAAAAGAAGGCACAAAGCAATAAAAAAGAAAAAATCACACGAGAGAGACCATAAAAACTCACCTAGGAGGTAGAAACCATAGAACCCAAAAAAGAAAATCTCAGGAGTAAGAAAATAAAATGTGTTGGGCCCTCTAAGAATACAACATAAAAGAGGAAGCCCAGGAGAGAAAATAACTAAAGGAAAAAAACAAATCCCACCAAAAAGGACACTAAAAAAATGCAACAAGCAAAACAGTAAAAGAAATGAGGCTTCTACAAAAAAATTCAAAATAGAAATAGAACTCTGAAGCTAAATAAAAGGTAGAAGTGAGGAAAGAACCACAACCAGAGAATACCTAAGCTTGATAGTACAAAAAAACACCTCAACTAACACTGCAGATGGGACAACAACAATAAGTACACAAAGAACAGATAATATGCACAGCTAGAAATACAAACCCAACTAGAGTTGATCTCGAAGAATACAAAAATAGAGGAAGAGAATGGAGTACCCTACCATAATCAAGGTAGAGGAAAGACCTTTTAGGAAACCATGATCCATCTCCTTGAATAAACCAACAACAAATGACAAAGAAGACACAACCATGAGAAAGAACAGTGGCTCCAACATCCTTCAAAAAAGGAAGAGACTAGATAGAGAAAGAACCAAAGCTCCCAAGAAAACAAATGAATGCTACCAACAATAGGGAATGAAAAAAGAAACCTCCCAACACCCCTAGCACCAAGGAAATTTTTCCCACCCACCCTTAATAGAATCATCTTCCTTAGATCTTCATCACTATCCCATTTCAAAATGGTCGAAAAAGCATATCCATAGCTCCTTGAAACCCCAAAGTTTGAAAATATTATTCCCCCTCTCACCATTCTCCCTTTTAACATAGCTTTGAATGGTTTAGATATGTAGCTTATTTTTTATGTTGATTATGCTCAATTTTGCATCATTTACGATAATTCTCTCATTTTAATTTAAGAAATGTAAATTAAGGGTAACTCCCAAATATTTGAACATATTTCTTTGCAATAGGTTTCAAGTTGGGCCAATTTAATTGACCCTTCAATGTGGGTTGATGAAAATATGCTTGATTCGAGTCTTCGGCTAGTGGAGTTTAGGCTACTGGATCTTTATTCCTTATCCCACATTTTTTGAACTTGACATTTATTACTTTTACATAATTATGATTCAATATTTTTAGATCTAATATTTTTAGTATCCATTAATATCAAGGATAGAGCTCACACTCCTATGAATGATCTCTCTAATGGAGATGAATCATTAAAAACTAATAGTGAATCTTTATCTCATATGGTGACTTTAGTGCAAGAGAGATATGGTTTAAATGTTTCAATCCAAATAATAACATGTACATCAATCCAAAACCTCCTCATTCTCCTAGAGCTTGTCTTGGCTATAAACATATTTGAAGGTAAGATATTGTCATGCATTTTTTGGATAATATGTCATCTACTATAAGATTGAGTAGGGACTAAAGTCTAGAAAATAGAAACATATTTTTCATAAAAAAAAATACCTCTAATTATCAATTCAATATAGGTCATAATGAATAATATACATCCTTCTATAATAATCCTTCCTTCATTAAGGAAAATAATGGAAAAATGGTTTGTTATTTTTTATCACAATTACCCTCATTTCTCATGTTGATTGTATTTTTTGGATCACCATGTAATCTACTAGCCTCTCAATATAAAAAATAATTTTATTTGTATTCTTATATGTAATTTTAAATAGGTTAAAAATTAAAATTATATTTAATATTAAAAATTAAATATTAGTATATAACATTAAATTTTGAAAGAGATTAGTGCTAAGACTATTATTAAAATATAAAATGATATAATTTTCTAAAACTTAACAAGAAATTTAAGAATGATGAGATGGTTAATGAGAAGGTTTTGGATTTTTCAACTTTGGTATGAAAGCAATATAAGATATCTATTGAGGGTGTTCCTCCCTCTAGTGGTAATTTGAAGGAACCCCTTCCCCTAAGAAAGAATAAGCGTCTTGACGACTTGATGAATTCTTTCTCTGTCTCAACCAAATCTTGAAATAGAACCAAGGGAGATCCTACGTGACATTATCTACACCTTTTCCCAGGAGAAGCTTTACAATAAGAATGAAGGAAGCAAGGAAGAAATAAAATATGTTACTAAAGAAAGACCCTCAAATAATGATAGTTTGTGATCCTCTCTAGCTAATGATTCTATAGAGAAATCGTGAGGTGAGATTCTGAATAAAGTTATTATGGATCTTAATATTTGTAAGGGAGAAGATAATTGAAGGTTTTCCCTCTATTTGGTCATACCCAAGAGGGATTTTAGAAACTAAGGGTATGGTAGGATCTGGACTAGTTAATAGTTCTCCCATAATGATAAAGAAAATAATGACCTATTAGCTACTTTGAGATCTGTCAACAACTTTCTTGGATCCTCTAGTATTAAAGAAAAATCACCTCTATTGGGATTCTCCTCTACAACTATAGCCTCTAAGTTGGGGTGAGATGAGGACTCTAGGTGAAAAGTGGTTGGAGAAAAGGGTTAAAAGGAAAAGAAACCAAGTGTTGGAACTGATCCGAAATGAGGAAGATGAATGAAAAAAGAATGAAGAGAGAGGGATATAGTGAAAGATATAGAAATTATAAAATAGAGAACAATGTAGAAATTAGAAAATAGAGAATGATCTGGGTATTAGAAAATACATAAATATTTATGGGGTTTTTGATATTAAAAAAAATGAAATGAAAGCTCCAATCAATCTTGAAGTGGGAAGGAAACCCAAAATAGGGTTCTGTAGAATAAGGTTGTTCAATTTTTTAAGTTAATTATAAAGATCTTGTCTTTAAACCTAATAGGCTTAAATATCCATATCAAACAACACATTATTAATTGTTTCATTTGGGATTAAAAAAATTGATATTTTTATTTTGTAAGAAATTAAAGTGAAAAGAAGCATTCATGAAGGTTATGAATCATATTTGGCTCACTAGTGAATGGGACTCTAGTCATGTGGATAGTTCTTCTCATGGACTCATAACCTTACAGAATTACTACAAACTTGTTTGGACCTTATTAAATTCCTATAAGAATAGTTTAATCCCCACTTTAAAGTCAGTAATTTTTGGTCTCCCTTACAATTTGATCAATATCTATGTCCCTAATGTGAGATGTGATATGAAAAATTTATGGGCCTTTTTCTTGTTTACCATCCAAAGTTTGAATACTTCTGGATGTTTTTTAGGATGTGATTTAATTTCCCATTTATAACCTTCAATGAAATATGGAGGTTTGAAAGACTTCAATGAAAGTATGATTTTTTTTTATTTCCTTTCTACCATTGGTTTGATTAACATTGAACTTCAAGGTTCCAATTTAACTTGGTCAAACAAGAGACAAGGTAAAAACCATATCCAAATTACAAAATATATATTATTTCTCTCTCCTAATTAGTCTAATCTTGTTGATTTCATTCTTATATCTCAACCTAAGACAACCTTGGATCATAAGTCTATAGAGCTTGATTGGAATGGAGGTAGAAAGAAATAGAATTTCCATTTTTGATTCAAGATCAGATGGACCTCTCATCCAAAGTTTAGGATCCTGGATGAGGGTTGGTGGAATACCCATTTTTCAGGTTCTCCTATTGTTCAATTCAAAAAAAAAATTAAACTTGTTACAGGGAAAGTGAAATGATAGAATGCGACCTCCTCTAGAAATATTTTTAAAGGGAAAGAAAAGGTGGTGGTTGACCTTAATTAAATAAAAAATAGAATAGAAAAAAGGGAACAAGATGAAGATATTTTCAAAGAGGAGAGAATCCTAAGAGAAAGGTGGATTAGACTGAATAAATAAGAGGAAGTATTCTAGAGATAGAAGTCGAGAATCTCGTGGCTTACTAAGGGGGTTAAAAACACTAAATTCTTTGATATGTCAAACCTTAAACATATAAGCCATAATAGAGTTAAGAGAATTAAATTTCCTAATTGAGACATCATGGAGGAGGAAGAAGATATTGTTGGTGTAGTTTTTAAATCTTTTATTGGTTGTTAGGATTAACAAGGTAGAAATAACAATTATGTGCAAATATAACTAATATCAGAAAACAATAAACCACACAAAATAGAACACAAGACACAAAGATTTAACATGGTTCACCCAATCCCTAGGCTACATCCACCAACAGTGAGTCCAATATTATTATTACCCAATGATTACAACTTGATTACAATCTGTAATCCCTTACAATTCAATTTCACTGTAAGTACTAAAATCATACATCATAATAAAAAAACCCTAACCCTAAGCCAAATTATACAATATTTTTGCCACTTTAGGGTTAGAATGAGTTACAATATGTCAGCCCCAAACCCCGATGAGGTCGAGAGGAAAAGTGTACAATACTTTCTTGGATAATACTTTCCTGATCACTCACCACAAGCTAACAATCTCCCACTTGGTGACTGATCAGTATCCACACTATACAAAAAAACCTCCCACTTAGAGACTGATCCTATAGTAATACCACTACCATGTGAGGCTCCCACTAGATCAAACCACCCTGGACTCAGCTGTTCCTTTATTCTGTTCAGTCTAGAAGACCAACTAAAGTTGAACATGAGTTCAAATTCTCCCTTGTTACTACCTTGGTATACATATCTACTAGATTATCATTAGTATGAATCTTTTCCAGCCTTAACTTCCCATCATCCAAAATTGACTGAATGAAATGGTAACGCAACTGTATGTGTTTTTTCTTTGAGTGCAAAGCAGAATTCTTTGCAAGATGAATGACATTTTGGCTATCTGTATGTAGAAAATTATCGTTTTGTGGATGTCCCAATTCTTCCATGAAGAATTGAAGCCATATCATCTCCTTGGCTGCCTCTGTAGCAGCAACATACTCTACCTTTGTAGTGGATAAAGAAACCACCTTTTGTAGTTGAGAAATCCAACTCACTACTATCCCACCAATAGTAAATATATAACCTGTAGTACTCCTCCTACTATTTATATCTCCTACCAAATTGGAGTCAACATAGCCTTGTACAGTAGTAGTAGAACCCCCAAAGTGTAAACACTTACTGGATGTACCTCTCAAATATCTGAGAATCCATTTGATAGCATTCCAATGCTCAATACCAGGGTTACTCATATATCGGCTAATGACTCCCACTGCGTGTGCAATATTTGGCCTAGTACATACCATAGCATACATTAAGATCCCTATAGCTAAAGCATAAGGTACCTTAGACATTTTAGTCTCTTCTTCTAGTGTCATGGGACACATATCCTTAGTCAATTTCAAATGACTAGGAAAAGGTGTGCTGATAGCTTTGGCATTTTTCATAGAGAAATGTTGCAACACCTTCTCAATATAATCAGCTTGAGATAGAGACAATTTCCTATTTTTCCTATCTCTGCAAATGTTCATACCAAGGATTTTTTTTGCTACCCTGAAATCCTTCATAGCAAAAGATTTTGCTAAGTGTTGTTTCAACCCCTTAATGTGATCCATGTTAGACCCAGCTACAAGCATATCATCAACATATAAACATAAAATAATGTAGTTGTCATCATCCAACCTCTTAAAATAAACACAATGGTCAAAATGACACCGGCTATATCCATGCTCATTCATAAAAGTGTCAAATTTAATATACCATTGCCGAGGTGATTGCTTCAAGCCATATAAACTTTTCTGCAATCTGCACACCAAATTCTCCTTACCCTTGACCTCAAATCCTTGTGGCTGAACAGTATATATTTCTTCATCCAAATCACCATGAAGAAAAGTTGTTTTAAGATTAAGATGCTCTAAATACAATACTTCAGTAGCCACAATACTTAAAACAGTATAGATAGAAGTCATTTTAACAACGGGAGAAAATATCTCATCAAAATCAATACCATGTTTCTGTGCAAATCCTTTTACGAATAATCTAGCTTTAAATCTTTTCTTACCTCCATCCTCTTCTTTTATCATGTAAACCCATTTATTCTGTAAGGCCCTTTTACCTGCAGGTAACTTACATAAATCCCATGTTTGATTTTTTAGCAAAGAGTCCATTTCATCTGTCATTGCAAACTCCCACTAAAGCTTTGTATCCACCTGTATAGCTTTATTATAACATTTAGGTTCACCAGCATCTATTAACAAAATAGAATACAAAGATGGAGAAAATATTTTTGGAGGTCTACTTATACTTGTTGACCATCTAACATTCACTGAGGTGTGTGGTATTTTCTATTGTTGTTGTTGCAGAGCATAAGGAACTACTGGAACATGAACTTGTGGAGTATCATCCAGTACTACATAGTCATTTTCTTTCTTGTCATGCTGCAGCAACAGATCTTTGTACAATACTTTCTCATTGAATATGACATCCCTGCTTCTTACAATTTTATGATTTTCAAAATCCCAAATCCTATAACCAAATTCATCAATGCCATATCCAAAAAATACACATTTTTTTGACTTAGCTTCCAGCTTGGTTCTATTTTCATAATCTATAAGTGCAAAAGCTTCACAACCAAAGGTTTTGAGAAAAGAATAAC
This sequence comes from Chamaecyparis obtusa, assembly GCA_027943335.1. NCBI lineage: Eukaryota > Viridiplantae > Streptophyta > Pinopsida > Cupressales > Cupressaceae > Chamaecyparis > Chamaecyparis obtusa. Next base: position 66,707 of record BSBK01008730.1, on the reverse strand, counting down.
TCACCTTCTTACCACTCCATGCTTCCTTTGGAATACCACAGTCCAAAGGAGTAGAGGGACCTCTATTGATTAAATAAACAACAGTGTTCACAGTCTCTACCCACATATTTTTGGGCAGCCTAGCATGCAACCGCATACTCCTTGCACACTCCATTATTGTCATGTTCATGCGTTCAGCCACTCCATTTTCTTGTGGAGTCCTCGGTATAGTTTTTTTCCTACGAATACCATTAGAGGAACAATATTATTCAAATTCTATGCTACAATACTCACCACCATTATCAGATTTGAGACATTTTAACTTTTTACCAATCTCATTCTCAACCAAGCATTTCCATTTCTTAAAAGTTTGAAATACGTCAGATTTTTTTCTAAGGAAATAAATCCATACTTTTCTTTTTGCATCATCTATAAATGTTACATAATACAGAGAGCCACCAAAGGGAGATAGCTAAGCTGGTCCCCATACATCTGTATGCACAAGCTCTAATCTCTCATTTTTCTTTTCCTTCCCATTCTTCACAAAACTAACTCTCTTTTGTTTTCCATAAACACAACTTTCACAAAAATCCATATTGACACATTTTAGACCAGGTAAAACTTTCTTTGAATGAAGTAATTTCATACCTTTTTCACTCATGTTCCCGAGTCTATTGTGCCACAGTGCTATGTTAGAATCTACAACAATGGTCTGATGTTCTTCCTGCTCAACTGCAGCCATTGTTCCTGAACATTCATTTTCTTCTGAAACAATTAAAGTAGAAGGAACAGTATGACCTGTACAAAGATATAAGGTGCCTACTTTCACACCTTTTTCTACTACTAAGGAACCTTTTGAAAACTTCCAATTTCTATCATTAAAAGTAACTGTGCAACCCTCATCACCCAGTTACCATGCTGAAATTAAATTCCTACTCAGCCTTGGAACATGTCTTACCTCTTGTAGTAGCCAATGATTCCCATTCTGCAACTTAATATTAATTTTCCCCTTTCCAAATATTTGACAAGCTTAATTGTCTCCCAAATAAACTAGCCCAAAATCCCCTTGGACATAATCAAGAAAGTAACCTCTATGGGGCGTAGCATTAAAAATAAGCCCTGAATCTAACACCCATGAATCATCAACATTTTCTAAAGACAAGAGCAAAGCATCCTCTTCGGATTTGTTACTTACCACATTTGCCTCCTTGTTTCCATCATTTTTGTCTCCTTGATCTTTCTTTCAAGACCAACAATCTTTCTTCTTATGACTTGGTTTTCCATAGTACTAGCAATCATTTGGCCCTTTGGATTTCGACCTCTTTCCCTTTGATTTTCCTCTTGATTTCCCATGATTTCCAAAGTTGTTTCCTCTATCTCTTGTTTTACCTCTGCTTTCTGTGTTCAATACACTACCCGATGTGGATGCCCCTAAGCTTTTCCTATGAATTTCCTCACTCAATATAACACCAATAACATCATCATACTTTAGGGTATTAGAACTAGAAACAAAATTACTAACAGCCATTACCAAGCCATTCCAGTTTTCTAGCAAAGAACACAAAATCAAGAGAGCCCTAACCTCTTCATCAAAAGTAATTTTAACTGAGGTTAACTAATTTGTAACTATATTAAACTCATTCAAATGATCAGTGACTGATCCACCTTCTACCATTTTCATATTAAATAAATGCTTCATTAGAAATACCTTGTTTGAAGTTGAAGGCTTTTCATACAACTTCTCTAGGGTGTCCATCAGATCTTTAGCTTTTGTTGCTCTAATAATATTGAATGCCATCGATTGTGCCAGGCATAGATGAATACTCCCCAGTGCCTTCCTATCCAAAATATCCCACTCATCCTAAGACATTGTTGCCTCTTTCTTGGCTATTCCCTCTAATGGTTACCATAGATCCTTCTGATAGAGATAATCCTCCATTTGCATCTTCCATAACTGGAAGTTCTGCCCATTAAACTTATCAACCTTCAGCCTACCCTCATCTTCCATTTCTCCCACTTAACCGAGAGACTCTCCCACTAACTCATGAGACTTTCTTCAGAGAATAGATGAAAGAATGAACAAAATAACCTCGCTCTGATACCACTTGTTAGGATTGACAAGGCAGAAATAACAATTATGTGCAAATATAACTAATATCAAAAAACAATAAACCACACAGAAGAGAACACAAGACACAAATATTTAATGTGGTTCACCCAATCCCTGGGCTACGTCCACCAACATCGAGTCCAATATTATTATTATCTAGTGATTACAACTTGATTACAATCTGTAATCCCTTACAGCTCAATTCCGTCACAAGTACTAAAATCATACATCATAATTAAAAACCTTAACCCTAGGCCAAATTATACAATATTTTTGCTGCTTTAGGGTTAGAATGAATTACAATATGTTAGCCCCAAACCCCGGTGAGGTTCGGAGGAAAAGTGTAGAGTACTTTCCTAGATAGTACTTTCCTGATCAGTCACCACAAGCTAACATTGGCCCCATGCTACTGGTAATACTGGTTTCTCTAATCCTGATAGTCTATTAGCTATTATTTCCACCCTAATCACTAAAGTGGATAATATAAATTTAACTAAATACATCACTTACCAAGAGGTACAATATTCAATGTTCTCCTTTGGTTCTTTTAAAGCACCTGGTCCTGATGGCTTCCCCTGACTTTTTTCTAGCTGTAATAGGAAATTGTGGGTGTTCATATTTTTAATGTTTCTAAGGATTTCTTTAGAATGGGAAGGTTGTTATTTAAGAATTAATTTATAACTTTCCTACTCTATCTCCTAAGCTAGTTGATGCTAAATTGATGTCTAACTTTAGGGACCTATTATCCTATATGTAACACCTTATAAAAAATATTTTCTAAAATCATGGTCAATAGGCTTGAGAATATTTTGGATAATCTTATCTCTCAAAATTAGGTCAAGGATTTGTCAAAGAAAAAAATAATCTTAATATAGTTATCACCACTCATGATATTATCCATTCTACAGAAGCTAGTAAAAAATTAGGTATGATTATTAAAATGGACATATCAAAGGCTTATGACTGTGTGAAATGGGAATTCCTATTTGTTGTTCCTAAAAGGAACAAGTTTAGTGGTAAATTTCTGAAGATGATTATATATTGTGTGACTACAACTATGTATTCAATTATCATAAATAGTTCCCCTAAGGGATTTTTCTCCATGTGAAAGGGTTAAAATAGGGGAACCACCTATCCCCATATTTCTCCATTATATATATTTTTATATTATGTTTATTTAAGATCCCAGTTCAAGAATTGAACACAAGATCTTTCTATTACAAAGAGAAGCAACAATCACTGCACTATAGACCAATGCCTCCATTTGTCCATTATTTTTGTTTAAGTGTTGGGCTGCAATATCCAATTGAATAAGGACATGAATAGGATGAATGGTATAAAGCTTTCTTCCCACCATGAAACCTTCTCACCAATAATTTTTTATGATGCTATCCTTTTTGTAGAGTAATATTTGTCTGAAGGTAAGAAATGGACATAAATTCTTGAGAAATATACCATGATTTAAAGACAACAAATCAACTAGAATATCATTATCAAAATGAAACAAATGCTAAGGAAAGGTAGAAAGAAAATTATTGGGCATGGTAGTAACACTAGCTTCTCGGATGATATATGACATCTTAATGAACCCGTTGAGGACAATAATAACTTCAACTAGGTCATATATTATATTTTTAACAAATATGGTAACTTGGTTAGTAACTGAATTGAATGGTAGAATGGAAAAGCCAAATGGAAATCTTTCAAATACCAATTATGGGAATATACTAACATCTCTCCATAGCTCAGAAAATATCTAGAATAAGACTTAGATTCTTTTTAGCCTATTTTTCTTGGCTACTCTCTTTTCTATCAACCAATCACTGATAAAGAGATTTGGAAACAAAAATCTTCTAGCCACTTCTTTATCAAATTGAAATACAAAGCCTTGGAAGTTGAAGAAGATAATATTGAAAACTGGTATCTAATCTGGATTCCTAACCTTATTCCTAAGGTTAATTGCTTTTTGTGGATCACTTCTCATGGAAAGTTTTTGACAATTGATAACTTAAATAGAAGAGGCCACTCCTTGGTAAACATGTGTGTTCTATGTTAGTTTTATTGTGAAACAATAGATCATATTTTCTTATACTTTCCTTATGTAAGCGAAGTCTATGATAATGTATTTTCCCTAAAAAATGTGTGTTGGGTTATGAAAGACTCTATGAGATTATTCATTAATCATTGGATATTTTTCTCTTTCAATAAGCATATTATAAGAAACCTATGGGATCAGATCCATCACTTTGTGATCTAAAATATATAGAAATAATGAAATAATATAATATTTAGAGATAAATCTAGAAGTGGTAATGTCTTGTTCCAAATAATTAGACAAAAGATAAAGGGGAATATTAATACTGACACTTATAGGAAATGGAAAGTCATCCCCACTTTGTAGGAGCTAAGGCTTAAATAGAAATAGGGATTATAGTAGGACCTCCTTAATATCAATTGGGATAGTATTATGCAAAGGAAACCCACTAGATGGAGGCCTCCAAATGATGGCTAGATTAAATTAAATGTTGATGGGTGTGCTAAAGGCAATCCTTTGTACTCTGCTATTGGTGAAGTCATTACGAATTGGAAAAAGAAATTTATTGAAGAATTTTGCAAAAACCTTGGGAGTTGGGTCTAACAATAGGGTGAAAGAAATTACATCTTGGCAAGGCATTAAATGCCTAAAACAATTTAACTATAACAACATAATTATCAAAGAGGATTCTATGATAATCATGGATTACTTAAAAGGGGATGCTAGTTTCCCATCAGCCCAATTGAAAATTTTTCAAGGCTATAAAATAATTATCCCCACCTTTAGATACTTTGAGATGTGTCACAAGTTGAGAGAAGAAAATAGTGGTGTGGACCTTATGGATAATTTAGGCCTTAGCCATTATGATTAATGCTACATGAAGTTTGAGAAATGCGAAAAAGATCTTAAAGAAGTACTTTCCAATGAAAGGAATGATATCTAATGATTAGCTATGTTCATGATGAGGCTATAGTATAAATTTATCATTTGTATGTTTTTATTCTGGGATGGCTCTCAAAATAGAGTATAGTGAAGTATAAATGGTTAGATGGTAAACCAATAGTTGATTATAACCCCATTTAAAATTATTATGCGAGTAATTAGATGGATTTGAGGGAAAGGATTATGACTGGTATGAATAATAAAATAAGGGACCACACTTTTCAAATCAACAAGAGAAAAGGCCTTATTTAACATCTTATTTTCATAATAATTATTACTGCTTCTATATTATTAATTACCCAATGAAAGGTATGAAAAATAATGTCAAGGCTAGGCGAAGTGATCCTCATTTATTTATTTTAAGAGAAAAGGTCTTATTGAGATATCCGAGCTATGATGATGAATAGACTAAATGGTTTACTAAATCCCACTTACCTTAATGACACCAACCTGTACAATGATGTCTTGATGAAGGGGCTCCCCTTAATACCACAAACACATAACAAAACTAGAGAAACAACAACAATATGCAAGAAAAGAAAATTGGCTTCTTATTATCTCCACAAATGTGGAATTACAAACTTTCAAAATTACAATATGAAAAGCCACATGGGCATTCCCTTACAATATTCCGTAGGAAAAAGCCTCAAATCAATACCCAAATCTACTACCCAGAACTGCCCTAGACAACACTATGGGCCTTCTTTATATAGGCATTTTCCACCGCCCGAGAAGGATCCAGAAATTTAGCCCTAAGGGTCGACCAAACTTAGAATTATTTTATTTTTCAATTTATTACATCAAAGTTGGCTCAAAATAACTTTTGAAACCCAAACAAAAATTTTGAAGGAAAATTATTTTCTGCCATTTTGGGTGGCCTGACTTCCGGAGACCATAAGTCATCACCAGTTGACCCGATAGACTATTATAACCCCATTTTGGAAATGCCACAAACTGCTCTATAGGCTTGATTGGTGCAAGCACCTGTCACCCAAATTTTTGACCTCATCCAGGGCCTCTAAAGCCTTCAAAACTGAAGTCAAAGTTTCTGTACCCTACTGCCAATACCGAAAATCTTCAATATCTTCAAAACTAGACCTAATCTGGTCATGAAACTTTACTGGTAGGCTGATATGACTAAGATGAACCTCCACATGTAAAATCAGAACATTCTAAGATCATATGACCAACTTACTAAAAATAGCAAGTTTCCATAAATAGCAGCTCTACACAAGATAGCCCTTATTGAATAGAAAAACAAAAATATTTTTGTGTGATGCAAGATTGCTCTTACAACCAAGATGCTCCTACATTAGACACCCAGGGTAATTTGAGAAGTGACCCCGTCATGACTCAACTGTGCAGAGGCAAACCAAGACAGTTAACCTCCTCCTTTGTTAGCCATGATGAATCTTCAGCAGGTCATCCTTTCCATTTGACCAAATACTCTTCATATGTCCCGTTCCTTGTGCTTCTGCCAACATGACTATCCAGTATGTCTTCAATCTCCTTGATATCTAAACTGGTTGCTAGAATACTCCACTGTGCTACTATAACCTCATCTTCAACACCTCCCTCATGATACTCTGTCAAATCTAAAATGGTAAACAATGGTGAAATATTCAGCTCAATAGGCAATTCTACCTCATATGCATTTCCTGAATCATGCTTCTTCAGTATCTTACATGGCCCAAACTTCTTCATTTTCAACTTGTTATATGTACCAACTAGAAATCGCTCCTTCCGCAAATGAACCATGACTTCATCTCCAACCTAAAATTCCTTATGCCTCCTTTTTAGATTTGCTTTAGCCTTATACTGTGCATTCATCTTGGTAATATGCTTCCTCACCTCCTCATGGATGTTCTTCAAGTGTTCTTCAAAATCCTCAGCTTCAGCACTACTTATTTCTCCTTTATCTATCTTTCTCAATTCTGATACATTTCTGGGACTACTCCCATATACAATCTCGAATGGTGATTTATCAGTGCTCCTATTGATAGAATTATTGTATGCAAATTCTACCTGTGGTAAAATTAAATCCCATCTTATTGGCTTATCTCCAACCAAACATATCAGCAAATTTCCCAAACTCCTATTCACCACCTCTATCTGTCCATCAGTCTATAGATGATGTGATGAACTAAACTTCAAATCTCTCTTCAACTTCTTCCACAATGTATGCCAAAAATATCTAATGAACTTAGTGTCTCTATCTGAAACTATGGTCTTGGGCAAACCATGTAGTCTCAGTACTTCTCTGAAAAATAATTCTGCTATATGAACAACATCATTAGTCTTCTTACAAAGAATGAAATGTGCCATCTTCAAAAATCTATCAACCACCACAAAAATTGAATCATGTCCCCATTGTGTCCTTGGTAAACCAAGAACAAAGTCCATACTGATATCCTCCAAAGGCTTCTCTGGTACAGGTAATGGCTGATACAACCCTGTATTCTGCTTCACTCCCTTCACCATCTAACATACTCTGCAACTTTGTACAAACTTCTTGACATCTTGTTGCAACTGTGGCCAATAATAATTTTCACTAACCAAAGCAAGGGTTTTATCTCGACCAAAATATCCAGCCAATCCTCTGTTGTGCTTCTCCTTGATGAGATTCTCCCTCATAGAACTTCTTGGAATGCACAACTGACTCCCTCTGAATAGCATATCATCCTAAATGAAAAAATCCAGCCATTTCATCCTATCTAGAGTAACAGGTTCTTTACAAGCTTTCCAAGTTTCACCAAAATCGGGATCCTCTGGATACAAATTCTTGAGTTTCTTTGAACCCAACCACCTCAATATGCATCTCTATCAACAATAGTTGCCTTCTGCTAAGTGCATCTGCAACCCTGTTAGACTTTCCACTTCTGTGTTTCAAAACAAATGTATAACTCTAGAAAAACTCAACCCATTTCAAATTCTTTTGATTCAACTTTCCTTGACTATTTAAATATTGCAAAGCTTGATGATCAGTATACAAAACAAACTCCTTAGGAAGTAGATATTGTCTCCACTTCTTCAATGCCTGAACTATAGCATAAAATTCCCAATCATAAACATAATATTTTCTCTTGGCATCATTTAACTTCTCACTGAAATAAGCAACAGGTTTTCCTTCTTGGCTCATAACAGCTCCTATTGCAATACCGCTAGCATCACAGTCTACTTGAAACACCTTATTAAAATCTAGAAGTGCTAAAACAGGTTGTTCTATAAATTTTTATTTCAACAATTGAAAACTCTTTTCTACCCCATTAGTCCACTTAAACTCTTTTTTATCCCCTCTCATTGTTTCAATCAAGGGACCACAAATAGTGCTAAAATTTTTTATAAAATTTCTGTAAAAGCTAGCTAGACCATGAAAAGATCTTACCTCAGTAGCAATCCTTGGAGTAGGCCATTCAAGGATAGCCTGTACCTTCTCTAAGTCCATTTTTAGACCTTTTGTTGAAACTACAAATCCCAAATACACTAACTCTTTCTTCACAAAACTGCACTTCTTCAAATTAATCAATAATTTTTCATCTCTCAGCTTCTCAAACACCATATGAATATGCATCATATGTTCCTCCAATGTCTTGCTAAAGATCAAAATATCATCTAGGTAAATAATGATAAACTTACCCAGAAATTCTTTCAGAACCTCATTCATGAGCCGCATAAAAGTGCTCGGTGCATTGGTTAGCCCAAAAGGCATGACTAACCACTCATACAGTCCTTCCTTTTTCTTGAAGGAAGTCTTCCATTCATCTCCTTCTCTAATCCAAATTTGGTGATATCCACTCTTCAAATCTATCTTTGAGAAATACACAGCTCCACTCAAACAATCCATAATATCATCCATTTGTGGCAATGGAAATCTATACTTGATTGTGATCTTGTTTATTGCTCTAGAATCTGTACACATCCTCTATTCTCCATTCTTCTTCAGTGCTAATACCGCTGGTACAGTGCAGGGACTCAAACTCTCTTGAATCAACCCCTTCTGCAATAACTCATGTACTTGTCTATTCAACTCTTCACTTTCTGTTGGTGTCATTCTGTGTGCTGCCTTGTTTGGAAAACTAGCTCCTGGAATCAAATCCATCTGATGGCTGATCTTCCTTATCGGTGGTAATCCATCAGGTACATTATCAGATACAATATCCCGAAACTCATTCAACAAATCTGCAGCCTCTACAGGTACATCCTCTACTTCTTCTTTACTAGCTTTTGGAATTAAAGCAAAACACACATGCTCATGCATCATACCATCTAGGAATTTTCTTCCATCAACAAATGTTATTCTTGCATTACAACATACCTTTTCTTTAGCCCCCTTCAATGGCTTTAGCTTATGTCCCACTCCATTCATTGTCAGGGAATAGGTATTTGCGCGACCATTATGTACAGCACATCTGTCAAACTGCCACGGTCTACCCAACAACATATGACATGCATCCATAGTTATGATATCACATAGTACCTCATCTTGCTACCCACCAATCTTGAAATTTACTAGGCACTGTTCACTGACCATTACCTTGTGGTCATCCTAGACCCAGGCAATCCGATATGGATGTGGGTGTTTCTATCTCTTGAGCTTCATCTTTGTCACCATCTCTTCTGACACCAAATTGTTAGTGCTTCCACTATAAATAATCACATCACAGCATTTTCCCTCACACTTTCATCTAGTGCGAAATAGGCTGCTCCTTTGTTTAGGTTCATTCTCACCACTCAACAGGACTCTTCTGTTAATCAGCATTTCTCCTCTTTCAGCATCTTCTAAATTTGATGATCTGATATATTCATCTACATGTGCAACTCTGGCCTGGCCTTCATTCCTCCTATCCATCCTTCCTTGGCATTGAGGACATTCAAATGCCCTATGACCTTCTTCTCCACAGTGAAAACATGTTCCACGGAAGCCTCCTCTTCTTGAACCTTGTCCTCTTCCTCTTCCTCTCTGATCTCTAGTGTTCTGATCTTTGAAATGATTCGAATTGTTTCCTCTCTGATTTTGACTACTACTGGCCTCATCCTTATTTTTCAGATCTTCATTTCAGCCTCCATATGATCGTCCACCATGACCTCTTCCATTTTGTTTGCTCTCAAACTTCTTGTTCAACTTTTCCTCTACTTTTAGGGAAAATTGGTATGCCTCTTCAATACTATTCATTCGAACTAGATTCAGCTCCTCCTGAATTCTCAACCTTAACCCATTAAGGTAACGGGAAAATTTCTCCTTGTCAGCTTCCGCATGGCCTGTTCTGATGAGGATTCGATAGAACTCCTCTGTATACTCCTCAACAGATCTTCATGCCTGTTTCAAACTTTGCATCTTCTTCAATAGGTCAAGCTCATAATCAACAGGAATTAACTGCCACTTCAATTTATCCACCATTTGATCCTATCTTGTGATTTTATCTTTCCCTCTTCTATTTCACTCCAATTGAATCTCTTGCCACAAGATCTTCGCATGACGTTTCAGCCTGGCCTTCGCAAATTTGACCCTATCAAGATCCTTAATATCTTCATACTCAAAATATTCTTCACATTTATTGATCCAGTCGATCAATTCTTCTGGGTTAAGATTTCCTGAAAATGCAAGAACCTCAATCTTAGGTTTTTTTCTGATCTTGGAAATGGCTTGAAAAATTCTTTCTTCCTCCTGGTTCACAACTTCAACTTCTCCTTCTTGATCTTCTTCTTTGGCTTCATCCTCACTTTCGTCTCTGACATTAAGATACATTCCTCTTACAATCTCCTCTTGCAATGCTCACATTTGTCTCTAGAGTGCTCTAACCTCAGGTGTTACAACACCAGCTCTTCCACCATGTTCCTTTCGTGGAGGCATTTTTTTTATGCACGCTAAAACTCTAACCACGGTCCTAGTGCAAACTACCTCACAGTCGATGATCTATTTACACACTCAAGAACTCTTGCTCTGATACCAATTGATGAAGGGGCTCCCCTTAATACCACAAACACATAACAGAAATAGAGAAACAACAACAATATGCAAGAAAAGAAAATTGGCTTCTTATTATCTCCATAAATGTGAAATTACAAACTTTCAGAATTACAATATGCAAAGCCACATGGGCATTCCCTTACAATATTCTGTAGGACAAAGCCTCAAATCAATACCCAAATTTACTACCCAGAACTGCCCTAGACAACACTACGGGCCTTCTTTATATAGGCATTTTCCACCGCCCAAGAAGGTTCCAAAAATTTAGCCCTAAGGGCTGACCAAACATAGAATTATTTTATTTTTCAATTTATTACATCAAATTCAGCTCAAAATAACTTTTGAAACCCGAACAAAAATTTTGAAGGAAAATTATTTTCCAGCATTTCAAGTGGCCCGACTTCTGGAGACCATAAGTCATCACCAGTTGACCCGATAGACTATTATAACCCCATTTCAGAAATGCCACAAAGCAGTCTACAAGCTTGATTGGCACAAACACCTATCACTCAAATTTTTGACATCATCTGGGGCCTCTAAAGCCTTCAAAACTGAGCTCAAAGTTTCTGTACCCTGCTACCAATACCAAAAATCTTCAATATCCTCAAAACTAGACCTGATCTAGCCATGAAAATTAACTAGCAGGCTGATATGACTGAGATGAACCTCCACATGTAAAATCAGAACATTCCGAGATCGTAGGACCAACTTACTAAAAATAGCAAGTTTCCATAGATAGCAGCTCTGTAAAAGATAGCCCTTATTGAATACAAAAATAGAAATATTTTTGGGTGATGCAAGATTGCTCTTACACCCAAGATGCTCCTACATCATGTTTGTTGGATGATAACTTGGAAGTTCAAGTCAAGTTTTGGTGCTGATCAAAATAATAATTATTTCATTAATGATGTTGTGAGTTGATTTTTATCCCATCACTTAATAAAATTTTAGCAAAAAGTGAAATGTCTTGTCAATAGTGTAAAGGATTGTTGCGAAATATATCATAAAAATTATAAATGATGTGTCACTATTACGGGCTATGATATCAAGCCTATGCATTCTTTCCAAAGATAAAAGTGTTGGGTGTTTAAGAAACTTCACTACCATTCTAGTAAGAAGAAGGAAAAGGGATTTTTTATTATACTAGAATTTGGAAAGGGTGGGCCTCTAATTTCCATGGATCGGTAGTTGAATATATTTGAAGTTAAAAGTATGCGAGGGGGGGGGGGCTTTGAAGCATTAAGAGATGAGAAATTATAGGAAACTTTTGCAGAATAGTGAGATTTGGGATAATTTTTTGTAGAGGAAATTTCATGCTATATTTCAAATCTATGAAGGGCTACAACAGTACTCCTTGGATGAAATTTTGTAATTCCTAGAACCAAGAGATTTTTTTTATTGCGAGCATCAAATTCTATTTGATCCCTGAACTAATAGTGAAGGCTATATGCTTAAAAAGAAAAGGTGATGGAGTTGAAAGGAAGAGATTTGGTGACTATAAGCTCTACATGAAGGATTTTTTTAAGAAAGGAGATAAATTAGTAGTAGAAGCTAATAATAACTTTTAAATTTGAATATTACGTTCTCCATGGGATCCTTACCAGTATGGATATTATGTTGATTACGGTTTATACTTATCTCCAAATATCTTTATTTTTCCTCTTCTAGAAACTCTTTAGCCTCAACAACATAATCTTCATCTTTAATATCCTTAGTAGAATTTTATTAGTCATCTGACTCATAGTCCATGTCCATCTTAGGAACCAATTCTTCCCCTATCTATTTACCCTTGTATTCATTATTATGAATATGAATAGAAATTTATTCCCCTAAATTTCCTTCATGCTTATGTTCCTCCCTTTGTTCTGTATACTCATTCTTGTCCTCTTCTTTATCATTGTCTATAAAAGGGGTAATTGTTTTCACCTTATTATTGGTATTTTTGGCATTTGAATAGGTGGGATTGGTAACAAAAAAATTTCTTTTCTAAGGAGTGATATCAAGAAAGGAATCTTCATGGGGAATATCCTCATCATAGGCTTAAGGAGTTTTAGTCTTCTTTTTCTTATAAGGGTTCGCTCTTTTACTAACAGGATTGGGATTATTAGGGAGAGGGTTTGTTTAAACCAGTTCAATTTTAACTATCATTTTGGTTGGCTTCACAATGTGGTTTTGTTATTTTTGAGGGTATTATAGTTTAGGAAGATTATAAATGGGGATTTTTCAAGTTCACTATAATTTTGGTAAGAATAAGAAAAAGCATTTTTTAATTTTTTGCAACATTTAGCAAGGGCGGCCCTCTAATGTCAAGAGATCAGTAGTTGAATCTCTTTCAGGTTGAAAGTATGGGAAGCCCTTTGAAGCCTTTAGAGCCAAGATATTGTAGGGAACTATTGTAGAACAATGATGTTTTGGATATTTTTAGTAGAGGTGATTTCACGCCATATTTCCAAGCTATGAAGGGCTACAACACTACTCCTTTTATGAATTTTTGTAATTAATGGAATGAACAAAATATTTCTATTACAAGAATAAAATTATATATGACACTTTAACTAATAGTGGATGCTATAGGATTACAATCTTAATGTGATAGAATTGAAAGGAAGAGCTCTAGTGACTATAAGCTCTACATAAAGGAGTTTTCAAGAAACAAGAGAAATTGGTAGTTGTGACCAATTTAACAAATCCCCATTTAAAATCTTCCTTCTATCACACCCTTAATAATAAAAAAGCCAAATTGTGCATCCATCCAAAAGAACCATTAAAATTGAGGTGGTTGAAACTAACCATCTCCCTAATAAATCCACCCCTGGTGGGAAAAGGGCCAACCCTTCTAAAAAAAAGGACATTAAAAACCCTAAAGCCATTAATGGAGATATTCCTCTTGAAGAGGCCTTGATTGATATAAATCCTTTAGAGAATAAAGCTGTTGTTAGCAATCCCACATATCAAAATACCAAAAATACCATTGGAAAGGTGAAAAGGTTGAGCCCTTTTATAGAAAATGATAAAGAAGAGGATAATAATGAGGATACAAAACAAAAGGAGGAACTTAAGCATGAAGAAAGTTTGGGGGAAATGAGGTCTTCTCATCTTCATTATAAGGAATACAAGGGTGAAAATATATAGGAAGAATTAGTTCCTAAGATAGATATGGAGTATGGGTCGAATGTGGAAGAAGATTCTATTTAGAATATGAAAGATGGGGATTACACTAGTGACACTAAAGAGATTGAGGAAGATGAAAAATAAATATTTGTGGAGATATTGGAAAACCTGAATCAAGTGGATGATAGAGCTAATATGGTATGTAATTCCCCTATCCATAGTCATGAGGATCCCTTGGAGAACATAATATCCGAAGAACAACTGATGATTTTCTAAAAAGAGTTTCTTTTCTTGGAAGTTCTACTGCTTCTTTGTTGAATAATAATGATTACTTAAATGATGTTATTTTCTCCCTCTATAGAGTGGTTGATGAAATTATGAAGAACGTTCTCTTTGTAATTGTCACTAGGAAGACTAGATTGAAGAAAGTGGTGAATAAGAGTAAAGAAAGCTAGACTAGTGAGGAAGAATAGCATAACAAGGACAATGAAGACTGAAAAAGCCTTCTCAAGAGTCTTTCTAAAGACTCCAATAGAATTGTTAGGGCTAATGAAAGTTAATAATGGTGGTATTTTTTTGTGGTTCTAATGCTTTTTTTAGGTTACTTAATAGTTTTAAACTTAAGTTTGTTGTTTTAGATTCTACAACATAATTATTGGCTAATAAACTATTGGAATGTTCATTTTAATTTTTCATTTGGATAGTTATGGTAGTCACAAGAGAAATATGAACTCTTTAATAAGCCTAATGCTGTTAAAATCGATAGTATTATGGTTCGTAGTAGTATTGGGAACTCTTTGAAGGTGACGGTTCTTGTTTTTGATTAATTTTGTGGATGGGAGTTTTTGGCTTACTCTCAACTATAATTGCCCTAAGTAGGGATTCTAGTGCTGCTTCTTAGTGTTTTTTTTTTATGTTATGGGATTACGATCATCTCCATCTACTGACTTAATAAAAAGGAAGAAAATTAATTTAATATTATAAAATAAATATTATTTTATAATTATAATTGATCTAGTTCTCCTATTGCATTGGCATTTCTTGAGTTTAGAAAATTTTAACTCAATGTTTAGCAATTAATAGGAATGAATTGTAGTGACCTAAAAATACATAGTGAATGAACTATGAGAGATACTGTTAGCCCATTTTCTTGTCATAATAGAAAATCTTTAGAAAATGGTCTGTACCCTATGAAAATTTCCATGGCTATGTCTTTTCTTCTGGTCCCTATAGTTCCTTTCATGTTTCTAGCCTTGAGACCCTTAGCAAAAAATTTATAAATCTAGTCTTTATGTGAAAAAAGCACTAAAATTCATTAGCCCTGTTATATTTCTTCATTACCTTTTCGGGCCACTTAAATCCCTTTTTTGCACGTGGTTATTTTTTCCTTCTTCGTGTTCGCTGAACCACTTAATATTATTTCCTACCTTTATGTTATTCGGAAAACCCATGAATGTATGATGTCTTGCCTCAGTCGCTAAGTCTCCAAATCCTCAGATGGTTATATCTTCCATCTAGCGAATGCCCGACTATGTGTTCGCATAATCTCCTGATGTTTAACGGTTACCGGCAAACATTAAGCGAACTGGCAGGTGGCTTGTGTCTTTTCTTTAGTCATGTATTCGCGTGATGGTGGCCTCTATTCCAAGTGGTGATACAGGTGGACCCGATGTCAGAGGATGCTGAGGTGGCAGGTTTTTATTGGTTGTACAAGGAATGATATGGCAGCATGTCGGGCGGGCCTAGGGTTATGAAGTATTTAGCAAATTGGCAACTGAAGTGCTCACTCATTCTCGTAATCTAACTCAGGGTTAAGAAACCTTTTTGTGATTCAACAAATGCCTTTGTTCACACGTTCTTAGAGTTTGACCATGGTTAGAAAATGTATCTCACGAACCGGAGATTGCTTTTGTTCGCGCATTTGCTGAATCCTTGCGGTTAAGTGCTTACCGTGAAAGAATAAAGAATTATTTTTGTGGGCCCTCATTGCCAGGTAAGCATAGTTGGCAGTCTCTCATTGGTCCACAAGGTTATGATTTGGCAAAATGTAGTGGGACCTGGTTTCCAGCTGGGCAAAGGGCTCTGACATGTCAGATGATCGACAGATGGCATATGTTCTTATAGAGTGTATCAAAGCCATGAGATCATACGACAACTGTCGATCTTCTTGTGTGGGCCCAGAAGAGTTTCTCAATCCATTTGGGAGTAAGGATAGGATTTAGCAACTTTGATAAATGTCTCTGTGTTCACTGATTCACGTAGTAAAATGGTGAAGTTATAAAAGGTCTAGTGATTCAATGAACGTGCATTCGTCGGTTCACGAAATGATTTAGCAAACATGTAAAACATTCAGCGACTTGGCGATATTATTTCAGTCATGTGTTCCCCAAGTAAGAAGGTGGAGTTTGCTAAGATAGTAGGACCGCATGATGATTCATTGCTGAGTTGTCTTGTTGTGATTGGCTGAGCTGGAAAAGGATTGCAGACACATCAATGGGCCCGAATGATTCAAGAGAGGAGGACAGCGTGGTAGATCTAGTGGTTGGTGCATGATCTCATAGGAGGTGTCAGAGCCATGTGATCATGCACCCACCATTTAATTTCAAAGGTTTTTATCATGTGGGTCCTGTGGCAAAGATGACCAGGCAGTTGCAATGAGTAGTGTGGCGACAGGTGATACCATGTGTCACAGTTGCGGAGTTAATGGTGGAGTGGATAAAGGTTTAGCAGCTTGACAAATTTCCTTGTTATCACTGGTTCACGAGATGATTTGGCAGTTACCAAATTCATTAGGTGACTTGGCGAACAGTGGTCGCGAGGTCGCTAGATTCTTTAGCGGAGGCAGGAAGTATTCTGTGAATTGGCGAGGGTTCCTTTGTTGCCAGTTCGCCAGATCACTTAAGTGGATTTTTCAGCATGTGTAGTCACATGCTCACTGGATTTAGCTGGGGTTTGGATTTTGATTCCACGACTGGGATTTTCCTTTGTCGCATGTTTGTTGAATGTAACTTGAGGTTTTTGATGAGTTGGGGTTGTTGAGCCTGCGAAAGGTAACGGATCAATGGCCATGACTTATTGTTGATTTGATTTTGAATGTGAGCCACCGATTGAAGGGTAAAATAGTAATGTGACCATTTATTTTCAAATTCAAATCTCTGAGATGTCTCCAGCGACAAATAGGACTGAAATTGATGACAGTAAGGGGCCAGAGTTGGTGAAATTGAATTTCTCTGTCATTCCAGTGTGGTCCAGGGTGCCTTGAGGGTTTGCAAGGACTTGTACCGTGTGGTTTTGAGCTTGAGGAACTATTTGCAAGCAGTGATTAGACTAGTTTTTATGGCATTTCTTGGTGTACTATGCTATGCTCGCATATTTTCATGATTGCGGAATCTGTTTGAGATTTCTTTCTCCAGGTTGCTTGGTTTCCTGCCCCTGTAATAATTTCTGATGTAATTTTGATTGGTTTGGTGGGTGAAACCCTATGCCCTAGCTGTCCCTAAGCTTGTTGCATTCTCTCTGAGAATTCCAAGGCAGCTAGTGGTATAAATGGCAGGTTGTTCATTTTTGTAAGGGTTCCTTCCTCTGCAAATTTTTGAGGAGAATTGGTTCCATGTGAAGGGTCTTTTTCCTATAGATTTTCTCCTTCTCTCTGCATATAGATTGTTCCTCTTTCTTCTATTGGTTTAGAGAATACAGTGCATGTTGTAAAAGATTTGTCTTATGTATGAGAACTGAATATATTCTTACTGGTACCGAGCTATCTCCATTTGAATTCTGGATTCATTAATCACACATGAAGGGTGTCTGGTTTTTCTACTTGTATTGCCTAAGTGTTTGCAAGTGGAGTTATCTTCACAGAGGTAACTGGTTCAGGGTTAGTGTTTATGCATGTATGAGCTGAAATATCAAAGATAGGTCATGCTTGTCTTCTAGTGGATGCTGGTCAATGTATTATCTATTCATAGGTCTCTTCTAAGGGGAGGGTTAAAATCCTTTGATGGATAATAACATGCTTGAATGCACAAATGGGTTTTAAGTTGAGTTTTGGTCATGGTGTGTGATTGATGTCAGGCATCAATACATTGAGCATATTGTGTTCTTGTTTCATAGTTGTCTCTTGCAGTAGGGTATTTGACTCTGTGGCCTATTGGATAAGGCACTGGTCTATCAGAGACTTAGGCATCTTAGGGGACCTTTCAATCTATCTTTAAAATCATTTCCTTTCAGTTCCACCCTTTTCCTTTCATGTTATTAGGATAGGTCTCTGGTTTTCATACTCATTCCATGCAAGTAGGGCTATTGCATGAGATATTGGCTTCATTGAGGTACAAGATACCTAGGGGTTTGAAAACCATTCCACATTAATTTTTCTATAGGCCTTTGGTTTGTCATGATGTGTCTTGGATGTGCAGATAAGGCAATACCCGCCTGAGTGAATGTGGAGCTCAAAGAAGAAGGAGGATTTCTCTCTATCCTCATCAATTGGTTTGTTTTTCTTGTCAAGCTTGAGTGCCTAACCTATGTTTCTAGCCCAACCATTTTGATTCAAGCTTGGTCCTACAAGAAAAAGAACCAACAAAATGGTGAATCTACTCGGGAATGAAAATTTTTTACCATTAAGAGTATCCTAGAGTCTTGCTATATTCATTTTGGGGAGGAGTTTCATAATTGTTATAATCTGAAAGTTATTTTCAGATCTACAAATGTATTTCCTAGATTTGTTGTTGTAAGACTTTAAGATTATATGTGACTTTGCTGTGAGGAATATCTAGAACATGTCGATGTTTCAAAGAGATCAGTGAAAATTTGTGTCCTCTAAAAGGAGGTGGCGACTCTGCTTGAATGAACCTAAGGTGTGTAGCCTTGTTTCAGATTTCAGTTGGATGAGAAGTGGACAACAACAATCAGCTAAGGTTTCCAAGTATTCCCTATTTAATATTTTGTGTATTTGCATGGTCCTTATCAAATGGTTTTGTCATTAAAGAAAGGACATATAAGTGTGAAGTATGTAAGAAGGGTTCAGTGACAAAAGAAGGATAGTTTCAAGTATAGATTTCCTATCATTGGTCTTGAAGATTTTCAAGTAGATATACAAAGTTGCAGCCAGTGATGGATGTTCACAGGGTTTCTTTTGTTAGAGGATATGTGCCATTTTGTTATGATGGCACACCTGGTTTCCCTAATAAGATCCCTGATAAAATCAGGGGATACTTGCCTAAGTTTAATAGGAACCAGTATCAGTCAGCAAGAAAACATGTTCAGTGTTTTACTGATGTGATGAATGATTTTGAGGTTTTCCATGAAGACCTTTGGATGAAATTGTTTGTCCAAACTCTAGAGGGTGATGCGACTAGTTTTCTTTCCTCTTGGCATGTTCTATTTCATCCTAGACTGAGATACATTCGGCCTTCATGGAGCAGTTTGGAGAAAGGGTAAGCATATCTGATTCTTATGATAAGCTTTTAAAGATTCATATTGAGAAAGATGAACTTGTCCCTCAGTTCAATATCAGATTTGCAAAAGTTTTGAATGAAATCCCTGAAGGTTATAGACCCAATGACCAAGTGTGTGTAAATGTCTACTTTGATGCATTTGATAAGAAAATGAATTACTTTTTGAGGGACAAAGAACCTAGGACATTATATCAGGCATTTGTAATTGCAGTGGATATTGAAAACAATTTGAAATATCGATTGACCAGAGGTCATTTTTCCATGAGTGCCTTCTGGTATAACGAATATGAAAGAAAAGAAGAATGTAGTGCTAATACTACAGTCCCAAATTAGTATATCAACACTTCTGTTGTGGTTTGTAATCAGTTTGAGATGTCAAATCAGGATATGTGTATAAATGTTGTTGAGTCTTTTGCTACTGATGAGACATGTATTCAGGATGCTACAACAGTGAGATATATTCTAGACCCTGAAAGGATTGAGCAGTGTACTGGTGCTTTGAGTTGTGAATTAGCTACCGTAGTCAAAACTTGTAATATGGATTATAAATATAATACCACTAATGTTCCTAAACATGAGAATGCTGCTTCCATGTCTCAGTCCTAAGAAAATGAAGAGACTGAAAGTTATGTCTCTGATGATGAGTCTGAAGTTGCTGCACCAGATGAGGAATATGACTCACAAACATATCAGTCACAATCAGAGGAACATAGTGCTGAAAGTGGTTACTGAAGTGAGGATGATAAAGGCAGTGATGTTGAGGTGTCTTCATATGAGTCAGATGTAGCATGGGAAGAAGAAATTAATGATGGGAGTGAACAATCATTTGACAGTGAAGGTATGGTTTCTCTTTCTAAATCTGAAAATGAAAATGCATCTCAGTTTTTGCATTATATAAATCAGTTTGAATATGAAGATTTTGAGAATAACTTGTCCTCAAAGTATGAAGACAAAGAAATGGTAATTCAATGTGATATTATTGAGGATGGTCATGAAGATTTGAATAGAAGGTTACCTAATGATTCTGCATTAGATAATGAATTTGTGGCATATAGTAGAGATTTTAGGGGTGAATTATGGCCTTGCCATAATGATCTTCCTAAACAAGATAATGAAGAAGATGTAATTATAGACACTATATGCTTGATAGGTGATGTGGACTGTGAATTTTCATATGCTGAGAGTGTCCATGAAGATGAAATGGGTAGTAAGTTTAAAGTGTTTTCTAATACTTTGTATAATGAGGACTATGATGATGAACAACCCAATTTTTGTCATAATGTTCAACAAGGAGTACTGCATGGAGTCATCAATCCATTATTTGAAGAAGACATGGAGGTTTTAGATTCAGGAGAACCAGATATGAATAATGACATACTATCTTCTTGCTGTGAAAGACCAATATGTTCTTCTTTCATTTGTGACAGAGTTCTAAGTGATGATGTTGCATTCTCTTCAAAAGTGGTTTCAGAATTTGATGATGATGACATGTGTGAGTATAAACTTGATCATTCACTTGAACTCCAACTAGCTACACCTAAGGATATGGAAGGTCTAGGTATGAATGATGTTTTTTATCAAGCAGAGTATGAGACTTTTGTGTTTCTGATTGATAGTATGCAAGAATCGGTAGATGAAGATCAGTTTCAGCATAATGGTAGTATTGATGAGCATGCTGAATCATACTTTCATAGTGAGCTAGATGAAGAAAGTGTTTCAAGTTTTTATATCCACTATGAAAATAAAGACAGATTTTTTGTTTTACCTAATAAGCTAATTGAGAGTATTGATGTGCTTGGTGAAACAATTGGGAAGAAAATATCCAGCTTACCTCAAGAAAAGGTGAATGAAAGTCAGGTATATGACAGAGGTAAGAAGTTTTGAAAGTTTCTAGTGGTTCAGGGCCATTGCATGTACATGGTAGAAGTAGTTTTCTTGCTTTTAGTAAAGTTGTTCAGGAGGTTTTTGTGGGTGGTCTGCTTTCCTAGAGATCTGAATTCTTGCCATGCCTGCAAGAGCCATGCATCCCCAACTAGAGTCACTATTAGCCCATTTTCTTGTCATAATAGAAAATCTTCAGAAAATGGTCTGTACCCTGTGAAAATTTCCATGGCTATGTCTTTTCTTTTGGTCTCTATAATTCTTTTCATGTTTCTGGCCTCAAGACCCTTAGCAAAAAATTCATAAATCTAGCCGTTATGTGAAAAAAGCCCTAAAATGCCTTAGCCCTATTATATTTCTTCATTACCTTTTCAGGACACTTAAATCCTTTTTTTTGCATGTGGTTATTTTTTCCTTCTTCGTGTTCACTGAACCGCTTAATATTATTTCATGCCTTTATGTTATTTGGCAAACCCATGAATGTATGTTGTCTTGCCTCAGTCGCTAAGTCTCCAAATCCTCAAATGGTTATATCTTCCATCTAGCGAATGCTCGACTGTGTGTTCGCATAATCTCTTGATGTTTAACGGTTACTTGCAAACATTAAGCGAACTGGCAGGCGGCTTGTGTCTTTTCTTTAGTCATGTATTCATGTGACGGTGGCCCCTATTCCAAGTGGTGATATAGGTGGACCCGATGTCAGAGGATGCTGAGGTGGAAGGTTTTTATTGGTTGTAGAAGGAATGATATGGCAGCATGTCAGGTGGGCCTAGGGTTATGAAGTATTTAGTGACTTGGTGACTGAAGTGCTCACTCATTCTTGTAATCTAACTCAGGGTTAAGAAACCTTTTTGTGATTCAACGAATGCCTTTGTTCGCATGTTCTCAGAGTTTGACCATGGTTAGAAAATGTATCTCACGAACTGGAGATTGCTTTTGTTCGCACATTCACTGAATCCTTGGGGTTAAGTGCTTACCATGAAAGAATAAAGAATTATTTTTGTGGGCCCTCATTGCCAGGTAAGCATAGCTGGCGGTCTCTCATTGGTCCACAAGGTTACGATTTGGTAGAATGCAGTGGGACCTGGTTTCCAGCTGGCCAGAGGGCTCTAACATGTCAGATGATCGATGGATGGTGTATGTTCTTATAGAGTGTATCAGAGCCATGAGATCATATGACAACCGTTGATCTTCTTTTGTGGGCTTGGAAGAGTTTCTCAATCCATTGGTAGTAAGGATAGGATTTAGCAACTCTGATAAATGTCTCTATGTTTGTTGATTCACGTAGTAAAATGGTAAAGTTCTAAAAGGTCTATCGATTCAGTGAACGTGCATTCACAGGTTCACTAAATGATTTGGCAAAGATGTAAAACATTCAGCGACTTGGCAATATTCTTTCAGTCACATGTTCGTGAAGTAGGAAGATGGAGTTTGCTAAGATAGTGGGACCGCATGATGATTCATTGCTAAGTTGTCTTGTTGTGATTGGCTGAGCTGGAAAAGGATTGCAAACACGTCAGTGGGCCCAAATGATTCAAGAGAGGAGGATAGCATGGTAGATCTAGTGGTTGGTGCATGATCTCATAGGAGGTGTCAGAGCCATGTGATCATGCGGCCACCATTCAATTTCAAAGGCTTTTATCATGTGGGTCCTGTGGCAGAGATGACCAGGCAGTTGCAACAAGTAGTGTGGTGATAGGTGGCACCATGTGTCACGATTATGGAGTTAATGGTGGAGTGGATAAAAGGTTTAGTGGCCCAACAAATTTCCTTCTTATCGCTGGTTCATGAGATGATTTGGCAATTCCTCAATTCATTTGGCGACTTGGCGAACATCGGTCATAGGGTCACTAGATTCTTTAGCGGAGGTAGGAAGTATTCCATGAATTGGTGAGGGTTCCTTTGTCGCTAGTTCGCCAGATCACTTAAGTGGCTTTTTCAGCATGTGCAGTCGCGTGTTCGCTAGATTTAGCTGGGGTTTGGATTTTCATTCCGCGACTAGGATTTTCCTTCGTCACATGTTTGCTGAATGTAACTCGAGGTGTTTGATGAGTTGGGGTTAATAAGCCCGTGAAAGGTAAAGGATCAACGACCGTGACTTATTGCTGATCTGATTTTGAATGTTAGCTACTGATTGAAGGGTAAAATAGTAATGTGACCATTTATTTTCAAATTCAAATCTCTGAGATGTCTCCAGTGACAAATAGGACTGAAATTGATGACACTAAGGGGCCAGAGTTGGTGAAATTGAATTTCTCTACCGTTCCAGTGTGGTCCAGGGTGCCTTGAGGGTTTGCAAGGATTTGTGCCATGTGGTTTTAAGCTCGAGGAACTTTTTGCAAGCAGTGATTAGACTAGTTTTTATGGCATTTCCCGATGTACTATGCTATGCTCACAGATTTTCATGATTGTGGAATCTATTTGAGATTTCTTTCTCTAGGTTGCTTTGTTTCCTACCCGTGTAATAATTTCTAATGTAATTTTGATTGGTTTAGTGGGTGAAACCCTATGCCCTAGCTGTCCCTAAGCTTTTTGCATTCTCTCTAAGAATTCCAAGGCAGCTAGTGGTATAAATGGCAGGTTGTTCATTTTTGTAAGGGTTCCTTCTTCTGCAAATTTTTGAGGAGAATTGGTTCAATGTGAAGGGTCTTTTTCCTATAGATTTTCTGCTTCTCTCTGCATATAGAGTGCTCCTTTTTCTTCCGTTGGTTTAGAGAATACAGTGCATGTTTTAATAGATTTGTCTTATGTATGAGAACTGAATATATTCTTACTATTACCAAGCTATCTCCATTTGAATTCTGGATTCATTAATCACACATCAAGGGTGTCTGGTTTTTCTACTTGTATTGCCTAAGTGTTTGCAAGTGGAGTTATCTTCATAGAGGTAACTGGTTCAGGGTTAGTGTTTATGCATGTATGAGCTGAAATATCAAAGATAGGTCATGCTTGTCTTCCAGTGGATGCTGGTCAATGTATTATCTATTCATAGGTCTCTTCTAATGGGAGGGTTAAAATCCTTTGATGGATAATAAAATGTTTGAATGCACAGATGGGTGTTAAGTTGAGGTTTGGTCATGGTGTGTGATTGATGTCAGGCATCAATACATTGAGCATATTGTGTTCTTGTTTCATAGCTGTCTCTTGTAGTAGGGTATTTGACTCTGTGGCCCATTGGATAAGGCACTGGTCTATCAGAGACTTAGGGCATCTCAGGGGACCTTTCAATCCATCTTTAAAATCATTTCCTTTCAGTTCCACCCTTTCCCTTTCATGTTATTAGGATAGGTCTCTGGTTTTCATACTCATTCCATGCAAGTAGGGCTATTGCATGAGATATTGGCTTCATTGAGGTATAGGATACCTAGGGGTTTGAAAACCATTCCACATTAATTTGTCTGTAGGCCTTTGGTTTGTCATGAGGTGTCTTGGATGTGCAGATAAGGCAATACCCACCTGAGTGAATGTGGAGCTCAAAGAAGAAGGAGGATTTCTCTTTATCCTCATTAATTGGTTTGTTTTTCTTGTCAAGCTTGAGTGCCTAACCTTTCTTTCTAGCCCAACCATTTTGATTCAAGCTTGGTCCTGCAAGAAAAAGAACCAATATACACTTCATTGACCAGTCAACATGAGTGGTATTAATCAAAAAAATTATTATCAATTTAAAAATATTTTGTAGAATTGTTTTTATAAATATAATTGTTAAATTGTATGCCATGTTCACATGCTAGATTTTATGCCAAAACTTAAGCAACTAAGTATTCCCATAGACATTCAAAAATGTGAAAAAATAATAATTTAGAAACTTTTGGTCTTTTAGTTGAGCACCAACAATTTGGGAATTAAAAATAAGTTGAGGGGAAAAAAGAAGGGCTATAAATAAATAGTTATTGGAAATTGAAAAAAAATATGACGTGGCTACACAAATATTTTTCCCTATTTTTTAATGAATTTATTTGCCTTTTTTTTCTTGAATATTAAGTGTACAAATTATTATTACATTTATGGATGCATTTTCTTCTTAAAAATAAACAAAATGATAATATTCACGGGGCACAAATATCTCCTAAAAATTTTGAGCAACCACTCATAACAAAAATAAGCTAAGCAGTGGCATGAAAAAATACCTTTAGGGTGTGGTCCTATTGTTGGCTTATGCTTCTACTTTAGAAGAAGAAGAGGTATCATGAAGAATAAAATAAGGTTTGATTATATGGTGGGGCTTATGCTTCTATTTTGGACGATGAAGAGGACCCTAGAAGGATAAACCAATTTTATATGAAATTATTTAGAATCTTCTCCATGAAAGTAGGGTCTACTTAATTTTAGGAGTGATAAAAAAATATGGTGGAGCTAAAAGATCTTAGGAAATTTGTTAGCCACTTGCAAAATATATTAAAAATTAAAGTCCCATCAGGATTGGTGCGACATGAAGTTTGAGAAGCGCTTCAAAGATCTTAAAGAGGTTCTTTCCAATAAAATGAATGATAGAAGGATTAGCTATGTTTGTGATGATGATGTTAGAGTGTAAATTTAAACTTTATATGTTTTTTATTCTAGGATGGCTCTCACAAAAAATTATGGTGAAGCATAAGTGGTTGGATGGTAAACCAATCATTTCAATTATAACCCCATGGATAACGATAAAGCTTGGAATTGGAAGGAGAGGGGGCGTGGGAGGGGTGGGATTATGACTGGTATGAATATAAAAGGAGGGAGCAAACTTTGGAAATCAACAAGAGAAATGACTTCATTTTACCATCTTCTTTTTATATGAATTGTCATTTCTTATGTAATATTATGTAACACATGAAATGTATAAAAATGATGTCAAGGCTAGGTAAAGTGATCCTAATTTACATTTTGTTAAGAGAATGGAATTTAATGCTATATCCCTATTCTTATGAATAAACCCAATGGTTTATTATATACTACTTATCTTAATTCAACTGATGTGATGATGCTTTTTGAATGCCAACTTGGAAGTTCAAGCTGAATTTGGGAAGTGATCAAAATAATTATTATTTCACTAATGATATTGTGAGAAGATTTGTATCTCATCACTTAAGTAGAGTTTTGCATAAAGGTAAATTTATTTTCAATAGTCTGAAGGATCATTGCAAAACCTTTCATTAAAATAAAAAATCTTGTATCGTTATTGTGGGGTATGATATAAAGTTTCTTTTTTATTTCAAAAGAAAAAAAAAACACATTGGGTGTTCAAGAAAATTCACTGTACCATTCTTGGTAAGAAGAAGAAAAAGGGTTTTTTGATTTTTGCAAAATTTGGAAAGTGTGGGTGCATCTAATTTCTATGAATCAGTAGTTGAATCACATTTAAGTTCAATTTGTGGGGGCCCTTTGAAGCATTCAAAGTCAAGAGATTATAGGGAAAAGTTGTAGAATAATGAGCTTTGGGATATTTTTATGATAGGTGATTTCACAACATATTTCCAAGCTATGAAGGGTTACCACACTACTCTTTCCATGAAGTCTGATAATTCATGGCACGAAGGAATTTTTTTTTAGGGAGTATCAAATTACACGTACCCCATGAACTAATAGAGGAGAATACATGACTAAAATCAAAAGGTGGCAGAGTTAAAAGGAAGATATATAGCGAGTATAAGCTCTACATGAAGGATTTTTTCAAGAAAGAGGAGAAATTGTTGGTCACAAATAATGATATTGGGTATGGCGGGCTCTTTATGGCCCCTCTATATGCTCTCACTTTCTTATTTTTTGTGAAATACTTTACCATTGAAGGAAAGTATACTATGTTTCATGTGTATCACTTTCCTATCTTGAATCATTTAAGAAATGACCATACTATTAAGATTCCCTTCTTTCCATATTCTTCCATTTCTAGTAGCATTGCAAAAGATGTGTCTCATCCACTCAACTGGGGCTTAAATTATACCCTTTATCATTTTGGTTTTGAAAAATCCCCATTTATAAGGTGCCTTCTATTATATACCCTCAACAAGAACAAAGCCACATTGTTAATCTGACCAAAAGAATAGTTAAAATTGAGCTTGTTGAAACTAACCCTATCACTGATAAACCCAGCCCTTATGGAAAAACTCCAACCCTTCTAGGAAAAAGAAGATTAAAAACTTTAAAGCCCATTATGATGGTATTCCCCTTGAAGAGGCCTTGCTTCATATGATTCTTGAGAAAAGGAAAGTTATTTCCACCAATCCCACCTCTTCAAAGGCAAAAAATACAAATAAAAGGGTGAAAAGCATGAGCCCTTTTATAATTTTTAATAAAGAAGACATTAATAATTAGGATACCAAATAAATATAGGAACCTAAGCATCAAGGAATTTTGGGGGAGAGGAGTTATGTTTTTCCTCTTAATAAGGAATACAAGAGTAAATAGATAGAGGAGGAAGTGGATTTGAAGATACACATGGAATATGGGTTTGAAGAGGAAAAATATTCTAATGAAAATACTAAAGATGATGATTATGTTTCTCAGGATGAAGAGCAGATCTCTGGAGAGAAATATGAACCTGAATCATCTAGAGGATATAATTAATATGTCATGTAATTACCTTATCCATATTGTCAATGATCCCTTGGAGAACATCCCACCTTCCCCCATTCTGGAAGAGATAAGTATATTTGATAATATCCAAAGTTAAGATGATGATTTATGAAAAAGATTTCCTTCTCTTTAAAGTTCTCCTACTTTGATTCATAATAATGATCACTTCAATGATTTCATTTTCTCCCTCTCTATAGTGGTTAATGGGATTATAAAGAATACTCTATTTGGAATTTTCACTGGGAAGAAGAGGCTAAAGAATATGGTGAAGAAGAGGAAAGAAAGCCATAATAGTGAGGAATAATACCATAACAAGGATGATGAAGACTACAAAATCCTTCTCAAGAGTATTTCTAAAGATAGGGATAGAATTGCTAGGGATAATGAAAGTTGATGTGTGTAGTCTTTTGTTTTTGGTCTTCATGCTTTGTTTAGATTATCTCATAGTTTTAAACTTAAGTTTTTTATTTAAGATTGTATGACATAATTGTTGTCTAATAAACTATTAGAAAAATTAAAAGTTACAATGTGGTAGTTACAATAGTCGTAGAAGAAATATTAACTCTTTAATAAGTTTGATGATGTTAAACTCTCATAATATTATGGTTGGTAGCAGTAACATAGTGTTAGGAACTCTTTGAAGGGAATTGATTTGGATTTTAATTAATTTTTTGGGTTGAGGTTTCTAGCTTTCTCTCACATGTAATGGCATTGAATAGGGATTCAAGTGTTGTTTCTAAGTATTTTTTTTATATAATAAGATCATCTCCCTCTCCCTTCTAACTTAATTAAAAATAAGAAATTTAATTTAATATTAAAAGATCAAATATTAGTGTATAACTAAAATTCATCTACTTCTCCCATTGCATTGGCATTTCTTAAGTTTACTATTTTCTAACCAAATAGTTAGCCATTAATAGTTCAGTGATCTTCAATTTTATATCAAACTTTGTGGAATTAATTGGAGTTATCTAATAATACATAGTGAATAAACTATGAGAGATAATTCATTCACCACTCAACATCAGAACAATTAATCTAAATTTATTTATAAATTTTAAAATATTTGTGGGAATAATTTTTATAAATATAGTTGTTCTATTACCCCATGTTTATATGCTATCTTTTATGCTAAAATTTAAGTACTGAAGTGTTCCCATGGAAATTTAAAAATGTTAAAAAAAAGGATAAGATAGAATCTTTTTCTACTTTAGTGGAGCACTTACAATTTGGAAATTAAAAATAAGCTGTGGGAAAAAAGGAAAGGCCATAAGAAAGTAGTGACTCCAAAATGCAAAAAATACCATGTGGCCCCACAAATATTTTTCCCTCTATTTTTAGAGATTTTATTTCTTTTTTCTCAAATATTAGGAGTAAATATTATTATTAAATTAATTGATACAAATTTTAAGTTTGTTTCTCAAAAATAAACAAAAAATAAATATTCTTGGGGCACAAATATCTCCTCAAAAGTTGAGCAGTCACTCCTAACCAAAATAAGGTAAGTAGTGGCATGGGAACATGCCCTTAGGGTACATTCTTATCAGGGGCTTAAGCTTCCATTTTAGAAGAAGAGGTTTCCTAAAGAAGAAAATAAGGTACAGTCCTATGGGGCAGGTATTAAAATTTTATTTTAGAGGATGAAGAGGTCCCTACAAGAATGAAACAAATTATTATGAAACTAGTTGGAATCTTCTCCATGAAAAATAGGAGCTCCTACATTTTAATGTTGAAAAAAATGGTGGGGCTAGAAAAATTAGGAAATTTATTTTCCTCTTCTCAAACATCTTAAAAGTTAAACTCCCATCAGGATTGGTGCTACATGAATATTGAGCAATTCACAAAGGATCTTAAAGAAGTTCTTTCCAATGAAAGAAATGATTCAAGGAATAGGTATGTTCATAATGAGGTTAGAGCATAAATTTGACCTTTGTACATTTTTTTATTCAAAAGAAACTATAGCAAATTATAAATGCTTGGATGGTAAACCAATCATTGATTATAACCCATGGAAAATCATTACGCTTGGAATTATATGGAGTGGGGGGAAAGGATTATTTCTCATATTAATAATAAAAGAAGGGACATCACTTTGAAAATAAACAAGAGAAAAGGCTTCATTTTAAAATCTTATTTTCATAAGAAGTGTTATTTCTTGTGTATCATTAATTACCCAATGAAAGGCATGAAAAATGATGTCAAGGATAGGTAAAGTGATCCTTATTTATATTTGCTAAGAGGATAGGCTGTATTTATATATCTCCTATGCTTATGAATAGACATAATGGTTTATTATATCCTACTTATCTTATTCACAACCACTTGTGCGATGATGCTTGTTAGATGCCAACTTGGCAGTACAAGCCAAATTTTGGTAGTGATCAAAATAATACTTATATTATTAACGATATTGTGAGAATATTTTTATCTCATCACTTAAGAAGACTTTGGCATAAAGGGAAACATCTTGTCAGTAATTCAAAGGATTGTAAGATATTTCATAGAAACCATAAATGTTGTGTCACTATTGCAAGGTATGATATCAAGCCTCTCCATTCTTTCTAAAGAAAAAAGCATTTTGTGTACAAGAAACTTCACTACCATTATGGTAAGAAGAAGAAAACAATTTTTTTTAAAAAATTTGTTGAATTTGGCAAGAGTGGGCCTATAATGTCCATGGATTAGTAGTGGAATGTATATGAGGATAAAATTATGGGGGTCCTTCTGAAGCATTCAAAGTCAAGATATTATAGGAAACTGTTATAAAATAGTGAGATTTGGGATATTTTTAGCAAAGGTTATTTTATGCCATATTTCCAAGCTATTTCAAGGGTTGCAACACTACTCTTTCCATGAAGTTTTGTAATTCATAGCACCAAGGTAATGTTTCTATTAGGATCATCAAATTCTGAGCAACCCTTGAACTACTAGTGGAGGCTACAAGATTAAAATGTGAAGGTGAGAGAGTTAAAAGGAAGAGATCTATGACTATATAACGTCAACATGAAGGATATTTTAAAGAAAGGGAAGATATTTTTAATCACATATAATGATGATGAGTATGAAAAGTTCTTTATGCCCCTATGTTTTCTCACATTTACTTCTTTGCTATGGAATACATTATCCTCCAAGATAGGTATACTACCTTCTATGCATATGTATCACTTTACTAATTTGAATCATTTGATAGATGACCATAGAATTAATATGACCTTTCTATATTTGTCCCTCACCAATAGTATTATGAAATTTTCCTCTACTCCACTCCACTGGGGCTTAATGTAATCATTATGAATTTTACAAATAACTATTTAGAAGCCACCTTTTATCACACCTTTAACAAGAAAAAAGCCATATTGTATGTAAACCAAAATAACAATTAAAATATAGATAGTTTAAAATAAACCTCCCTAATAAACCCAACCATTGTGGGAAAAACAAAAACCCTTTTGGGAAAAAGAAGATTAAAAACCCTAAATCTACGAATGAGGATATTCCCCTTGACGAGGCCTTGCTTTATATTACTCTTGAGAAAAAGAAAGATTCTACCACTAATTCGACCTCTTCAAAGGCCAAAAATACCAATACAAAAGGTAGAAAGGATGAGCCCTTTAATAGACATTAATAAAGAAGAGAATAAGAATGAGGATACAAAAAAAAGGGAAGAACCTAAGCATGAAGGAAGTTTGAGGGAAAGGAGTTCTTCTAGTCTTTATAATAAGGAATAAAAGAGTAAAACGATAGAGGAGGAAGTGGTTAATAAGAAGGACATGGTTTATGAGATGAATGAGGAAGATAATTCTACTAAGAATACTAAAGACAAGGATTATGTTATTTAGGATAGAAAGAGATCGAGGAAGAGGAAAAAGAAAGATCTATGGAGATAAATGTGAACCCGAGTTAGCTGGAGGATATGGTTAATATGATATGTAATTCCCCTATCCATATTTGTAAAGATCATTTGGAGAACATACCACATTCCCCTATTCTAGATGAGAAATGTGTTGCCAATAATAGTCAAAGTAGAATTGATGATTTACAATAAAGTGTTGCTTTCTTGAAAGATTTGTTCCTACTCCATTGCATAATAATGATCACTTCAGTGATTACATTTTCTCCCTCTGTAGTGTGTTGATGGGATTATGAACAAGGCTTTGTTTTGAATTGTCACTGGAAAGAATATGCTGAAGAAAGCAGTGAAGAAGAGGAAAGAAATCTAGACTAGTGATGTAGAATAGCATAACAAGGACAATGAAGACTAGAAAATCATTCTTAAGAGTCTTTCTAAAGACTAGGATAGAATTGTTATAGCTAATGAAACTTAATGATGGTAGTCTTTTATTTTCAGTTTTGATTCTTGTTTATCTTATTTGATAGGTTTAATCTTAAGTTTATTATTTTGGATTCTACAACATAATTATTGTTTGATGAACTATTCAAACATTTCAAAGTTATATTTTGGTAGTTATAGTACTGACATGAGAAACATGAAATCTTTAACAATTCTGATGATGTTAAACTGCCATAGTATTATGGTTGTTAGTAGTAACATTAGGAAGTCTTTGAAGGTGATTGTTTTGGTTTTTGATTAATTTTGTGGGTGGAGATTTTTCGCTTACTTGCGGTTGTAGTGTCCCTGAATAGGGATTTGAATGTTGCTTCTTAGTGTTTCTTTTTGCTATTATGGGATCATGGCCCTTTACCTGATGACTTAATAAAAAATAAGAAATTTAATTTAATATTTAAAATTACATATTATTGGATAATCACAACTCATCTACTTCTCCTATTGCATTGGCATTTATGTAGTTTATTAATTTTTAACTAAATGGTTAGCCATTAATAGTTCAATGATCTTCAATTTTGTATCAAACTATGTAGAATGAATTGTAGTTATCTAACAATACATAGTGAATGAGCTATGTGAGATAGTTCATTCACCATTCAACATGAGGGATATTAATCAAAAAATTTATTATCAATTTTAAAATATTTTGGGGAATTCTTTTTATAAATATAATTGTTTTAATACTAAGTCGCTCTACAAATAATTTTCTCTCTTTTTTTATAAAGATTTTTTTCCTCTTTTTTTCTCAAATATTAAGTGTATAAATAATTATTAAATTTATTGATACAAATTTTATGTTTTCTTCTTAAAAAAATAAAAACCAAATATTTATGGGGCACAAATATCTCCTAAAAAAGTTGAGCACCATTCCTAACCAAAATAAGCTAAGTAGTGGCATGGGAATATGACCTTAAGGTGCAGTCCTATGTTGGGGGGGGGGCTTAAGCTTCTATTTTAGAAGAAGAAACGATCCATGAAGAAGAAGAAGGAGAAAAAAATTATGTTCATGGAGAGTTGTGCTTCTTGAGTGGCAATTGCTTGTCTATACTGTTTGGAATCTTCTATATGAAAATAATTATTTTATATATTAAGTTCATTGCTCTTATGATTTTATTCAATAATTTATTTTACTTTTTCTTATGTCTTTTCTATGTGAAACAGTAAGATTTTAATAGATAAATTTTATTACGGTTGTTTCCATTTACTTATATTTTGTGATCATTTCTTCTTCTTTCATGAATTTTGTAAATATATTATTAATTAATATTTGAAAACATTTTAAAATTTATTATTAATCTTTAAAATATGTTTAAAACTAAACAAATTTAATATAATTTGTCTATTAATTTAAAACAAAAAAATTTATATTTTTTTCCTAAGCCAAAAGGGAAAAACGTGAAATTTTTTATTAATATAAAGTATGAGATATTTCATGAAGATTAGAGAACCATTTGCAAATTCATGATACACAGATCTGTATCCAGAATGCAACAAGGAAAACTACCTTGCTACAGAAAATACTGACAACACAAGAAAACTGCCGACTAACAACCCCCTTGACAGGTATAGAAGGTATACTTCAAAACCACCGATATAACCCCAACTCCAATTCCAGACAATATAGACAAGCAATTGCCACTCAAGAAGCCCAACTCTCCAAGAGGTTAAAAAAAACTATGATAAAAATCTCAGACAGACCTTTACTCACAATCAAAACTGGGAGGGAGCGAAGTCTAAGATGATGAATTTAACCTTAGAATTTTGAGGAGTCTGCTATCTCCCCGCCCAATTCGATCTTACCCTTAAACCTCTGTGCTTGTTCTTCCTCCTGTGAGAATTTGGGTACATTTCTTTAATAAAAGTCTTTCATATGTCCGAAAGATTCAGAATGATCACCCAGTCTGATTTGGGTACTAGCATCTCTGAACATGCAGACAGAAAACCAGGCTGATTTCGAATCTGATTCTGTACAAGATGAGGCTGTCTTTACTTATACAAATACATATTATTCTCTATATTCTGACTTATGTTCTACCTTCCACCGTACAATTCTAACTCTGTGCAAGTGCATGACATACTCACTATACTTATATACATAATAAACACAAGAAACTCATTAATCCCTATTGAGCATCTTCAGTTGACTGAATGCATTCTGAAGAACCGAGATTTCTTGATGGGTGGTTTGGAGGCCTCGGATTTGTGGATAATCAACCACATGACGTGCACATCATCGTAGCTGCAAGATGTGACCTCACTGTACAGCTTCCATAGAACATGCTCTTCTAAAGGGATAGCCAATCCTTCTAAGCCATGGCTATAAAGCCACACCCATTACGAATCTATGGAGCCTGTAAATTTTATGGGACCAAATTCAGCCAGCGTACCATTTAATGAACTTTTGGAGCCAGCTTACTATTTGATGAGGATGAAATTATGCAATTACATCCACAATCATAATTTTTTTGCACAAAACATATGAAAACATTGCTATTAGGGCAATGTGCGAAAGAATCATTGAAGTGAAATGATAGACCAAAGGATTTGAGCCCCGAATTGTAAATTAATTTTTAATTCTTATTTCAAAATAATTTTGAAAAATTTGTAAAATTATTGTTTTTGATTAAAATGACTGGGAGAGGTCCCAGAACCTAGATAGAGAGGGCCCTGTAAAATTACTGTAATTTTTTTTAAAAGAAATTTATATAATTGATTTAATATTTTGTTGAATTTTTCTAAATTTAAAAATTTAATCTAAATATGTTTAGCAAAAATGTAAGTGAAGACTACAGTTCCCAAGTCATAATCACTACAACTACTTATTTTAACGATATTATCCATAACAGATGGCTGTATTGTCTGATACAATTCACCTTAGCTCAAATCAGTAAAACCGAGGCTAAATTTATTCAAAGCTTAGTATATCGCTTCCAATCGTTCTTTCCATCTACACCGTTTTCTCAATCCTCTTGTAGTCCCACAAGGAAGGGAGTCGTACAGATGGGGCAAGTGTTGTGATCCTCAAGCCATGGACAAATACAGTGAGAATGAAATATGTGGTGGATTATACAAGGAATTTCACGAACCTCTTCTCCCAGGATAAAATCATCCCTACAAACTCCACAAAAAAATCTCATCCCCAACATGAAAATCTGAAATTGTTACAATGGGTAGTCCCTCTACCAATTCTTTGGCCTTCCTTTCATTCTCTATTATCTTGATGATCTTTTTCCGTAGAAAATCGAAGGTATTAAAGACCCTACGTAACCACCGAATATTTCCAGGGATTCGATGCTCGTGAACTTCAATGAGGAGAAATTCAGAATGTAAGGAATCATGACGTCTATCGAGCTGTTGCAGACGACCAGGCAGATCATTGCGGTTCGTAAGACAATTTGCTTCGATGAAAAGCTCTGTGGCTTCGATACGTAAATCTTCCATGCGGATTTCGAGGCTTTTAAACCTCTCTGCAAATTCCTTCTCCATACAACCCATCTGCCTCTCTTGCTGCATTTGTATTTCTTCAGTTCACCGTCCTCCTACCAAATGCTTAGCAATCTAATGATGCAAAGGTTTTTCAATTTGGTATGCGAATTTGTCAAATGGATTGCATTCATCTAAGAATATGTACTCAATGAAGCGTCAGCAATAGTTTCTCTTGGTGACCCCTCAAAGAAGTCGACCTGTTGATCCAAATGATAATTAATTTCCCCATAATTTTTCACAACTCATGCTTGTAAAATGCCTCCAAGTTTAAATAATTTTTAAGTAAAATTTCTAGATATAGTTGGCTTATTTTTGAGTTTTATTTTAGAGAAGAGTTCC
This sequence comes from Chamaecyparis obtusa, assembly GCA_027943335.1. NCBI lineage: Eukaryota > Viridiplantae > Streptophyta > Pinopsida > Cupressales > Cupressaceae > Chamaecyparis > Chamaecyparis obtusa. The sequence goes on along the minus strand of BSBK01008730.1, from coordinate 30,503 downwards.
GAAGTAAAAAAACAAACCTATATTTAGGTGACAGAGTAGATTAAAAAAAAAATTAATCTAGATTTAGGGTAAGTTATAAATATGGTCAACAAACAATATATATTTTCGTATCTTCATTAATAATTTTTAAATAAAATAATAATAAAAAGGGTAAAATTGATATTACAATATTTTTTTAATTTTTTTTTAAATTCTAAAAAAGAATACAGTAAAATATAAAATATAAATTATAGGGGAAGAGACATAATTATATTGTTGTTGGGGTAAAATTATAAAATATAATATTTCTAAAAGATAATTTGTATAAGTGTGATAGATCTATCACTAGTTCTTTTTTATTATTTATTATTTTCAATTGCATGCAATCTTTAAATTAATCAACGCAAAGAAGTACAAATTGTCTAAAGAGGTGTAGGATAAACTATGTTCTCAATAAAAATAAAATAATAATCATGTTTTAGTGTCTCTTAAGTATATGCAATTTATTTTTAATTGCAAATATGAATGTATGCATTTATGTGTGTGTGCATTACATACATATGTATGTATGCTAGTCAATATATAAGAAAATTCATATTATTGTTGTTCTTTATCACATAGAAACAAATTGTATATACATGTATGATTACATTAAAATACTAATACATGCAATCAACATTATTTTGAACAGGCATCATATGCTACATCTATTTACACATTCTCAAATATTTATGACCCATATTCAATGATATCTTGCATTCATACAACATTTCACAATGTATTATAAATAGTTCACTGTTTATTTATGTTATTAAAAATAAGACAATTTTAAATTATTTCTTTCTTATATAAAGTATACGTCTATTGCATATATATAAACATAGATTTGAATTCTTATCCATTTTGTTTGTGAAACATAAAATTTCCTTTTAGTTTTTTTCTTTTCTTATATGATTTATACAAAAGCATCCAAAATAAATCACATGAATTGTAATGATTTCTTGTGCGCTTCAATAGTGTATCTGTCTTTCTTTCATGGAAAATCTTCTCTCTACAATTTTTCTTTTTCCTATGCTCTCTTTCACACACATATGCTTCCTTTTTATTTTTTTCCTAAAATTCCATAATAACAAAATCCTATTGTAAACAAACTTTAAGATCAAATCACAACAAATTTCTTAGACACCAAACCCTTAGTTTACTATTAAATTTAGCACTCAATACTCTAGAATACATTTTCTCTCTTCCCTATACTCCCCGTTACACACATATGCTTCCCTTGTTTGCCAAAAATCTAATTAAAATGAAATTCCACCATAAAAATTTAAACCAAATTGTAAAAATAATAATAATTATATATACCAAAATAGTTTGTATACTACTAAACTTGCTGCTTGAATCCTCAAAATATTTGCCAATATAATAATGTAACATATGTAATAGCTCAATATATTTTATACTCACCAAACAACAATATCTTTAGGCCAGTAATTTTTGTGGGTGAAACATGAAGGAAATGGATTCCAAAAAACATCAAAGCTAGAATTGTCTTTTTAAATTTTAAATTATGAGCTACTTGTTTTCATGCCATATTTTTACATCTTGTGGTCATAACATGTGACTTCTTACCTTGTTGAATCCCCCAAATATTTGCAAAAATAATGTAACAGATGTAAATATATTTTCTACTCACCAAACAATAATATCTTTACGTGCCAATAATTTTTTTTGGTGAAAGACGAAGGAAATGGATTCCCAAAAAATCAAAGCTAGAATTGTCTTTTTAAATTTTCAATTATGAGCTACTTGTTTTCATGCTATATATTTACATCTTGTGGTCTTAAAATGTGACCTTTTACCTTGCTAAAATTATAGAGGATTTTAATATTTATCTAATTGTAAATTTTTCTTTTCTAATTTAAATAGGTAAAATTTAATTTTACACGCCTCTCACCTTTACCATTCTTAGCAATGTCCAAGTAAATAAAAATTTGACATGATCTATTTTTATTTTCTTATCTAAAACTATTTATAACATTTTCCTTTCCATACAAAAATAGACATATATTTGCATACAATAATTATTCTAAAGGTCTACTAGAGAATTAAAAGAAATTTAAATATATGATTAGAGAGGCATTCTTATTTATTTTATTTACATTTCAAATTTTTAAATTAATATAATTTTTTGATGTAACAAAATTTTAGAAGAATCAAGTAAATTAAAGATAAAATTATTGCATATTCTACAATAGATTACCTAATATATGACAAATTCATAACTATATTTTATGATATATATGATAAAATTGAAATTTTGAAAGAGATTAAATTTATTTACAAGTTTACAAACTATAAAGAATCTCAAATGCATCAAAATAATAAAAAGTATGTCATAATTAAAGTTATAAATAATATAAAGAGTAATGACATTAAACAATTATGTTTCTTCTAAGAATCCTCTTTGTACATCAACTTAATTTGTTTAGTTAGCATAATTATTTAAAAAACAAAAAGTTGCAACATATAAACAAAAAAGATGAATAATTATATTTAAGTCAAATGGAGGAGAGGACAAAGAGTGAGAAAGAGTATCTCGATAGAGTTTCAAACATAGGGGATACAAGGGAGGATAGGGCATATGATGAGAAAAATGATGCTCCCATTGCATTTGTCCTAGTTTATGTCAGTGCTTCTACATTTTCTATTAAAATGTTTTTGATTGCAGGAAAAAATAGGTTTTAATGGTGACCCGAAACCCCTTACAAGATAGAATAAAAGTTTAGATGTTAAAGCACACTAAAAAGAGGCAGGACTGGAGACCAATCCGCTAAAGCCATAACCAAAAAAATACCAAAAGCCAAAGAATAGCAAAAAATAGACAGCCAGTACCAGGAACCAGAGCCTTAGAGAAACTCTTTGCAAGCCTCATCGGCTTCCTGCTTCACTTCAGATACCTTCTTTATCACTACATTAAACTTTGAGAGTTCTTGGATCCTTTCTTGAATTTTCTTCCTTCTCGCTGATCTAGTGCATTTTCTAGGGCCATCCTCTTCCAGGTTCTCAGTGATTTCCTCTGGTTTTTTACTAGGGGAGCCAGCATCCAGCTTAGCCTTAATGGTCATAAAACAATCCATAGTCGATCCCATAAATTTGTTGTAGTCTTGCATGTGTGTTTTCATGGTTTTCTCCATAGTTTCCATTCTAGCTTGAAAATCCTGCACTTTTTTATCATCTTCATTGGTAACCTTGTCCACCATAGTTTTTGGGCTAGACTCCAGCAAATTCTACAAAGAATCCACCTTAGCAAATATGAAGCGGTGCTAAAGGTTTAAATTCTTGATCTCTTGGAACACCCATTTAATTAAATGAAAGGAGTCATTTTTGGGTCATTCTATTAAGATGTTATTTAAGCCTTTGTAGACATTTTATTCCTATCCCTGTGTGTGTGAATTTTGTACCTGATCTGTAGACACAACACTTCAGTAAAACATTAGAGGTTAGCAAAAATCAAAATCGTGCAAAATTGAAATCTAATCTAACCAAGTGATTTACTGCCTTCTAATAGGTGCGAGATTGATGTTCTCAGATTTCTATCGAGATCAGTGACCTAGACGACACCTAAATGAAGGATTTGAATGCAATTAATCTATATTTTTGATATTTTCTATGCAATGATATGAAAACTTGATATGGAATCTATGCTAATATGGAAATTGATCTATGATATGCTAAATGATCTAACAAATGAAAACTAATATGATATGAATGCAAATGAAATTGATCTCACAATAGCCTTGATTCGCAATGAGCTTTTGATTCTTCATCCTCCAATTCGACAGTGCGAGGATGCAAAAGTATGAGATGATTTGAGATGAGCTGAGGCCTTAATTTATAGAAATCTAGGGCTTTGGAGGTGCATGGAAGAAAGCCATAAATCACTCAGATTAACTCAGCTTGATTTTTGTGTTATCTGAAAAGAAAGATAATTTAATTCACAAAATCATGCAAAAACAACTTTTTAACTCAAATTAGAAGTTTAGATCAACTTTAAAACTCAAAAATGATGTTGAGTTCCAAAAAGTTAATAACTTGCATTGATTTTCTGATTTGGAGTTTAACTGCTCTTTGATTGTGCACATGAATAATTATTAATTAATAAATAAATAAAGTGATTTATTCTCAACTTAATTGATTTTTTAAAATAAATAATTGATTTATGGGTTAATCAATCATTTAATCAAACTTTTATTCAAAAATAATATCATCAAATATGACAGCTTGCTTTAATTAATTAAATAAGAATTTAATCAATTAATGATAAGATTTTGGATTTATTGTCAAAATTAAATAATAATACTTAGGAATAAATACAATTAAATTCAATTAAATAATTACATGGTAGAATTAAATCTAATTAATTAAATATTGAGAATATTCAATTAATCAAACTTTAGGATAAATGTGATTTATCGCCAAATAATTATAAAATTAAAGATAATTATGATAAATAGGAATATTGCTAGGAATATTCCCTGATGTAGAATTTAAGATAATCAATTAGGATTCGATGATGTTTAGATGTGCCTTAGGTTAGGACTTTAATGTTGATTTCATTCGATTTGATGATGCAGGAGATTAATGAACTTATAGCCCATTTTTGAGGTATTACATTTTGCCCCTCTTTGAATTGTTGTGCGAAGCGTAGTGGTTCAAAGACAGTCTATGTTTGATAGAGATATGAAACGGATTCAGAATTGATAATTGATATGAGACAGAAGTTGATTGATATTGATTTGATATGAAGATAATAGGTCCTGAATGACCAAAGATAATGTTCACTGTAGCAATGATGAATGGAAGAATGCAAAAAAAAGTGTCAAAATGCTTGATTTCGAACCTTATCATTGCAAAGAAGTGAGTGACCGGTTCTAGACTCGATTGTCTTAGAAGAACTAGCAGGTATCACATCCGAACCCTTCAGTTGCCGAAGAACCAAGGAAAGAACACTATGATCTGATGGTTGCAAAAACTAATACAGTTTACAAGATTAGGAGGATACCAGATTGATATGGATCTTGATGAATCAGATATGCCCCAAGTGATGATAGATTTTCCCTGAGCGATGAGGTCTTTTTTGATGAATCGGTAACTAGACGTGGTTGTTCTCTTGATTACTGAGGAAGATATGATTTCCATAAAGATATGATTTCAAATTTGATTACAGACTTTGAATGATGTACAATACCATGCCCCCTTCAGGATTAAAATTGAAATCTGACAAGAAAAGTCAGCATTGATAGTTTTAGAAGCATGTTAATTGATTTGAGAATTGGTTATACACGTTCAAAAATGTGTTCTACATCATTTGGAGGTCTAGACGACCAAGTTTGACTAGGTTTGACCATGAGTTGATGATGGTTGACCAAGTTGAAATTTTGATAGTTTGATGTAACATAGTCAGTTCAGTTGAATACTAGATTTCTGCTATGATTGAAGGTTGATTATGTAAGTAGTTAATAATATAAACAATCTCAGATTTTGATTTTGATCTTGAAAAAGGATTCTACTTGTTGTTTCATTGGAGGAACCTTCGTGTGAGATTCGGCTTTTGTTAGATTTGAAGATGCGAGTGGAGAATTGTTTAAGCATTGAAGTTCGTTTAATCATTGTGACATCATTTAAAATGAAATGCAACCTAAGACCTAGGACCTACTCATTGATCATATGTGGATTTGTTATCATCATTGAACTTTTAGGTAACTGGATAAATCAATACAATGCCCACTATCTATGAAACCATAGACATATGAATATCGATTTGTATGCACAAGAATCAATACAACACCCACTGGCTAGGTAACCATGGACATATGAATATTGATTTTGTTTTCGAAATGTCAGATTAGATATAAGCACCAAGGCACAAGTGCGAGGATGACCTGAATATAATGTCCATTTTGATATAGAAATTTGTATAAGCATCAAAACATAAACGTCATGATGACCTGAATATGCCTTGCATGACAAACACATTAAACAACTAAGAGATTATTCTAAATCCAATGTGAATTACCCATAGTGACCCTTTATCATTCACATCCTTAGGTAAGATCATGTTTCACAGTAGGAGAAAGAATTCACTCAAAAAGACAATAGTTAAATCAAACTTCCTTGAATTTTACGGGTATCAATGGTCGAGGTACGCATGGCCATCTAATTCGAGATAGAGGCTCTTACAGTCAGACACCATTTCAATCCAGAATTTCCAAAGTTGTTAGATTTTCACATACAAGAAGAAAACAAAGAAAAGATTATGCCCCCAGTCATCACTCTCTAAATCCTATAAAGGACATCATCGAAGAGCTTGAAGGGACACAATATGAAAAAATCTCAATGCGAATTAGTAAGCATACAAGGAGATGAAAGCATGTAAAAAAAGCATAAATTGTTTTCAGTTTGCGTTTGATGTTTGATTGCATTGTTGGAGATGCAAAATCCTTTTTGGAGACAAGACTGACTGACTGACTCACATGAAGCTTCAAAGGACTCTGACTGGATATGATATGTCTAAGATACACTAGAGACCATAGGATATGACATTGATTTCCCCCAAGTTTGAACATTGATAGGATACAGACGCTTGAACTGATTGGTGTACAAACTGACTTATTGAAAAAATTGGAAATGTAGAAACAAACCGGGAGATATGTACAAACTAAAGCAAGATTGAAAGCTAGGAAAGACCAAGATTGTGCTGATAGATGGAGTATTTTGAAACAAGTGGCACCCGTTTGCCAGGTTTTCACCATCTTGGCAGAGATTCTATTTTTGCTACCAAGGTGCCTGTTTCCAGGTTTTCACCAAGGCACTTTTTTCTTCTTTTTTTTTTTTTGTACTTTTGATATTTTTTGATATTTTTGTGAATCATCAAGGCACCTATTGTTAGGTTTTCACCAAGATGTTCATTTTTTCAGGACATTTTCCAATTTTTAAGATTTTTTCAGGACATTTTACCATAGACTGAATACCTTAGGTGTAGAATTTCTTCAGATGGAGAACATTGATTGGTTCTTAGAGTTGTTCTCCTTCAGTCATTGAGAGTTGATAGGCACCAGAGCCAAAAGTAGCAATGATTAAAAAGGGACCCAACCAATTGGGTTCAAACTTCCCCTTGCGTTCTCAATGTGATTGATTTTTAGGATTTTCTCTCAAGACTAGATCACCAACCTGAAATTCTCTATGTCTGACTTTCTTGTTGTAGCCTCTAGACATTCTCTTCTGATATACTCTAAGATGATCATACGTTACTTGTCTACGCTCATCTATTAGTTCAAGTTCTTGCAACCTAGACACTCTATAGTCATCATTAGTTACTAGACCATGCATTCTAATTCTTAGTGATGGGATTTCAACCTCAATAGGTAGTACCACCTCAGACCCATAAACTAAAGCGAAAGGCGTAGCCCTTGTAGGCATTTTGATACTTGTTCTGTAGGCCCATAGAGCTGGATTAATCATGAGATGCCAGTCTCTGTCAGTTTTGTCTACTATTCTATGCAAGATCTTCAATAGATTTTTGTTAGAGGCCTCAGCTTGTCCATTCCCTTGAGGATAGTAGATAGAAGACCAATGTTGTGTGATCTTAAATTTGGCACATAGATCATCTAGGTCTTTGTTCTTGAATTGTCCACTGTTATCTATGATTATGGAATGAGGTATCCCATATCTGCATATGATATAGTTCAATATGAACATAGATATTTTCTTTCCAGTTGCTTGTGTCAAAGGGACTACTTCTACCCATTTTGTAAAATAATTTGTAGCAGTGATTATATGGGTATGTCCATTAGAAGAGTGAGGATGAATCATCCTGATAAGATCAAATGCCCATTGATGGAAAGGCCATTGTGTTGTAAAGGGGATTAGATCCCTCCCTAGAGCATGAATTAAGTTGCCATGTACTTGGCATTTTTGACAATGCTTAGCAAATTTGATAGCCTCTTTCTCCATTTCAGACCAATAGTACCCAGCCCTAATAATTTTTCAAGCTAATGTTAAACCGTTTGAGTGTGACCCACAAATACCATCATGGACTTCCTCTAATGCACGTTGAGACTCTTCCCATTCTAAACATCTAAGTAGTGTAAAACCTAGACCTTGTTTGTATAGATCATTACCAATGATGACATATCGGGAGGCATTATAGATAAGGTATCTCTTCTCATGGCAGTTGAAGGTATCGAGAATGATTTGGTCTTGGAGATAGGAAAATAGGTTTTTGTATCTGGATGAATCATGACCTACAACAGTGCAGATCATGCGGGTTTCGGGGGAGTCATATGCAGGATAAGATAGTGCTTCCACTAGGAACTTGTAGCGTAGCTCATGTTCAGGCTGCTGTAATAGAGTAGATAGTGTTGCCATTACATTGGTAGCCTTTTTCTCTGTTCTAGGAATTTGCTCGAATGTGATAGACATGTAATATTTCTTAAGATCATCTACCATTCTCTTGTAAGGAATGAGCTTTTCATCTTTAGTTTGGTACACATCATTGACTTGATGAATAACAAGTTGAGAGTCTCCATGAATGTGTAGCTCTCTTACTCTCCATTCAATTGCTATTTTCATACCATTAAAAAGGGCTTCATATTCTGCAATATTGTTTATGCAGGGGAACTTTAGTCTTAATATTTTTTGGATGGAGTATCCTTGAGGAGTTATGAACAATATACCTACTCCAGATCCATTCTGTGTATAGGAGCCATCAAAGAACAATTGCCATTCTCTAGAAGATAGGTGCATAATAGAGGAGTCTGGGAATTCCATTTGTAGTGGTGTGTCATCAAACATGGGTGCATCTACTAGTTGATCAGCAATAAATTGACCTTTTATAGCTTTTCTTTCAACATATTCAATGTCAAATTCACTTAGAAGCATGTCCCATTTAGCCAGTCTACCTGTGAGGGCAACCTTGTTGAGTAGGTATTTTAGTGGATCAATTTTTGCTACTAGATGCATGGTATGAGCTAACATATAGTGTCTCAGTTTCTATGATGCAAAGATCATAGCGAGACAAGCTTTCTCAATCATAGAATAGTTCTTTTCATATGCCACCAATGTTCTACTTATATAATAAATGGCTCTTTCCTTTTTGTCTTCATCATGTTGCACTAGCAATGCCCCCAGTGATGTGGCTATTGCGGAGACATATAAGATCAATGGCTTCCCATGAATAGGAGGCATCAAGATAGGTAGATTTGATAGATACTTCTTGATATGGTTAAAGTTGTTCTCACATTCTTCATTCCATGCAAAGGTCACACCTTTATGTAATATTTTTGTAAAAGACTGTGATATGTCCGCTAGCTGTGATATGAATCTTCTAATAGATTGAACTCTTCCTTGCAACATCTTCATTTGACTGATATTCATGGGAGGCTGCATCTCTATTATAGGGTTGACTTTAGCCGGATCAACTTCAATGCCCTTCTTTGAAACTATGTATCCTAAGAGCTTTCAAGAAGTGACACCAAAAGCACACATCTTAGGATTTAGTCAGAGACTAAACTTTTCCATTCTATCTAGGATCATGCTCAAGTCCTTTAGATGTTCAATTCTGATCATAGATTTTGCTAAAGTATCATCAACATAATCTTCCATAGTTCAATGCATCATGTCATGGAAAATAGATGTCATTGCTCTTTGATATGTAGCACCAGCATTTTTAAGGCCAAATGGCATGCCATTCCAATAGAAGGTGCCCCATGCACATGTGAAAGTAGTTTTCTCTTGATCCTCTGGAGCAATTTTTATTTGGTTATATCCAGAGAAACCATCCATTAAGGAATACATCTTGAAACCCACAGTCATGTCCACTATCATATCAATGTTAGGTAGTGGAAAATCATCCTTAGGGCATGCTCTATTCACATCTCTAAAGTCTATGCACACTCTGATTGACCCATTTGGTTTAGAAATAGGTACAATATTAGAGATCCACTCTGTATAGTCAATAGCTCGGATGAATCTAGCGTTTAGGAGCTTCTCTAATTCATCTTTTACCAAGAGTGCAATGTGAGGATGCATCTTTTTCAATTTTTGCTTGACAGGTTTGACATTTTGAGCAATAGATAAATGATGCATTATAAGATTAGGATCCAATCCTAGCATATCTGAATATTTCCATGCAAATTTGATCTTCTTCTCTGTTAGGAATGTTGTAAATTTTTGCTTCTCTTCTTCTAATAATGATTGTGCTACATGTATCAATTGTGGTTCCTCTGTTGTACCCAAATTGATGGATTGGGTGGGCTCAATTAGAACTGGAGATCTATCTTGTAAATGACTCGGAAGGACATCAAATATATCATCCTTAGGCACCTTAGAGAGGTTTTCACCTTCAGATACATCTTTTATTTTTACTTTTGTAGGTTCTGAGACTTCCACAAAGTGGTTTTCACCCTCAAAACTCTTTTTCTTTTTCTTTTTATTCTTGTTTTTCTGACTAAGATATTTGATGTCCGACTCGATCATGCTGACACTCGGTTCACTGATGGAAGTCCTCATAGGCTTAACTACATTGAGGTAGCAAGCAAGGGAATAGTCATTTGGAAAGGTATAAATACCATGGCTTGGATTTGTGGAGGTTTGATCAATAAGTTCTAGATATTGGATAGTTAAAGTAGGGAAAGATTAGGAGATAGTGTTTATAGATATGGATCTGTCATCATTGGTCCTAACCCAATGCTCGAGTTCAAAGGTGATATTACAACTTAAGACATTCAATTCATGAATAGACTCAATGTCATCGTGGGAGTTCAATTCAGCCATAGGTGGATCAAACTCGATAGGTTCATCATTTCACTCTAGTCTCACATCGGGATTAGGTACATATTGGTGAATATCATCAACATGTTTCTCTGTAATAAGCTCATCTTCATCTAGTTCTGGAATGGCTCCCCATTCGTAGTCATTTGATTTAGCTTCTGATTCAGGATCTCTAGGAAATCTTAAAACATGAGTAAAGTCGGGGTGAATACCCCAAGAAGGGTTACCCTCGGATTCTGATTTGAATTCATACTCATGGGAATATGTCTTAGAATCACTATCACCTCCCTCTTCTTGATTGCTTTTGAGATTAGCTGGTTCTTGTGTTGCAACTATCTCTTGATTGATAGTAGGTTCTTTTGTTTCTACTACATTAATTCTTTTGATTAGATCATCTTTATCACCAAGAAGGTCTTTGATTTCCTTAGGAAATTTTTCATAGGCTATGAGTTCTGAGCTGTTTGAATCACTATTTGATGGTGTTGTTTCTTCTTTCTTAAGAAGAGGTTCTCCTGGTGTGATCTGCTCTATGACATGGGAACAATTACCTTTGAGGTGATAGGGTTTCTTCTTAAATCCTAAGCCAACTTTGTTTTTATTTTCTCTACCAATATGTGGGAGAGGTGACTCAAGACCTTTTCCTTTGATTCCTAGAGGTCCTTTACCTGAATATCCCATCTTAGCTATTAATTAAGCTCTTGGACCATATGACTTGGAAGGGAATTTGGATACTGCAGAGTCGCTAGTTTGAACAACTTGAGATTCAGGTTCATCTTTGTATAGCCATGATAGCACAGCTTCATCTCTTCAAATTCTTGCTTGGATACTTGTTCTACTACAAAATTCTTTTTATATGCCTCAAGAGGTTCTTTAGAGTCTGGTTTGGATTGTTTCAAAGATTGCCCATAAGACTTAGGCGAGATAGGGAGAGATTGAAAAGATAAGATTGGCTCGATAGTATATTCTCCCATACTATTTTCTTTGATATTAAACTCTTTTGCAAGATCTTCCATTTTAGATGTCGATGCTTCTTTAGTTGGTTCAATGAAAGATTCTTTGTTATTAGGTACAAGCTTATTTGCACTTTCCTTCAAGGTGTTGCAAGTTGTATTTAGATCTGTGGGGATAGTAACCTCTACTCCTTCATAAGGAAACTTCAAACATTGATGGTATGTAGAAGGAATAGCTTGCATTTCATGTATCCATGGTCTCCCTAGAAGGAGATTGTAGGCCAAAGGTAGATCAAGTACTTGACAGATGGTATCTTTGATAACTGGACCCACTCTGATAGGTAAGATAATGGTGCCTTTAGAAGATCTTTCTTATTCATCATAGGCTTTGATAGTTATTTTCTTTCTAGGATCAATAGCCAATTCTGAAAATCCCAATTGTGTGATCAAGTTGTAAGAACAAATGTTGAGGCCAGCACCCCCATCTATCAACACACATTTGACTCTACGGTTCTAGATCAAAACTTCTATATGCAAAGGTTGATTATGTGGGTGACTCAAGGAATTGTCATCTTCCTCTGAAAAGGAGATATATTGTGGAGATGTAAGATGTCCACCCATAGTCTGGAACTTGTCTAAATCAAGGTCATCAGGAACATTGGAACTGAGCAAAGCTTTATCAAGAATGGCTCTATGAGCTGGAGATATTTGAAGCAACTCAAACATAGAGATTTTCACATTAGTGTGTTGGAGTTTTTGGACAATTCTATAAGATGTATGCCTTATATCTTTTGGACTGGAAGATTTGGAAGCAGCCTTCTGTTTAGAAGTAGATGAAAGATTGAAGGGCACCTTAGGGACATTTGAGGAATCGGGGATTTTTCCTTTCAGATGTGCCTGGGCTTGTGATCGAGTAACTATGTTAGCTGAGGAATGATCTCTGTCTCTTCATACAATTGTGATGACATTGCAACTTTTAGAGAGACATGGTTCAACCATATTGATGACAACATTATTTCCAGGGTAGGCATAGTTGACTTTTGCCCCCATATTAGGCTAAGAAGTTGAAACTTCTTGACCATGTTTCAGAAATGCTTCTGTGAATGCTGTATGATCGTTATTGCTATGGGGATTTTCAATTGTGATGTCTCCACTATTGATCAGATCTTGAATGGTATTCTTCAAGTGGTAGAAATTATTAGTTTTGTGACCTTTACTCCGATGGAAATCACAGAATTTGTTTCCTCTCCACCATTTTGGTTTGGGGTCCTGATCATTTGGTCGGATTGGTGGTAAAGAGATGATGTTATCAGCTAGTAGATTTTTCATAGCTGATTCTAAAGACTCTCCCAGAGGAGTAAACTTTCAATGTTTATCCCATCTTTTGTATTCTGGCTTCTTTTGAGATGGTTCAGAAGACTTTTGCTCTGAAGCTTTAATGGCTTGACTGCCAAGAGTGAGATTGTAGGTTGGTGCCTTTGATGGGGCATAAACAGTGACAACAACGCCATCTGTGATGATGCCTTTTTTCTTGTTCCAATTTTTGTTCTTGTCTTTAGAACTGGATCCTAATTCGTACTTGTCTTTTTGAAGTGTGATTTCTCCTTTTTTCACAAGCACTTTTTTTATTTTGATAGCATTATCCACCATCTTATCAAAAGATGTATGATCTTGCATTTGTAGAGGATAATTGATTTCTGGAACAAGGTTGTTGATGAAGATTTCCAATTTTTTTGTTTTTGGAATAGGTCTGGCATATAGAGAGAACTTCTTCCTCCATCTCTTGAGAAATGTTAAGAATGGTTCCCCTGGATATTTCTTGAGATTACAAATATCAATCATGGTGACTAGATGTTGAATATTGTAGGAGTATTGTTGATAAAACAATTTGATCAACTCCTCAAAAGTTTTGATAGTAGAAGGCAGTCTAGAGAACCAATGGATGGTTTCTCCCCCTAGAGATCGAGGGAAGAGACACATCAGATAGGTTGGTTCGTGCATGAACTCCATTGATTTTGTATAGAATTCTCTGACATGATCTTGAGGATCTGAGTGTCCATCATACTTATCATACTTTAGCATCTCCACTCTTTTTGGAAAGGGCAGCATGTACAAGTCTTTGTCAAATGGAAAAGGACATAGAGCCTCCATGGAGAACTCTTTGGGTTCCTTCTCTTTTTTGGGTTGATTCAGTTTGACTTGTAAAGCATGTATTTGTTTTGTCATAGCTGTGAGTGGAGTGTCTTCCTCATGTGTGATGATAGCTTCGACATTAAAATTAGGAGGAAGCTTAGCTCCTTGATGAGCTAATTGTAAAATGTATGCTTCTCTATCTTCATTCAAGAAATGCTTCATCATCCATTTGAAGTTATCATCATTTTGATATTGAGAAATTTCTTCAAGTGTGGGTTCCTGATGAAATGATCCTCGATAAAAATCAACTGTCATACAACAATGGCTATGCTCCCAGATGACACTAGGTGTCTGATGAAATGATAGTCTGAAAAAACTCATACAATACTGGGTGTCTGATGAAATGATAGTCCGAAAAACTCATACAACAGTCTGAAAAACTTGTACGACACTGTATGGACCGAAATTAAAAATTGCGCTGTATGGATAGTTTTGACAGAAAAAGTGCCAAAAAAATTTTGATACAAAAAAATAATGTCCTACTGAGAATACCACCAGAACAGGTAGTAGCAGGGGAGTTATGATAGAGAAATGATAGAAGATTGATAGAAATGAAGGGAAGCCCATTTCAAGGCCCCACGATGGGCACTAGAAATGTGTGTGTGAATTTTGTACCTAATCTGTAGGCACAACACTTCAGTAAAACATTAGAGGTTAGCAGAAATCAAAATTGTGCAAAACTGAAATCTAATCTAACCAAGTGATTTACTGCCTTCTAATAGGTGCGAGATTGATGTTCTCAAATTTCTATCAAGATCAGTGACCTAGATGACACCTAAATGAAGGATTTAAATGCAATTAATCTATATTTTTGATATTTTCTATGCAATGATAAGAAAACTTGATATGGAATCTATGCTAATATGGAAATTGATCTATGATATGCTAAATGATCTAACAAATGAAAACTAATATGATATGAATACAAATGAAATTGATCTCACAATAGCCTTGATTCGCAATAAGCTTTTCATTCTTCATCCTCCAATTCGACAACGCGAGGATGCAAAAGTATGAGATGATTTGACATGAGATGAGGCCTTAATTTATAGAAATCCAGGGCTTTGGAGGTGCATGGAAGAAAGCCATAAATCACTCAGATTAACTCACCTTGATTTTTGAGTTATCTGAAAATACAGATAATTTAATTCACAAAAACATGCAAATCATGCAAAAACAACTTTTTAACTCAAATTAGAAGTTTAGATCAACTTTAAAACTCAAAAATGATGTTGAGTTCCAAAAAGTCAATAACTTGCATTGATTTTCTGATTTGGAGTTTAACCGCTCTTTGATTGTGCACATGAATAATTATGAATTAATAAATAAATAAAGTGATTTATTCTCAACTTAACTGATTTTTGAAAATAAATAATTGATTTATGGGTTAATCAATCATTTAATCAAACTTTTATTGAAAAATAATATCATCAAATATGAGAACTTGCTTTAATTAATTAAATAAGAATTTAATCAATTAATGATGGGATTTTGGATTTATTGTCAAAATGAAATAATAATACTTAGGAATAAATACAATTAAATAATTACGTGGCAGAATTAAATCTAATTAATTAAATATTGAGAATATTCAATTAATCAAACTTTAGGATAAATGTGATTTATCGCCAAATAATTTTAAAATTAAAGATAATTATGATAAATAGGAATATTGCTAGGAATATTCCCCGATGCAAAATTTAAGATAATCAATTAGGATTTGATGATGTTTAAATGTGCCTTAGGTTAGGACTTTGATGTCGATTTCATTTGATTCGATGATGTAGGAGATTAATGAGCTTATAGCCCATTTTTAGGGTATTACAATCCCTAGTGTGGTTTATATGGTTGTTTTGCCTCCTAATCTAAGGGCCCATGGTTTTATTTGTTTTCCTAACATTTCACTTTTTCTTTTGGATGGCTTGGCTTGTGTCATGGTCTTCTCTTTGTTTAGCATACCTACTCCTTCTGTGTTTGAGTGTTGTTTTGTAGTGGTGAGCTTGGTGAATGGATTCTATTAGCATGTTTCCTTTGGTTGAGACTGGTCAAGTTGCCTCCATTTGTGTATAGGGCTTTCAATGTCTATGGTGTTTTATGGTTTCTTGCAATCTGGGTTTTACTTATCATAGATAGAGGTGGTTTAGGATTTTTCTCCTTTTCCCAGATTTGGGCACTATTGGTCTTTAACTTTATCTAGTTTAAATATTTTGTGGGAGAGATTTGGTTTTCTTCAAGGTTGGTGTTCATAGATAATGCTATTTTGTGCTTTTTTTTGCCACCTATATTCTCCTTTTCTTTCCTAAAAGTTGTTGGCTGAGTCATTTTTGCCGTCCTCTTCCTATGGTGGCTATTAGCCTTGGCCTTGTGTATATGGTACATTATGCTTACTCCTCGTAACTTTTTTGGTCTTTGTTTGATGAGATTCTAGTATTCTTTGTGTTGTCTTTTTGTGGGCATTAGAGGCCATGGTGGTTCCTTGGGTTTTAGTGGGTGCTACTTTTATTGTGGCATGTGCTTTTTGGCCTAGGCTTTTTAATTTGGTCCATATTTTAGCCTATATTTTCAATTAAAGTATCAATTTTTTCTAATAAGGACAAGGATTTTGTTTTATTTAATGGCTAGGTATTTTCTATTAGTTTTGAAGGGCTTTTTATGGCCCTTACATGTTTTTAGTTAAGGATTTTCGACTAGATTTTGAGGCTTTTCTCACCCATGTTGAAGTCCAAATCTATCTTCTCTTTTCTCAAAAGTGGCCTTCTACATTTTTTTTAGGTTCTTTCCAATGGGGTTTATATAGAGGTGGAGTTTACCCCTATTGTGGTCAACTATTCTTTTTTTGCCATAGAAACACTATGGATCATTTTAGTTTCTTTCTCTCTTTATAATTTCATTTGGAGGTGAAAGAATCACTTACAAAGGTAGAGACATTCTTTGCAAAAGAGGCTAATTCCAACTTTAAGTGGTCTTCTCGTTTCTATGGCTATGTGAATATTGGTTAAAATTGTGATTGGTTCTCCAATTTAATGGTCTCTTCCTTTTCTACTGCTATAGAGGTGGGCTCTACTTCTTCTGATGTGGAAATCAGTTTTGCAAAAGGGGGGTTAATTTTTAGTTTGAGTGTTGTAGTTTTTTTAATACTGGATGGTTTTGGGAGACTTTCAAAACCTCCTTGTTACATGGGAGGTTCATTTTATTGCATTTTTTTCCTTTTAAAGATTATCTCTATGATTCTAGAAGTTGAGATTTTGGGAAAATTTTTAAAACCCAATGTTTAAGCTCAACGAGATTGGAAAAACCCTTATTTTACATTTCAGGCCTATGGACCTTGGAAAAACCTTTTTTATGTTTTAGTTTAAGGGATACTTTTAAAACCTTTGGTACTATGTCAATCGCTAAGGCATTTTTCTTTTGCATCTAATACTTTTTATGACTTCTTGTACTTAGGTGATTGTTTTCTCTATATAGTCTGATGGGCTACTAGTTTGTAGGGTTCTATATTTTATAGCTACCATTTTTAGGGTTCTAGATTCTTACCAAAATCTACTCATATAGGGTTTTGGGGTCCCTTCAAAATTATTTTTCCCTAATAAAAAACATATGAACCAAAAAGCTAAGTTTCAATCAAAACCACCCATGGTGTAGTTAAAAAATACCTCCCACCCCCTTGAACTAGATCAACTAGCCTACTGCTAGACTAAGGAGCAAGGGTAAGGGAAGTACCCGTGTGGATAGTCTTATTAAGAAATTGAAGAGTATTAATGTTAATATTTATCTTAAAAATAATTTTTTTCTAATTAGTTTTTAGTTTGTGACAGGGTGTTAGATCTATTGTTTTATTTTGTTTTTATTATTTTGTCATGTTTATTTACCTATCAGTTTATGTTTTGATACTTTCTCAGCTGGTTTGGAAATACTTGGGACTCTAGTCCTTTCAAAAGTAATTTTCTTTTAATCAATAATAATATTTATTTATTTATTATTATTTGTAATATTGTATAAGTCAAAATTTCTTAATTAAGATAATTCATTAATTTTTCATAGTAGTTTTTATAAAATTTCATTAATTTATTATTAATTAAATTATTACGACATATTTTAAAAATAAAATTCTTAAATTTAAGTGGTTTATTATTTTTCTCATGATAATGTTTTTAAAAATATTTTTATTTAATTATTATAATTAATTATAAATTAGTATTTTTACTTTTCATTTTTATTCATCAAATCATTAATATGAAAAAAAACTAATGATTTAATGTGTATTTTTACTTTTAGTTTTTAGTTCTCGGAACATTCCCTTTGCCAAAATTATTGATATGCAAGAATGGAATGTCCAGTTAATCAGAGAAGATATGGATGAAAAAATTGACCCACTCTTTGGGCTTCTTCAGACTGTGAAGGTGACTTCTATGTACTCATTTCGATTATTGAAATGGGTTTTCCAGGAAATAAAAAATTTGAATTTAAAATACCATTCTATTTCTGCTAAGGTTGACTCCTTGTAGGAAATGTTGGAGCCTGGTCCTAGAAAAATGGACAACGATAAGGATAAGAAGATGTAGGATCTACAAGTCAAAGTGGAAAATCTGGAGACTGCCATGAAGAAACACATGGTGGATAACAACATGTTCATGGGTTCTACCATGGATTTCTTTTTGTCCATCAAAGCGGAGCTGGATGTTGGTTCCCCCAGCTAGAAACCTGAGGAAGACAATGAGGAGGTGGGCGATGAGGGTCCAGGGAAATGTACTAGGTCAATGAAAAGAAAAAAGATCCATGATAGGATCTAGGAGCTCTTTGACTTCAATGTCACTATAAAGAAGATCTCGGAGGTGAAGAAGGAAGTAGACAACACTCGTAAGGAGTTTTCTTAGCTTTCTAGGTTCTTGGTGCTGGCCTTTTTTGGTGTTCTCTTTGGCTTCCAGTTTTTTGTTGGTTTTTGGTTTTTTTTGGGTTTTTTTGCTGGTTTTGGCTCTGATGGATGGGATCCCCATCATGTTTCTCTTTAGTGCGCTTAATATTATTATCTTTTAAACTCTAATTGTACGGGGTTTTAGGTCCCCTTCAAACCTATTTTTCCTACAATCAAAAACATTTTAAATTTTAAATATTTTTTATGCCTACTAAAATCTATGTTCATGTGAAAGTAAAATATGTATAGACCATTTTGTAGTCACATAATCCAATCAATAAGCATTATTTAATAAACTAGTATTTTCTAAATCTTACTAAACAAATTTTAAACATTTATAAAATATAATATTCATTAGATCTAAATATAAATAAATATAATAATATTTAATTTAGTTTTACATTAATTAAAATAAATAATCTTAAAATATTTTATATTAATCATAAAGTATACATGTAAAAGAATTGCTTAGACAATATCTATAATTGAATAAATAATCCCTATAATTAGTTCTGATTCAGTGAAGCAGGATATCACTCAAGCCCAACAAAAAAGTAACATCAAGTTTTATAGATGAAAAAAAGCAATTCAAAAAAAGTGAATTCAACCAACTAACTAAATAGAAATACTACTGGCAAAAGATCTAGAAACTAAATCTAGAAATAATTATGAATAGCTTCAAAACAAGATTCAAACTAGAATAGTGATAGTAGACTTAGAAGTCTTACCTATAATGGTATCTTGTTGAAGGATTTGGTGCTAGGGTGCTAGGGTTGAACACCAAGTACCAAGGTTTCTATAAAAACTTGTACTTATCATCCTAACTCCATTGATACTCACACAAGACTCTTCACATCTTGTTCATTGTCAAAAACCACTACAAAAAACCCTTGAGCCCTAGGTTAAATCTAAATATCCCCCTCTAATATGGAACTCCATAACTTTGATATCCATTTGTTTTGTTCCTCGAGGCTTGGCCAAAAACCCTTAAACCTCTCTATCAGACCTAGCTCTATAAAAAACTTTTCATTTTTTGCCAACTTCTTTCCCAATATCCTCATCTAGACACTGTTGCAATTATGATGGATGTTTGGGTTGAGATGTACAATGTTAATGTTTATGAGTTTTTCATTGACAAAAACTCTACAACTCTACTATATCTATCATAATTATTGTGTAGGCTACAGATACCGATCAACTAGATGGATAGGTATATACAAAATAAGCTAAGTGTTTTGATAGGTGAACAGAAAGGTAGTAACAGAGAATGTTTTGCATGGCGGTCGAGATAGATGAAACTTTGGGAGGTGTGTTCATTCCTAGTGAATTACCAAGGTCTGATTAATACAATTCTACAACAAAAATTGATAACTCAATGTTTTGGATGAGTTAGTATTTTGGTGATATGATAAATGTGAACTAGTTGTGTTATCGATTTGTTCCAGATAATCAGATGTTTGAGGCGGTTTATTTTTTGGGCCGACATGTTAATATCTTTTGGGTAATACATTTTGGGCTAACATGATAGGTATGAATGGCACGATTTTCTATAAGTTAGGTCAATATTTTGGACCAACTTGTAAAACATTTTTCAAGTCTTAGCCGGGTTAAGAGTAATAGTATAAAGGTGAACTAAATCACATGATTTAGGGTTGTGATTGTGAGTTTGGAAGTTGTGATAAAAGATAGAGGCATTATAGTGCACCGGAGTTTAGAGATTGCAGTTTATCTAATAGGAAAGTAATACCATTTCCTGATTAGCTATTTGAGTTTAGCGCTCAAGGATAACTTGATAGGGTTTACAAAGGTTTTTTAAATTTGGTATGCAAATTTTTCAAATGGATTTCATTCATCTAAGCATATGTACTAAATGAAGCATCAGCAATAGTTTCTCTTGGTGACCCCTCAAAGAAGTCAAGGTGTTGATACAAATGGTACTTAATTTGGGCATAACTTTTCATAATTGATGCTTGTAAAATGTGTCTATGCTTAAATAATTTTTAGTTAAAATTTCTAGATATAGTTGGCTTATTTTGACTTTATTTTATAGAAAACTTCATAAGCAAAAAATGATGTAACCTACAGTTACATGTTCGAGTAGATAAAATATAAATATTTTAATTTAGATTTGGGGTAAGTAATAAATATCCTAAATAAACTGTTTATATTTGAGTATCATCATAAATAATTTTAGAATAAAATAATAAACCCAAAACGCAGAAAATTGATATTTTAATTATATTATTTGAAATTAAATTAAATTCTAAATAAAGAAAGAATACACTAAAATTTAAAAAGTAAAATTTAAAAGAAAAAATACACTGAAAGAGACATAATTAAATTTTGATTGGGGATAAGATTATAAAATAGAACATTTGTATAATGGTGATGGTCTTATCGCTAGTTTTTTTTTTTTTTTTTGTAATTTTCTTTCTTCAATTGAATGTAATCGTTAAATCAACTTAAGTATATGAGAAGTACAATTTATAGAGTTGTAGGACAAATTATGTTGTCACTAAAAAAAATAAAAATCAGATTTTAGCGTCTCTTAAGTATATGCAATTTACTTTTAATTTACAAATATGGAAGTATGCATTAAAAAGGTGACTCAAATTTCTATTAGATTTCAAAGTTAGATAATTTTTCAATGGTGTAAATTTATGATATCAATCCATCTTTCATCAAACCCCTCTCAGTGAGGGTTTTAAAATAATTTTTAGAAAACTGAGTCATTCTCATCCTATAGTCCATGGTCATTTCTCAAATTTGGCTTATAGAAAATTTAATTCAATATACTATATCTTGCAATAAGTATTTGAACCCATTGAATCGAAACAACCATATAAATAAGCCTTCGAACAATAGAAAATTGTGCCTAGCATAGTAAACTATCAAGAAAATTGAACAAAATAATTGTTTCCCTCATTGGTTCTCCATTCAAAATATTTTCCAAATGATTCACATGAAATATACTTCCATTCCATTTATTGAAAAAATATTACATGAAAAACTTTCTCCTAAGGATAGTATACAAAACTTTGTAGTTGTCAACAACCTACAAAATTTTGTGATACTCAGACGTTTTAATGATCAAACTTTACAAAATCTCCTCCAAAATTTGTCACTACTTTGATTTTTTCCATACAATGGTTTTTATAAGCCATATTTATTTTCATAACTAAACGAAATACTCTTCAAGACTGAACACTTACCTTGAGCATCTTTTAATGCATTTTTCTTTAACAACACCATATGATAACTTAACCACTTTTGGATTTTGACCTCTTGAGTTGTGATAGCATGGTAGGGACACCATAATAACCTTGAAATGAGCACAAATAGACACATTATATCACATTTTACCCTTTCTTGGGTTTCTTTATACAATTTAACCTTATAGATCAATTAGGACCTTATTGGGCAACTTTGATAAGTCATTGCATTCGGCTCTTTGGATCTTACATATGAACTCATAATGATACATTATGACTTGAAACATCTTATAATTACCTTAAATACTCAAATACTAATCAATTTTATCATGTTGTGACTTTTGACCCTATGATCCTCCTTAGTGCTTGGTGCTCCTACCCCACTATGGCTCTGATACCATGTAAGGATTTTCCTAAGGCAAATAATGAAAATGCCAAGATCTAGAAGCTCAATAGATAGTGGAACTATGAGAGATAAGATGATATGATCAAATGAATAACTCAATAATGATCAAATGATAATAGATAATTGATCATGGCTAGTTGATGTGCCTAAATATATAGGCAATGCATCATAACTAGAAGATATGCAAGTGATAACCTATCAATCACACTAAGTTCTATCAAATTTACACCAAAGGTGGATCATCCTCCATTGTAAAATAAATTACATGCAACAATAAAAGGATGATAATGTGATAAGAGCACTAAAGGTGGATCTCCCACCTAAAGTGGAAACTCTCATACACCATGTGCTAAAATGAAATGTAGACTCCTAGGTGTCTACATAAAAACTAATATGCAAATGTATTATCCTAAGCAAACTTAAGTAAAATATAATTAAGAATATTTAATTACAACAACAAAAAAATCAATTTAATCTAATTTTTAACTGAATAGTTAGCCATTTATAGCTCAATGATCTTCAATTTTATATCAAATTATGTTGAATCAATCATAATTATCTAATAATACATAGTAAATGAACTATAAGAGATAGTTTGTTCACCACTCAACATGAGCGAGATTATTCTTCAAATTAATTATCAATTTCAAAATATTTTGGTGTTTACTTTTATAAATATAATTTTTGTATTGCCCCATGTTCATATACTATATTTTACACTAAAATTTAAGTAGCTAAGTCTTCCCGTAGAAATTTAAAAGTTTGGAAAAACAATAATTTAGAGTCTTTTTCTATTTTAGTAGAGCACCTATGATTTGGGAATTAAAATAAGCTATGAGAAAAAGGGAAGGGCTATAAAAAAGTAGTGACTATAAATTGCAAAAAAATACCATGTGGCTCCAACAATATTTTTCCCTCTTTTTTTTAAAGATTTTATTTCTCCCTATTTTTCTCAAATATTAAGTGTACAAATTATTATTAAATTTATTTATACGAGTTTTAAGTTTTATTCTTAAAAATAAATATTCATGGACATAAATATCTCCTAAAAAAGTTGAGAAACCACTCCTAACCAAAATAAGCTAATTAGTGGCATGGGAATATCCACTTAGGGTGTGGTCCTATTAGGGGCTTCAACTTTTATTTTAGAAAAAGAAGAGGTTGTTTGAAGAATAAAACAAGGTGTGGTCCTATAGGAGCCTCGCTTAATTTTCTATTTTAGAGGAAGAAGAGGTCCCTAGAAGAACAAAAAAATTGCTATGAAATTATTTGGAATATCCTCCATAAAAATAGGAGCTCCTACATTTTTTTGTTGAGCCAAAAAAAATATGGTGGGTCTAGATCAACTTAGGAAATTTATTTTCCACTTGTACAACATCTAAAAATATAAATTCCCAATAGGATTGGTGCTACATGAAGTTTGAAAAGTTCATTAAAGTTCTTAAAGAAGTGCTTTCCAATGAAAGAAATGTTAGATAGATTAGTTATTTTCATGATGAGGTTAGAGTATAAATATAACTCTTGTATTATTTTTATTCTTGGATAAGTCTCGGAACAAAGTATAATGAACTATAAAAAATTGGATGGTAAACCAATCGCTCATTATAATCCCATAAAAAATTATTACTCATGGAATTATAAGGAGTAGGGGGAAAGGATTATGACTAGTATTAATAATAAAAGAAGGGACCATACTTTGGAAATTAACAAGAGAAAATGGTTCATTTTAACATCTTATTTTTATAATAACTATTGTTTCTTATGTATTATTAATTACCCAATGAAATTTGTATGAAAAATGATGTCGAGGCTAGGTGAAGTGATAATCATCTATATTTTTTTAAGAGAAGAGGCTTTATTGATATATCCCCTATGCTTATGAATAAATTCAATGGTTTATTATATTCGATTATCTAAATTACACCCACTTGTGCAATGATGCTTTTTGAATGCCAACTTGGTAATTTAAGCCGAATTTTATCAACGATCAAAATAATAATTATTTTCTTTATGATATTGTGAGAAGATTTTTATCGCATAACATAAGTAGAGTCTGGAAAAAGGGAAATGTATGTTTAATAGTTTCAATTATTGTTGAAAACTACTTCCTAAAATTCATAAATGGTGTGTCACTATTGTGGTCATGATATCAAGCCTCTTTCTTCTTCCAAAAGACAAAAGCGTTGGGCTTACAAAAACTTTCACTAGCAGTCTTGTAAGAAGAAGAAAAGGGGTTTCTTATTTTTGCATAATTTGGCAAGGGTGGTCCTCTAATGTCCATGCAGAATCAATAGTTTTATCTCTTTGAGGTTAAAAGTACAAGGTCCCCTCTAAGGCATATAGAGTCAAGCTATTATAGGGAACTATTGAAAAATAGTGAGCTTTGGGATATTTTTAGCAGAGGTGATTTTGTTAGGCCAATTTTCTGTCATAGCAAAAATCTTGTGAAAATGGCCTCCTCCCTGCAAATGTTTCTTGGTTTGTACCCTGCCCTGTGTTCCTTGTGTTGTCACCTTACTTCAATCCAAACAGCATCTCCAAATTCTCAAAGCCTAGAAAGTTATTAAAATTTGGAGGTCCGCGGGAAGTACTTTAAAATCTGCTACAGTGTCAAAAACCCACAGTGTTTTCAAAAATCCATGATGTTTTCGGTCTGTGTGTTTTTGGACTTCATTGTTTTCGACCCTATGCTTCCTACTTTTTGTGTGCTTATCATTTGGTCTGTCAAAAACTTTATGTGTTTTCGATCCTCTTTCACCGAAAACCCTATGTGTTTTCGACCTCGCACTAGTTCCCTGTTTGCTACCGTTCCCTCAACTGCGTAAGTCTGATGTGGGTGGTGGGTCCAGGCTCTTCCTGATTAGTTGTTGCATGGCCGCATGTCAGACTTTTTTGACATGCGATCATGTGACCACCTGCCACCTGCCCGCGTGGTCCCAGTTCTCAGTGATGTTCTTCTCAGCTGCTTGGCGGTTAGTTTTTCATTTGGTGACCTAGCGACTGTGTTGTCGCGTGATCTCCTCTTTTCTAGCGGTTAGCATCTCATGACTTGGCAAGCGGTTTGTCGCAAAGTTGCTGGATGCTTGGCAGTTGGTAGGTGGGCTCATTTCTTCAAGTAGCAGGAAAGGAGATCAATGGTCAGAGTGTGATCACAAGGAATATTATTTCCCCTTGCGATCATGTGCCTATCATTGATTCTATTTGCAGAGCGCAGTGGTCCCGATGTGAAAGGGGAGGCGGAGATGTGTTTTGATTGGCCGTCGCATGGCCGCATGTCAAAATTTTTTGACATGCGATCATGTGACCACCTGCCACCTGTCCACGTGGTCCCTACTTCTCAGTGGTGTACAGTTGCCTGGTGGTTGGTCTTCTTGTGACGACCTGGCAACTTGCGGTCTTCTCTCAGTCGCTGGATCCTAGCGGTTAAGTCCCTAGCATCTGGCGACTCAGCTGGCGGTTAAGTTTTTGACAGTCGCGATGTCACTAGATGGTGGTCCTAGTTTTTCTTAAGTGGAATAACTTTGCAGGAGATCTACGGTTGCCGCATGATCATGAGGAATATTCCTCTCCCTTGTGATCATGTGACCGCCATTCAATTTCGAAGGCTTGTTGAGTGTGGGTCTGGTGTTGGTGATGGGGCGGTATTCAACAAAGGGCATGGTGACAGGTGGCATGAGGCGTCATGATTGTGGAGTTAAAGGTGAGATCTCGCAGTTGCAGAGTTAGCCCAAAGTGTCTGGATGGTTTTAAAACATAAAGCCCGTGAAGGGAGATTGATCAGATGGCTGGGATATAAAGTTGGTAAAGGTTTAAATGATGACCGCAGATGTGTTGGGCACAAAGGATGTAGCTGTTGGTTTTCAAATTCAATTTTTTGAGACATTTCTAGTGACCAAGAAGGACTGGAATTGATGACAGAGAGGGCCAAAGTTGGTGAGATTGACTTTCTCCGCCGTTCCAGTGTGGTCCAGGGTGCTTTGAGTGTTTGCAAGGATCTGTACCATGTAAGGATTGACATGGAATGGCTCGAGGCATGATTTCAAGGTGGTTGGTTTGATTTTCTCTCTTGATAGATCTGTGATCTTCTATGCTCTATTCTGAAAATTATGATGATTGGAGATCGTCTTTGATCTATTTCTCTGAGGTTTCTTGGTTTCCTACCCCTATAATAAATTCTGATGTATTCTATTTGAGCTGGTTGGGTAGCTGAGACCTTGACCCTAGCTGTCTGTAGCTTGTTGCATTCTCTCTGAGAATTCCAAGGCAGCTAGTGGTATAAATGGCAGGTTGTTCGATTTTGTAAGGGTTCCTTCTTCTACAAATTTTTTGGAGGAGAATTGGTTCCAAGTGAAGGGTCTTCTTCCTGTAGATTTATCCTTTTTCTCTGCATATAGGGTGTTCCCTCTGTCCTCTCTGGTTATGGGAATATAATGAAATTGTAACAGATGTCTTATGTATAAGATTTCAATGTATTTGTTCTGCTCTTGGATTATCTCCATTTGGGTTTTAGACTTATTAATTATAGCATCAAGGGTGTTATAGTTTTTCTACTTGCATTTCTAGTGAGTTTCTATAGTAGAGTTTTTTTTCATAGAAGCCACTGAGTCTAGGACTAGTGTTCAGATATGTATGAGTTGAGGTATCAAAGATGCATCATGCTTGTCTTCCAGTGGATGCTGGTTAATGTATTGCCTATTCCTAGGTCTTTCTTTGGATAGGTGATAGCATGTCTGGGTGCACAGGTGGTTTGGTAATGTATGATCTGGTTAGGGTGAGTCTGTTGTCTTCTTGTTTCATAGCCCTGTTGCAGTGAGGTATTTGACTCTGCTGGCCATTGGACAAGGCACTGGTCTATCAGGGACTTAGGGTATCTCAGGGGTCCCTTCAAACACATCTTTAAAATCATTTCCTTTCAGTCCCACCCTTTCCCTTTCATGTTGTTAGGATAGGTCTCTGGTTTTCATACTCACTCCATGCAAGTAGGGCTATTGCATGAGATATTGGCTTCATTGAGGTACATGATACCTAGGAGTTTGAGAACCATTCCACAGTCAGTTACCTACAGGCCTGTAGTGTGACACAAGTTGTATGAGTGTGAAGATGAGGTATACTCGCCTGAGTGATGTGGAGCTCAAAGTGTAGAAGGATCTCTCTTTGATCCTTGTCAGTTGGCCCTTTTTCCTGTCAGATTTGGAGTGTTGAGTGAATGTGACACTAGCCCTATCAATCCTAATGCCAAGCTGACCTTTGGGGAAAAAGAACACCAACAGATTTCATGTCATCTTTCCAAGTTATGAAGCCCTACAACACTAAACCTTCCATGAATTCTATGAATTTTGTTAATTCATGGCACCAAGGAAATGCTTCTATTAGGAACATCAAATTATGTGTGACCCTTGAATTGGTAGCAGAGGCCATGGGCTTAAAATGAAAAGGTGACAGAGTTAAAACAAAGCGATATGGTGACTATTGTGTATAAAGAATACCTTCATGAAATCAATTTGCTAAGAAATCAACTCAAATCATTTTAATTTAACATTTAAACCTATTGACTTAAAATGAAAAGAAAGAAACATCTCATGGATCTCTAATTAAAGAAGCTAATGCAATGCTCTCAGCTTGACATCCATTAGAGACAAATCTAAAATGAGAATTTGAATGATCTAGGATGAAATTATGGATATCTTAGCTCAATTATGTTAACATGCCAAAACTATGCTATAAAAATGACTGCAATATGGATGCTTAAATTTTTTTTGATGAATAGATCTTATTCTCCTAATTTTTGGTCTCCTTTTATAGATTTTCCCAAGGCTTAGAGGTAGAAAAAGATTAACCATGGTTAAGTTTGATTGAAGTTGATGGTTTCAAATGTTGAGACAATTTAAATATTTTTTTCTCAAAGGTTGCGACACAGAGACAAAATGAATGGCCAAGACTCATTCTCAAAATATGTTATGGAAAATCAATCTTTCTTTGATCCATATGATCTAAATTCTCAATTCCTATTGGTTGATTCAATCTTGTCCTCGTGTGGTTGGTGAGGAAACTAGAAATTAACCTTGATTGCTCACTTCGATTTTAGCTTGACCATTTTTAGGTGTATATAAATGCCCTTATTTGAATGAATGTATAAAGCAAAATGGTTAAACATATGTCTAATGTTTGATCCATTAATGACTAATCTGATTTTGATGATTGATTTGGATGATGAAACCTAATTCGATTAAGCATATTCTTGTTATGGTACTTAACTCCTGATATGATGCCTAATTTGGAAATTTTCCTTGATTTTGATTTCTCACTTGATTTGAAAATTTTCCCTAATTTCTCTTGCTTGTGGGTTATTATGATATGTTCCCCCCTCATAAATGAAATTGAAGTTATTTTCATGAACTTTTGATTCATTTACAATTTTCTCAATCATTTGCACAAATTTAATTTGTTTTTGATAATGATTTAAAGATGCCCTGATTACAAAAAATATGGTGAACAATTTTTTGACCCTAGATAAAAATGTGATAAAAAAACTTCTTTATTAGATCAAAGGGCAATAAATAGGGATAAAAAGTCATTTTTACTATTCATTTTTACTGTTGCATTTTTACTTTTTCTCTATGATCCTTCTGATAATAACAATGATAGTGGTACCTATTTGAGAGCATCAATTTGATAGAGGTCATAAATTGTAGCGTCCACCTGATTATGGACCTCTGATGAGTGTTTTGATCCTTATTTCCAACTTTGTCATTTTTTGCATTTATTTTAATTTTTAAGCATTGTTCTATTTTAATTTTGTAAATAAAATGAAATAGCATGTAGGAAATAATTAGATAGTACATAGAAAAGTATTTTATTGCATCTGCAGTGTAAAATAGTATGTATCAATGATAAAATACAACTTACAAAGTTGTGCCCTAGGTATGGTTTATTAGTTTGTGTGATAGATAGAATAGTGTGTATGATCTTACAATAATGCAAACTATTAGTTTTTTAACACACGTGATAGTTTAGAATAGCGTATATGATGCAAAATAATGTGTACAATTTATTTTAGCATGTATGATAATTTGTTCAGTTTCTACAAGAAATA
The DNA here is from genome assembly GCA_027943335.1 of Chamaecyparis obtusa. Taxonomy (NCBI): domain Eukaryota; kingdom Viridiplantae; phylum Streptophyta; class Pinopsida; order Cupressales; family Cupressaceae; genus Chamaecyparis; species Chamaecyparis obtusa. The sequence continues at coordinate 928 of BSBK01008730.1, read as the reverse complement.
AAATAGCACTTATGAATCTTGGCATGTTCGATATGGTAAAATGATGTGTACCTAAGTTTTTATAAATTTTCACCTAATTGATTGGCTTGTCTGATTCAGTAGATTTGTGTGATTTATTTATTAATGAAATATGTTATTCTTGTGATGAAAAAAATGTTGTGATATCTTTTTTTCGTGTTTGATGAATGTTTATTGTCAATACTGATTGATAAATATGAATGATTTGTTGTTTTTCCATCTTCTCTGATTAGAATTAGGAAAAAAATGATGTTGTTCTCTAGACAAGCAATATGATGATAGGTTTCTACGATTAATTTGTAATAATTTATTTTAGATGATCTTTTACTGATTTGATGTTGTTTGATTCAACAGGTTCACCTCTAGAAGTTAAATGTCTAGGGTTTATATATGTGGTCCTTAGATATGATTGAGCATCTGAGTGCTCAGGAGTGAAGGTTGATTTGTCATTCTGTTTGTTTTTTCTATTAGACATGCCTCGACTAACATGAATCAAGTTCTTCTCATAGCTATGATCGAGTATTGGTACTCCAACCATAATACCTTTCATTTTTTGATGGGTGAGATGACTATCACCCCCGAGGATGTGTATAGATTGTTGTGGATTCCTACTCAGGCTAACTTGCTTTAATTTGATTAGGTTTTTGATGGATTATCTTGCCAAAATATTTTTAGAGATTTTATCATTGGTGATGAGATCATTATGTGTGCTCAGTTCATCTCTTTTCCTATTCTTCCTACTGTGTTGGGCATATTGGTTAGTGGGTTCTTGCTACTAGATCAAAGAGGTCATGTTCTTTCCATTGGTTGGGGCAAGATCTTGGAGGATATGGTCGCACAAGCATGCCATTTTAATTAGATTTCTTCCATCCTTGTGAAGTTATATCATAAGTTACATTATGTAGTGTAT